>JACCIC010000116.1:0-597500 GCA_018907035.1 Sycobia sp. Sy_11
TGGACGGACGACAATTCGTCCGCTCGAGTTCGTATTCAGCGCGGGTACACTACACACCCTTGCACCACTGTAGCACCACGAGCGCGTTACCGGGCACTCTCCCGAGGACGAGGTACGAGGCGGAGGGGAACCTTGAACACAAGGTAGGTTCCCACACACGATCCGTCGCGGCACGGCTTTAGCAACCAAAAAGAACACGGACGACGTGTGTAGAGGGCCGGTACGCGGTGTCTTCCCTTCGCCGCTCTCTTTCTTTCTAAATCGCGCGCGTGGCTGTCTCTCCCCACTCCCCGCTCTCTCTCTCACTTACCTCTCCGCCGGTGGTTGTGCGTCGGCCTGAAACATACAAACGTTTCTACATATAAATATACAGATAAATATGTACATGCTACGACTGGAGAGAGAGCAACGGGACGGGGAAGGCAGGCGCACGCAGTGCTTGCGTTCCTCGTCACACGCCCCCCCCTCCAGACGCTGGTAGCCGAAGCGTGACAGCTCGACCCAACATCTCTCTCTCAGATCGACCATCGTGTCAGGATGAGGAACGGGGTGGCTGCGGTCTACCGCTGAGGATCACTGGGATGAGGAAGGACGGGTAAAGAACTCTCTTCCCTAGACGCAGTTGTTTTTGGAGGTAACAATCGCCGGTGTTCCTCCGTCAATAACGGCGCCAGTCAATAATCGAAGTTAGTCGGCCCGTTGGCGGACGCGGGCTTGGGCCCGAGTGCGGCGGGGTGATTGGTCCCGCGGCGGGGTTGAGCGTCCGCTCTTCCTGGGGCGACCTACTTTTCGCCTCACCAGGTGCACGTCGTTATGGCAGGCGGCTCCGCTGTTATCGGGCTCCGCAGGGGCTCGCGCTTGGGTTCTTCGACGGGTTACGATTCGCGTCCTACGCGGCCTCCCTAATCTACGCGGTGCGATATCGGTCTTAGATCGCGTGTCATTGCCCGCGGGGGTATCGCTTCGCACGCTTGTATCGGAATTACAATGAGGCGCGTCGTTGGGGCGCCGTACGCTCACCAGTGGTGTTACAATGCGGATTCGCTCGCTCGCCTCGACATTACAATTCGACGCATCGCAGTCACGCTCTTCGCCCGAAGGCTCTTCCGTGTCGGAACTGCTATCATCTTCGGGGTCGTGATCTCGATGGTAGGGCTTCAGGTCGGCGACGTGATGCTTACCAGCATCTCTTCCCGTAGAGTCGATCAGTCGATAAACATTCGTGCCGAGTTTCTCCGTGATGGTAAAGGGCCCGTCGAATTTTGGGGCCAGTTTGGCGCTGACGCCCTGTATGCCTGACGAGAGGATGCGATTACGCCGCCATACGCGATCGCCAATCGCGTAATGCACGTCGCGACGTCTCGCATTATAATAGCGAGCTTGCTTTGCCTGCGCTTTCTGCGAGTTTTCCGCTGCCTTTAGATGGAGATCAGATAATTTCTCCATGCGCTCTTTCCAATGTTGTAGAGCAGCCTCTTCTTGCGCAATCTGTGCGCGCTGCTCCTCCTGGCGACGATGTGTGCCAGGGGCTGAGGGGTGACGACCCGTATTAAGGAAGGCCGGACTTACGCCAATGGAGTCTTGTACGGATGTATTGTACGCGAACATGAGCTCGGCGATGTGCGCATCCCAAGTACTGTGAGACTCCTCAATGAAGGCGATTATCGCGGTCTTCAGAGTCCTATTGACCCTCTCTACCGGATTGGCTTGAGCGTGATAAGGGGGTATCGTGGAATGCTCCACCCCACGCTCCACAAGGAATTTCTCAATGATTTTATTACGAAATTCGGTGCCATTGTCCGATAGGAATACTTCGGGCGTACCAAAGCGTAAAAATACGCGATCTTTCAACTCGCGGCGAATCGTTTGCGCATTCGCCTTTCTGATGGGAATACATTCTACCCAGCGAGTGAATAGATCCATGAAGACGAGCAAATACTCGTATCCCCGGGTAGATCGCGGAAATGGACCCATCACATCTCCAGCTACTATTTCCCAAGGGCGGGTGACCGTTCGATGGCCCATCAGGCCAGCTGGTGCAGTCTGCTGTACCTTACATTGTTGGCACACGGTGCAGTCACGGACAAATTGTGTCACATCTTTGTGCATTGATGGCCAATAGTATGATCGTGCAATTCGGTCATACGTCTTATGGCGTCCGAAATGACCAGCTGTGGGCTCCTCATGACATTCATGCAGAACGGTACGACGATCTTCTTTAGGCACGACTAACTTCCACGCATCCTGGTCGTCTACTAAATCCTCGACGGCAGGATCAGGACGGTAGTAGTATAGTCGCTGCCCAACGACTTTCCACCATGGGAGGTTGGTCGGATCGCTCCCCACTTTCTTACGAAGGCGCAAATACCAGGGGTCTTGCACATCGGTGACGCCGAGGGAGGCGACTTCGCAGGTCGGCTCGTCTTCGTACAAACGAGAGAGGGCGTCTGGTACGCAATTCAAGGTACCTTTCCGATGGATGACTTCGTAGTCGTATCCCTGCAATTCCAAGGCCCAACGGGCGAGTCTGCCCGTGGGGTTGCGCAATGAGTGCAGCCAACGAAGGCTGCTGTGATCGGTTATCACCTGGAAGTGATAGCCCTCGACGTACGGGCGGAATTTACGCACAGCCCATAGCACGGCGAGGCACTCACGTTCGGTGACCGAATAGTTACGCTCAGCCGCAGTCATCGTACGACTAGCGTAGGAGAGCACGCGCTCCACGCCATCAACGGCTTGCGTGAGCACGGCGCCTAGTCCTGAGTCGCTGGCGTCCGTTTGGATGACGAACGTTTCTCCAAACGACGGTCGAGAAAGGACGGGTGCAGATGCGACGAGCGCCCGGATTTGTTCAAAGGCTTGCTGTTGCTCTTCTCCCCAATGGTACTTGATGTTCTTCTTGGTTAATCGGGTGAGAGGCTCAGCAAGCGTTGCGAAGTTCTCTAAGAACTTGCGATACCAGGACGCAAGGCCTAAAAACCTACGGAGCTGCTTCAGGTTCTTTGGTGCGGCGTAAGTCAAGATTGGTGCAATCTTATCCGGATCGGGTCGAAAACCGTCACGATCCACGAGGACGCCGAGGAACCGTACCTCCGCGAGTCCGAATTTACTCTTCTGCCGATTGATGGTCAAGCCGGCATCGGAAATCCGTCTCAGGATATGTTCGAGCCACCTGAGGTGCTCGTCAAAGCTCTCCGTAGCGATGATCACATCATCGAGGTAGGCGAAGGCCACCGGCTCCATTTCAGGGCCGATCAGCTTATCGCTTAACTGCTGAAAGGTGGCAGGGCCACCGGCGACACCATATGGCATACGGGTCCATTCGAATAACCCCATGCCTGGAACCGTGAAGGCAGAGAGGTGTCGCGATTCCTCACGAAGAGGGACCTGATGGTAGGCGCTGCTGAGGTCCAGGGTGGAGATGTATCGCGCATTTCTCAGTTTCCGTAAGATTACGTCCATGTAAGGAAGCGGGTACGCGCTGACCTTGGACACGGAATTCAATTTGCGATAGTCCACACAGAATCGGTAGCTCCCATCGCTCTTGCGAACCATCACGACGGGGCTAGACCATTCGCTGGTTGACCTGCGAATTACGCCCTGATCAAGCATCTTGCGAACTTGCGCATGCATTTCCAGCTCTATCTTCTGAGAGATCGGATAATAACGCTGCTTAATCGGCTTAGCGTCGCCGACATCGATCACGTGGTCGGTCAGATGTGTGCAGCCCAGAGGCTGATCAGCCGGAGGCAGCATCCGGTCGAGGAGTTCCTCGAGAGCTCGGCGTTGACTATCGTCAATATCGGCCAAGCCTATAGAGGCAAGCGAATACGCCGAGGTAACTGAGACGGTGCAGAGTTGTAACGGAACGAAATCCGCAGCACCCTCGATCGACATGGTGTTGTCGCGCGGGTGGATGACCGCATTGAAGGCGCGGTAGAAGTCTGCACCGAGCAGACAGTCATTTTCCAAGTCTGGAATTATGATGACGTCTAGCTCCATTTCTACGTCTGCTATGGCAAACGGAAGGGCCACCTGGCCGATTATCGGCTCAATTTTTCCCGTGGCGAGTCGAGCGCCAGATCCAGGGAAGGGTCGAACTAGACGACCGAGGGCAGATGCAATCTGCAGGCCGATTGCTCCGAGAGCTGTACGAGCAGCCCCTGCATCCAGCAGTGCATGAATGCGAAACTCGCCTATGCCTACCTGTACCCACCATCGTGAATACCGATCGGGGTCGACACTTGTGGCTGAGTCAGCGGAGTCACGGTCGTGATGCTCCTCCCTTACAGACAGGAGGGGGCAATCATCATTACCCTGTGTCCTCGCAGCTGCATGCTGATCTTCAGAGGTCTCACGGAGCGTAGGGGCGAGTTGGACCTCAATTACTCGCCCTTTTTCGCGTTTCCCGAACACTCGGGACAGCTGCGCAAGGTGTGGCCAGGCCAACTACAGCCCCAGCACAAGAACCGCGGATCAGGACCTGCTGTCCGACCTTTGTTCTTGTCACTGAGGGGCTCGTGCACCAGCTTTCCTTTGAAGGAGGGCTTCCTCTCCGACTTAGGCGAGGTCGACGCTCTGGTTTTTCCTGTACGCGGCGACCTCGGGCGTGAATCGCGACCGCTCCTCTTCGGGATAAGGGCTGCGACGCCTGGCGCCTCTAAATCAGGTGAGGTGGCTCTAAAGCCAGCCTCTTGTAAAACTTCTCGCACCAGAGCTTTGAAGTTGGGCGGCTTCACGTCCACGGCCGCGATCCTTGGTTTCGGGCGCGTTCGAGACGTGTCGGCCGCATGGAAGGCCACTTCGGGCATTATGCAGTCCTCAGGTGATGGCGGTGGCTTATAATTTCGCTCCGCATCGAGGACGCATTCGGCCTCTCGAGCAAGCTCGATTAGCCGATTGACGCTCGTAATCTTCTCCCGCGGAACTAACTTCTGTATCTCCGGGAGTAGATTACGGTATATGAGGGCGAGTTGCTTGTCGTCCGACCATGGTTCTTCGAACCGATTGAGAATCGTTAACAAACAAAACACGTAGTCACGTGTTGGCTCGCGCTTCGCCTGCGTACGCCGCTGCGCTTCGCTGATTAGCTCAGCTTGGAAGCGTCGATCGACGCCGTAGCAGCTCCGGGCTGCGTGGCAGAACTCTTGCCACGTGGTCCAGTCCTTCCGAGATAGACGGTACCAATGCAGGGCGACACCGTCGAGGAGCTCCGTCATGGCATTGAGCATGTCCTCGTCCGTGAGCGGTGTCAACCTGCGACATTCCGCGATCCTTTGCAGAAATTCTTCTACACTTTTCCCCTTGGCACCATTGAATCTAATTTTCCATTGGCGCACGGTCTTACCAATATCCGTGCGCTGGGCCAAGGTGCTTGACAGCGTTGATCGCGTTGTATTCGCGGGCGAGCTCATCACATCTCGATCCATGTGATGTCCCCCCCTTCCAGGCCCTTGGTACCGAGGGTGGCAAGGAGCCGAAAACGTAGGCTCGCCGGTCGACCCTACAAACCTATTATTGCTGATGTTTTTGTCACTTTCCACGTATTGCAGATCGTACGTATCTTGGAAAGTGACACGGTCGCGTCGCGCCGATTTCTGCAGCTGCTGCTGGATGCTGGCTAGCGTAGCGTGCATCTCACTTTGCCTCTGCTGCAAATCTTGGACAGTGCAGTTTTGGTGTTGCATCCAAGTTTGCAGCATATTTTGCAGGCCATGTAATCCCTGACGAAGGTTTACATGGTTTTCGAGGTCAGTCGGTTGAGGCTCGACTGTTGTATTTGTCGCCTGAGATGCGACTTGGGTTCGACGTGTGGTGTCATCCGTGACACCCGAGTCGAGAGGCGTAATTACGCTCGTGGTGGCTGCCTGAATCGGCGATTCGTTGGCAGTGCTCCATGCGAGCGGTTCATGCCTGTTCATCTCGGCCAAATTGAAGTCGATCAGATTTTGTATTTGGTGATCGACAGCTGTTGTTATATTTCTTTGATCTGTGCTCGGGTAAATTTCCCGAGCCTGCTGTATGTCAGCTGATCCGTCCGCTTGTTCGGCGTACGTCGCTTCCATTCGATCCAAAATATAAGTTTTTGTTGCGTCGCGCATTGTCGAGGTGAGGATTATCTTTAACAGATTTTTATCTCTTCGCGTGCGTGTTTTTATACTATCACTGTCACTCTCGCATTCCACAAAATCTCCTGGGCTATAATTTCCTGCTAGTCTATGGTATAGCCTAGCAGCCCTTTGAAACGGGGAACCCTCATTTTTTAATTCTAGTTCCGCTGTAATTAGGTTTGTTTCTTCCTCACATAGGCTTTGAAGCCAGTCGTTAAATTCGTTTGGCGGATTTGCCATCTTTTATTTCTTTTCGTTGAAAATTAGAAGAAGACAACCGAACAAACGGAAAAAGAAAAAAAAATACAACGTGAGAAAAATTAGAGCGTTACAGCCAAAGTTTTCGATTAAATAATTAAAAGCAAATAATTAAAAGCCGGCCATCTCAAGAGATAGTGGAGTGCGAGGGCGAAAACGCAAAAATTAGGGGCGACTGACGCAAAAAAAAACAGAAAATATAAGAGAAAAAGAATTCAACAATTTTCAAAAATTGTCAAAAAATTCACCAAAAATTTTTCCAGAATTCTTATTTCGGCTTTCGGATTCTCGAGTTTCCAAAAAAAAAGATTTATTTTGAAATTGTAATAGTTTTTTCCCTTTTATATTTTTTAAGCAATGTAAAAAAAAAATACAAAAATATAAAGAGGAAAAAAAAAGGAGAGAAAAAAAAATTAAAAAAAAATTTAATTTTAGTTTTCAAAGAAAAAAATTTTTAATTTTTAGTTCTCGGAGAGAAAAAAAAAATTTTAATTTTTAGTTTTCAAAAGAAAAAAATTTTTAATTTTTAGTTTTCGGAAGAAAAAAAAAAAATTTTCAATTTTTAGTTTTCCAAAAAAAAAAAAAAAATTTTTAATTTTAGTTTTCAAAAAAAAAAATTTTAATTTTTAGTTTTCGGAAGAAAAAAAAAATTTTCAATTTTTAGTTTTCCAAAAAAAAAAAAAAATTTTTAAATTTTAGTTTTAAAAAAAAAAAAAAAAAAAATTTTAATTTTTAATTTTAGGAAAAAAAAAAAATTTTCAATTTTTAGTTTTCCAAAAAAAAAAAATTTTTAAATTTTAGTTTTCAAAAAAAAAAAAAAAAAAATTTTAATTTTTCATTTATACTGCACAAATATTAGAGATATTACAATATCAAAATGAAGATCCGAAAGCGAAAAGCATAAAGGGAATAATCAATTTTGATCAAATTAAATTGAAAGCAAAGAAAAATTTGCGTTAGTCGCATGTACACTGTATGTACAGCGTAGAGTCGCGGTGGTGTGTGTATGTGAGTATACACAGATCGCTGACTTCGCTATTTATAATCGACTATGTATAATGAAGAGAACTTTTAATTATATTTAATTTACACTAAATGTTCCTTATGTCTGTAACGGCGAAAATTTTATTATTATATTATAATGGCGAATGTGAATCTATTTATATCAGTTATATTTTCATATTACGCTATCTTAAAAATTAATTATTGATTAATTTTAGTTTAGCTTAGATGGAATTCACATATTTAATTTAAGCTAAATTTTAAGTTACATCCACTTAATATATATATATATCAATATTATATAAATTAATGTATATGTGTCTATTTAACTTAAAATTAGTTTTGCTTGAAAAACTGCACAAATATTATATTACCGTATTCGGCATTATATTTCATTTGTGCTGCTTTTCAGCCGCTTTCGCCGAATTGCCGTTGGCCTTGGCCGACTTCGAGAGTGTTTACATCTACGCGCTCGCAACGTAAACACTCGCGATGTACTGTGCGTTCGCACTCTGTAATATTCTAATTTTCAATATAATAAAATTATTAAATTATATTTGCGCATCCGCGTCACTTGCGAATATTCGCCGGGGCACTGTAATATAATATATTATTACATATATATTATAAAATAATATATGTAAAGATATATATATAAAGATATAATACATATAAAGATATATAAAATATTTTTATATAAAGTGCGATCCCGAGATCGCGTTGGGCGCCATGTAACGGTGCGCGTGTCCGCCTCGAGCACGAGGACGGCGGGCACGGCCGTTGCAAATTCGTGCCCGGCTGGGCTTAGCCCCGAAGGATTTCGGCAAGGGAGAGGGGCGGTTCGCGAGGGGCGAATATCGCGTTCAGGATTGCGCGTGAGGTAGGGCGGCTAACGGACCACACACGAAATAATAAAATAAAATAAAAATAGTTAAAATTCCAACAAGGTTTAATAACGCCGTGCAAACAAGACTACAACGCAGCGCCTATATACGAGGCGTGCGGGACGCAGGCCGAGGGTCGCCGAGGCGACGGCGCGCGGGGCGTTCGGGAAGAGAGAGAGAGAGAGAGAGAGAAAAGGAGCTGCCACTTACAGAGGGCCGGAACCTGCAGGTCTCGCAGCGCGTTCTCGCAGCGCAATAGCGCCTTCCTTTGCCGCGGACGACGGTGACGTTGACCTCCGGGATGGGGCGGTTATTCCGCGTAGAAGGGGCGGACGACAATTCGTCCGCTCGAGTTCGTATTCAGCGCGGGTACACTACACACCCTTGCACCACTGTAGCACCACGAGCGCGTTACCGGGCACTCTCCCCGAGGACGAGGTACGAGGCGGAGGGGAACCTTGGAACACAAGGTAGGTTCCCACACACGATCCGTCGCGGCACGGCTTTAGCAACCAAAAAGAACACGGACGACGTGTGTAGAGGGCCGGTACGCGGTGTCTTCCCTTCGCCGCTCTCTTTCTTTCTAAATCGCGCGCGTGGCTGTCTCTCCCCACTCCCCGCTCTCTCTCTCACTTACCTCTCCGCCGGTGGTTGTGCGTCGGCCTGAAACATACAAACGTTTCTACATATAAATATACAGATAAATATGTACATGCTACGACTGGAGAGAGAGCAACGGGACGGGGAAGGCAGGCGCACGCAGTGCTTGCGTTCCTCGTCACAATATATATATGTATATATATATTTTTTTTATTTATTTATTTATTTATTTATTTAATATAAGTACCAAGCTATTTAATATTTACAACATTTGATAAATATTGATGATATTAAGAAAACTCAAATGCATTATATTTTAATATAGTATGACCATGGTGGTCCATTAATGCAAAGTGATTCACTGGGTGGGTACAAGGTTATTGGATTGATTTCTGCAGGACCCACACCTATTGGACAAGCAGGTTTTACATTGTACATACATCTTACTCCTTTTATTCATTGGATTATAGAGAAAACACATGAAGAACAAGTACAACTATCTTAGCATAATTATATAAATGTTTTGTATGTTCCAACATAAATTAGTTTAAACATAATCTTCCTAACAAAATGTTCTAATAAATAGGCAGAGTTATTGTTTTTACCTAAATAATTAGCAGAAAAGCTTCCCGAAAGCTTCTGGAAAGTTTCTTTGCTCAGTGCTTACTCATATATATATATAGAGACACTTATTGATATTACTTGTATATCTTTTTGGATTCGATTGATTAAATTTCATTTCTTGAATTATTTAATTAATAGCGTTATTGTTTCGTGCCCCTATTTCTTTTCAGTGAAGAAGTGCAAATAAATATTTGTATAAACACACCACATTTTAATATATCTAAATTCTTTAAATTTGAAGTTATGACTATATAGGACATAAAAAAGTTGAATAAAAATGAAATGGATATTTCCAGAGCTCGATGTTGAAAATTTATTTATAGGGAGTTATTTGTTCTGACAGTGTGGAAGAATGTGCGTCCTGGTCGAGGGTCTTCGCTTCCGTAATAATTGTAGATGCTACGCAAGTAAGCTTGACTGCAGAGAATTTAACAGAAGACCATCTAATTTAAGCTACACCAACTAAATAACATCGATTTCTATACGATGGCTTGAGAGTTAACCTTATTGTCAGGGTTAAGGGAGGTAGTTCTTGCGTTCGGATTCTTCATTGGCGACCTAATGCATCTTCGGCTCAGTCGGGGCCTATCTAATTCAAAACCAGGGTAACTAAGGGAGGGGAAGAAGCACGAGTTCACTGATCCAAACTCAGTTCCTGGTTTATATTGATAAGCCAACTGGTATTAAATGCTTGAACACAATGGTTAGGGAATAAAGGCCTCTAATTTCCTTGAATCCGCTGTGGGGCCAATCAGTTAGCTGATCTGAACTGTTCATCTCGGGGCAGTCATAAATAATTTACATTTCAAGTGCACACCCCCCTTTTTCATGCAATAACGACAGTTCCGCTCCAATATGTTGGAATATGCTCGACGTTAGTATTTGGGTGTAGAACATTCATTCTGATCAGGATGCAGGAATCATAGGAGGGCTCTCTCCAACGTCAATGCTCAGAAAAAAGAATAAAGAAACACCTGAATGTATTCTGCAAAAGTCAGTCGAACTTCAGACACTACGAATAAAAGTGCAAGCGGATTTGAAGTTAAAATTTTTTTTTAATTTTAAGCCAGCAGTGGCTATCCCTGGAGCACCAAGGCCAAAGAAAGCGAGAATGAGTAAGTCCAAAGTGAAAACCATGCTCATTTGCTTCTTCGAAAGCAAAGGGTTGGTTTGTAAAGAGTTCGTACCACCTGTACAAAACGAAAATCAAGTTTTCTACTGCAATGTGCTCGAAAAATTACGAAAAAAGGCGCTCAGAGTGCGTCCAGAGATCGCGAAGACTTAGGTTCTGCATCACGACAATGCTCCATGTCACAGTGCGTTCAATCTCTCTTAGATTTTGGCGTCTGAAGGCATTACAATATTACCGCAACCGCTCTATTCACCAGACATGTCACCCTGCGACTTTTTCCTACTCGCCCATTTAAAAAAAATTCGTAAAAGGTTGACATTTTGACTCCGTTGAAGACATCCAAGAATCTATGACGAGAGTACTCGGAGAGGTCCCGCAAGAAGTGTTCCAGATTTGTTACGAAAACTGGAAAACTCGCTGGAATAAGTGTATAGATGCGGAAGGGAACTACTTTTAAGGGGATCGCAGCAATGTACCTTAATTTTTAAATATACTCGATTTTTATTTTTTAAAATATATTCGTATAATTTCTGTTGAAAACAATTCGAAATAGAATTTTTCAATTTTCTTTTAGATGTAGAGTCAATTAATGAAAAATTTCAAATATTAAGCAATTACTCATATACTTGGATTTTTTTAAACTTAATTACTTTACAAAATATGTCGATAGTGCATTCGAAATTTGATATGGTGATATTATACTTTGCGTTGAGCATTAATTAAATTGTGAATTCAGTAAACAAGAAATTTTCCCTGTCTTCATCAGCGATTCTTTATTTCGAATATTTCTGATGACTACAATTAATATAAAACATATACTTAATTAATATAATGCTAAGCAGTTTATTCAATAATGTGTAACTTATTGAACCAAAGTTATTAAAATACATTTTAAAAGTATAGTTTATTATATTTTCAAGGTTGCTCTGTCTATTGATTTAGTTACATTACTGAACGAGACATTGAAATATAATGCAGATTCTAAGTGAATATACTTCATTATATTTATATAATTCCAAATGTTGTGATACAATACAAATGCACTGAGATGTATTAAAATATTTTCAGTGTATAATGTACAGCACGTTTGATGCACCTATCAAATGGGTACGACAGAACGTTGACATACGAGTGAGGCCATGTTATGTAAGCGAGCAGGCCATGTTACCCATGGATTCTTATAAGTGATCAATATATATATATATATATATATATATATATATATATATATATATATATATATATTGTTATAGAGAGTCGAGCAGTTTTTGTTATTTCTCATTACTCAACGTATTTGTGTAACGAAAACGTCGCGTAATAGGGTATGTATCAAATATGTATGAGAAGAATTAATTAATAACATGCCATCGAATACATTGCAAGAAATTCAAGTTCATATATTATCGAACGATGAATATCTTATTTGCCGTAAATATTATAAATTCATTATAAAGCCTAATTGGGATTCTTTAGATTTGGACGATTCGAATGATCTTTTACTCATTCATTGAGTTTTGGAAATAATAAGTTAACTACCATTATAATAATATTTATTATAAAAAATACTATAATACCGATAAAAATATTTATTAGTTTACGTTATAGTCAAGATAAAATATTACAACTATAACTATTTTTACGTTTCTTAACGTATTGAGAGCGAAAATTCATTTGTTAACTGTTACAATGTTATCAAAAAAATATTGAATTTGATTTTAAAGTTACGGTTTACGAAATTTTGTATTATATATTTAAAGTTTAAACATAATAAATGAGTAATGGGAACAATCTTTTCTAAATTAAGTACACAAAACTGGACTACTTGTGTAAAGTGAGCAAAGTATATGATAACTGCAATATGACTGGCAGTCCGCAAATTAATTACAATCAAAATCGTTAGAAATAATCATAATGGCTTAAACTTCATTGTTCTGCCTACATTGATAGTATATACTATTATATAATTAATGTATAATGCTATTTATTTAAATGTTAAAATGTCTTTTATTTTCATTTTGGATTCCACATATAAATATATTAATCGCGCAGGTATTGCCCTTTACTTATTATTTTTAAATGTATGAGCTTAATTTGCAGGTCTGTATGAAGGTATCGAGATTCATCCGGTACTGATTCTGCGGATCATATTTTGCTACGAATTCGGCCCACAGGTTTAAGTACTTCGTTTGTTGCATCGTATAGATAATGAGGCATGCGAATCGTTTGTTTCTCTCCGAGCATCTCGCGCAGTTCGTTGCTATGAAATCAGGTAGAAGCCCTGCAAATAACACACAGAATCGAGCAATTAATAATTTTGAAGCGCTTTATATATATATATATATATATATATATATATATATATATATATATATATATATATAAAGATTCGCGGTTTACGGCAAAAAGGTTTACTTTTCACAGCTCGCCCGTCAGCGGGGCACGGTCCTTTGTCCAGCAAGCAGTTAGCGTAGAAGAGAAGCACACTCTCGTCGTTGAACGCATCGTGTATTCGCAATAATTGCGGATCGGTTTCCGATGCGACAATGGCGCATATCCAAAAAATTAAAACGACTCTAAACAACGTTCTGAAATCTGTCTTAAATAAACATATTTTACGAATAAATGAATGGCTGTAATATTTCACGATACGTGTGTGGTTTTCATGTTCTTTTATCGTATGCATATACATTTACAGCATAATTGAATAAACCAGAAAGTATAAGCATACCAAATTCAGATCAAACATGATTTAATGTTGAATTAAATATACCGATCAATTATAAGCAGTTCTGAGCTGTAGAAATATATAGGTATTATATGTTTTCATTTTTTTATTCACATATTCTACTACGATAGTTATTGCGTAACTGAAGGACACGAATGGTCCATTTGTCAATTCTTTAACCAAGCAAAATAGAACTAAAATAATTCACTTTAAAAATCAACAAGCTTACATAAAATTTAAAAAATTTTAATACATAAGTGATTAAGCTTGAACGAGTCTAACGCAAATAGAAGTATTACCTACAGAATAAAATGTATTTGCAATCTTATTGCAGAAAATTACAAAGATATAGAAGTTTAAATTATATTTTAGTCTATAAAATTTATATCTATCAATAAATGTTGATAATCATTTTGTAGATTAAATGTTTAATAGTATTGGTATTAACTGTTTTGTTACCTATGAATAGTAGTATATCATTCAAAATAATCTATTTTTAAATATATTTTTAACAAAGGTTGTCGATTACCTACTTTCATTTTATTCAAATTCCTATTGCGTGGTAAAATTTTTCACAATGTAGATAAAAAATAAATATGACTTATTAAGATATTTAACGTCGATAAAGTATTCTGTAATTAATTACTTTAATCATCAACGTTTGTCCAACATAATAGAATCTAAAGTTCTTGTAATGAATTTTATAGACGACCGTTGATTTTTCTTAATCTACATTAGATTTCGAAGTCGCCCTATCGATTCACGTGGTTTAAAAAACGGAAAACAAGTTTCAACCTCTAGCTTTCTGATTCAACAAAAAAGGACAGTTTAAAACATATTTTTTTTCAAAAAAGTGAATTTTTCGATACAAACTGATGCTTGAAATTGAGTAAAAATGGACGAAAATAGGTCGGTGCAATATATAATAGGTATGAAATTATGCCCATTATAGTTATTTTATTTTCTTTTCAGCTGGGGTTTATAGAATCACTTCACAAGCTATTCATATCGATTCATAACTAACTGGCATAACTCTATACGCTGGATATTGAACGTTCTGTCTTCGTCTCTTGTTAAATTAAAAAAATCAGTTGCTGAAAATTACTTTTTCGTTTTCTAATTTATATATCCCGACAGCGAGAAGCATTGAAAATAGTGAGCAATGGCTTTATCATTTTTTTCGGGCATTTATGATTGAAAATATAACGTAAATGCAAGGTAAAGTGGTCTTTCCGAACCAAATATCAATGGAAATGAAAATATTTCTCTGATGGCAGATTTAGCCCATTACCGTCAGTCAAAGATTTTTATTTTGAATTATATAGTTTAAAGAATAGTACCGAATGAGAAAAAGTTCTGGTTCGCAGCTTTATAATTATTTATGATTGCCAAATTCTTAAGTTTCTTAATTGTTCTATACTTTTCATTGTATATTTTATAACCAAATCAATGAGGTTAATGATTATCTGTTAAAGTATTTTGAATCAGTTTTATGTAATTTCGCGTCATTAAAGACGTCTCTACTAGCAGATAAAACATGGAAATCATAATATGCAATGAATAGTGCAAAAGCAAACCGAATAATTGATTAGAAAACGTATACAATTTGCTTGCTTAAAACCCTCGCATCTGAATTTCTCGTTCAATTGCATTTTCATTATATGTCTCAAAAGTTATGTTTTCAAAAGTTATGTCTCAAAAGTTATGATATTCCGGCTTTCGTGGTAAAACATATAGTCTAATACTAGTGTATAAGTTGATTGCTTCGCTCGGAAGTAAAATGTCTCACGAGGTGAATAATCAACTTCCACAGTCGTATTAAAATGCCCCATTATTATAGTTTCTTCATTGTATTAAATGCCATTGCACCGTAAAAATTACAGCTATTCATATTTAATATTTATTTATCGCACTCCTTGCTTTATACCAGAACTTTCAATATCATTTCTGAATAAAACGTGTAATAATAATAATATGAAAGTCGTTAAATATGAGAATATACCTACTTATATGGTAAATTCAATTGACAATGAAAAAAAAAAGAAAAAAGAAGAAAAACCATTAATATGTCTCAAAGTTTTGAAATTTAACTATTCTCATAATGAGAGGCAACGATACTCCCCACATAATACGACACTTTCAATCGGCGATTACCGTGCACTGACGTACCAGCCATCCCGGCGAATTTATCCGACTTGCGCACAGTTTATAAAAAAACACGACCGCGACTGAACCGAGCCTTCGTACATCCGACCCATGTATATATGGATATATGTATAAGGAGAAGAGAAAAAAAAAACAGGAGAAAAGGCGCATCGTCGTCTTGTCTGATGCGAAAACCCAAATCGTATTATAATGCACGCGGCAATCTTGACTCAATATCGTCCGCGCGTAATCGGCCGCCGCGGGAGCACGTCGCGCGATGAGCCGCGCGCGCGCGCGCGTGGTTAATCGCGGGCGTGACTTTGCGTCCTCGGGCGTCGGTGCGCCGCGCGAGCTCGCCTCGCTCTCTACGCTCTCTACCTTTTTCTTTTATTTTCTTTCTTTCTTTTTGCCTCTCGTTTTTTGGCTTGCCATAAGAGCCCACTCTAGGAATTTCGATTGTATGCCGAATCTATAATCGAGGTGCTTCCGTGCGCGAGCTAATGTAATGCGCGCGCGCGCGCGCGTGTCATTCTGTATGTATAGCTTTTCGGGAATGCGGGAATGCAGCGCTGGTTTTTAGTGTATAAAGTGCTCGCACCGCGAGGCACGGACAGCTGCTCGGTGACGCGTTCAATAATGATGCGCATATAGAAACAGAATTACTGAAGTATAAAGGTTTGTTTTATTGTATACAATCTATATCGCTACTTTAATATACATATCTTTATATTACGTATAATACATGTCTTTATATATTCCATTTTAGTATGATACCAGCAACACTATTATCGTTACACTTGTAATATTGTAAATTATATAACATATTTTTAAGTCAGAGAGAAAATAATAAAATATTCATTGTGATACTTCTATATACCTTTACATAAACATCTTATGTAAGTAAAAAGCTTAAATCATATAATGAACATACTCACAGCTACAATGATAAAGAAAAAATTACCCTTTTCAAAAACCCTAATGGATATATTGATGTCGTTATCACAACTCGAATATATTTGTAGTAAAATTTCTACTGAAAACTACTATATTTAATTGGATTTAAATTGAAAATTTTAAATAAAAATAATTTCATTCGAGCTTAAATGTACGATTATTATTCGCTTTTCTGTATGATAAGATTCAAATTCATGTTGCAGTATAAAAAAATTCCGGTCCATGCGGTTATTTAATGAAATTCCAATTCGCGCGCTGCCAAGACACTGACGAATAATAACTTTATGAGACAGAAGGTATTTGAGTTACATAATTAAGTTAAAATACGCAGAAATTTACGCATATGCACACACAGACACGCGCGCGCATATGCATACACAGTGTGTTAATATTCTACCGTACATTTAATAACTTCTTTTCTAAGACAGGCAGAATAAACAATTTATACCTAGGTAGTATCAGACGAATTCATTCGTATTTTTAAAAATTTTTTTATTCATATTGAATTCGATTCGAATTCAATTTTTTTAATCATATCGAAACACTTATTATTTAATCTTTTCCAAACTGGTCAACTTTATTAAATATAACTTGATTATCTAAAATAATATCTAGTGATACCGTTTTTCATTGAATTTTATTTAAATAAATAAGCACAAGTTCTTATTCTTATGAGACATTTCGAGTCATTTTATTATATTAGTCCAGTTTCTCTAGACAAACTGTAATAATTAATTATAACTTTTGATATTATAAAATAACCCCTACAATATCAATATCAAAAAGAAATAAATTCACTAAGTTAATATAGACTTAGATTTTCAATAGTTGATCAAACAAAGTAAACAATGATGAGGAATAAGCCTAAACATTTGATTTTATATATATATATATATATATATATATATATATATATATATATATATATATATATATATATAAAGTAAAGATATAAGTAGTAGCAGGTACACTGAAACAGATCTTACCGTATAAATTGTACTTACTGTCTAATTCTTATGGTATTTGAAAAAACTTGAATATCTGAGATAATATTCAATTTCTTATATCTGATATTCCGTTAAAGCATTCGAATCTTTTTAAATAATATTGGAATGAAACGATAAGTTCATACTCGTTATAGCTATCGTAAATTTTGTTATAATTTAATTAATTCATTAGTAACAAATTATTTATTTCACTGTAACTTTACTAACTTATATAGGTACCTTGTTCAATGGGCATATAGCTACATACATTGCGAATTTTAAGTGTTAATATTTAATGTTTGATGTTTGATATATATTACCGAAAGACTGTATTCATTCTTCATAATTATGTAACAGTTGGTTTGATCAACTATTTAGAATTTAAGTTTTTAATAATTAATGGGTTGGTTTTTTGATAATCACATTTTGTGACATGTTTAACATAAAATTTTATAAATAATTGTTACAGTTTGCTTTGATTAGGAGCTAATCTAATGGAATGGCTCGAAACATCGGCTTAAAAACAATAACTTGTTTAATTAATCAACAGATTAAGTGACATCAAAGCCTCTAAAATTTATTCTATACTATTCTATTCCAAACAAAAAACTGTTAATAACTTCCTATCTAAACAAATATAATCTCATTTACTTTGATGAGTAAAAACTTTAGTATTTATTTTATTATTCTAGTATTTTATGAATTTATCTTAACTGAATTGAATATTCATATATTTTACATAAAATTTCATTATTAAATTTACCAAATAATGTAATTATAATGCAAAAATATTTGATAGGACAGTTGTTCGGTGGCATTATGTTATTTTGAACTAATTTTCTTTTAGTGCTTTGCAAATTTAATTTTCTTCAAAGAAATGATAAAAAGATGGTTTTCACAATAATAAATACATCGAATAAGATAACAAATAAGATAAAATCTGTTTCACATTGATATGTGATAAATAATACAAAAGAAAAAATATGAGGCAGTGCACATATAATATCATCATACTTCTTTTTTATTTACTCATAGATTACATAATTAAGATGTTAAATTTTTAAATTATCTCAAGATTTTTTACACAGCAGCACGTGAACTCGAATTTTATTTGTTATTTAAACATTATATATGTACATAAAAGCTCAAACTACAATTATATTTTTTAAAATTTATAATCAAAAAACTATTTATTTGTTCAAATAAAACTATTTATTTAATTGTTTATAATAAAACTATACTTCACAAAACTATAAGAAAAAGTTTAGATAGAAAAAAATGATCAAGAAAGTGTCTTTTTTATATATAAATATCTTCTATTCTTAACTCTAAAATTAAATTCGTGATGAAATTTACAAAAATGCTTGAAATATAAAGAAAAGCATAAAAAATAAGAAGTTGATCATTGACTCGATGACAGAAATAATATTATAAAACTGAGTCGAAAAGTAAAATGTTTTAAATGTGACATTTTAATTTTATATTATACAAAAATTTTATCAAAGATATTAATTTTTAATTGAGGTCTTTAAAGTTTATTTTAAGAGTATATTTATATACGTGTTAATGTAGTTTTGACTTATACTTTTCATTACATTCTTATCTACGCAATTGTTCAATTTTTACGTAAGTACTTATTTCAAATCATATAGATATTTATTCTTAGAATATTTTCCGAACTTGACTAGTAGCTGAAGTGTTAACATACAGTTTTGTTTTATGTTTCTTATTGTAAGTCTTGTCTTCTGTCATATTATTATATTATTATAATAAAAGATATCACATCATATTTAAAAGATCAAACATTTATAAATATTTGAATTATTACATTATTATGCTTTGAACAGTGGGATGTTATACTCTTTGTCTCAGTTTTATAAAAAATAAATATAAATAGTATAATTAAATCATAAGTAAAGTATAGGGAATGTAATATATTAAAATGTAAGTAAATTAATTAACAGAAAGATCAATTGGAGATAAAAAAAATTTAATTACTTTTTTATATTCAATAATTTTGAAACAAATAGCTATTCTTGAAACTTAATCTGAGGCATTGATCATTTTATAAATATTTTATACAGCAGTAAAAAAATTTTTTTGTGTATTTTATAGTTTCAGCTTCTTTAGTTTTCATAAATATTACAGTTCTATAGGAGCGATTTAAAACATTTAATTTTTTTTTAGCAATATATATATATATATATATATATATATATATATATATATATATATATATAATGTACATGAATAAGATCTGTACATAATTTATTAATTTACAATAACTATAAAAGTATAATAAGCGTATTTTTTTTTCTATAAGTTTCGCAAATTCTAATATATTAAATACTTCAAATACGCTTCTAATCTTCCTAATAAACAGAATTGATACCAGTGCTAATAATTCATAACTATTTTAATTGACAATCGATTGATCATCAAGCTAAACAATACAATTAATAAAAAATAATAAGATAATATATATTATAACAAGTAATATAAAACTCTATTACGTTATACAATGAACAGAATATAACAAAAAAGTAACATTAAAAAATGATTCTAATTAAATTTGTGATATATGAATTATATATCTCTAATTTAGGTGCTACATATTGGCAACGTGTGTAACTCAAACACTCTGCAAAATGACGGAACATTATATAGAATGCTTATTCGCAAATACGAGATATTGTCCCAAATGCCTGTCGTCGCTGCTCCAAGTTACACACATTGGACGTAACATATAGAATTCAATAATTCAAAACTAAAAGAAAATGAATTAAAATATTATCATTACTTTTTTTCAATAGTGCAGAAATACTGACCATTGATTATAATAATTTTTAATTCTGCATTTTTGCTAAACTATTTAATCATAATAGAATAAACATAATATAAATAGTTTACTTTTATTGTTATTAATATCCAAATTGGAAAATGTCATGGCTGGTCCTCATAAGGGGATCCCTGTAAAAATTTATTTATTGTATTACATTTCTGGGTTGATGACACATTTAGCTGGCCGCAATAATGTGGAATATATTAACAAATATATTTAAAAATAAAAATAAATTAACCAATTTGGTCCTTTATTAAATGCAATAAAAATTACACAAAGTTTTATATTTGTGAAAATTCTGCGTAATGTTCTATGAATAATTCAATATTATTTATTAATAAATTGTTAAAAAGTTAAATTTAACATTTTCATAATACTGTTGCACAAAAAGGAGCAATAAATAAAACATTAGCAAAAACATACATTTATAAATAATTTTCAATTAAATTTTTAAAAATAATATTTAAATATTAATGCATATTCTTTGAAAATGCAGCTACTAAAAGTAAAACAAAAATAAATTATACTACTATATCACATACATAATGTAATGGTATTTGTGCTTTTATAGTTCTCACAATAAAAATTATTTGTTATAAATAATGTTTATGTCATCCCAACTTTTTGTACCTTCATTAAAGATTTAAATCCCATAGTAGCAGCAATACCCAAGCCAAACATTAATAGATATGGCAGATATTGTATTCCAGGAATATCAGGCCTCTTTGCCAAAAGTAATAATAAACATTTCAATTTAGTATCTGAATATGGTGGATAGCGTACTCTGTAAATAAAAGAACAATTACTTATGTTGCAATGAATTATAACAATACACTGTCTGGTATTATACAACATTATATAATACTTAATAATTTTTTTACTTGTTTAATTCTCATTCAATTTTTTTTATTATATTATACTTAACATGCAAGTTTAAGAATTTTAAGCATTTTAACTAATGAAAAACTTTTTGTGTTATTTTCTATATTTGATTACAACACCTTTAATAAATTATTCAATATATTAATTAATTCTAATTGCTAACAATCAATAATATATATTAAACTTACGATCCAAGGGATTCACCAATAGTATTGAAATTTCGTATAAGACAGCCTTTTTGATGAACAAATGTATCATATGTTAGCTGACCATGATATGCACCCATTCCTGATGCTCCAATGCCTCCAAATGGTAATGCGTCAACTAAGCGAATACAATTTTTAATTTTATTAACAATTTTTTAAACAATTAATTAAAGCTAGAGATTAGTTAGTAATTAAAAGTTATTTAAGATTAGTTAAAATGAATCAGGTAAAACTTGAACATTAATTAATGATTAAGGTTAATGATTAGGTAATGTCTATATAATACTACTATACAATAACTGAAGTGCATTAATAGAATTTTAATATGTATATATCTATTAGAACTATGGTACCTGTCATATGCATTATAGTATCATTAACTACAACATTTCCACTAGATGTATTGTGAATTATTAGATTAATATCATCTATATTAGTTCCAAACAGATATAATGCTAAAGGCTTGCTCCTATAGTAAAAGCACATATACCGGTAAAAGTAATAGAATGTTAGTAGACATTTATAACTACTTATTATATATGAGTCGCATGGTTTATTGCTGTTATTTAAAATGTTTGAATTTTTCAATATAATACGAAAGCAAATATGAATACAATGTAATATTTTCAAACCATTTCTTATACATTTTGTACATGTTAACAGTTTTAATACTTTTTAGAGCTTAGTCATCTACTATAAATGGTTAAGATAGTTAAAAACCATTACCACCATTTAATTTTCTCAACTCACCACTATATTGCATAATTGTATCGTTGAAACACACAGAGCCTGAGTGTGTATGAGTTACGAACAAATGCTGTACTTTCTTATCCTTGGAGAAAATGTACAATACAAGAGGATGTTCTCTGCATTATAGAAAATAGAATTTCAATAATTACATATTTTAATTGCAGCAATCAAACCATTGAACTCCTATATTCTTGGTAAACTTTTAAAATTAACTTATAGAGTTAAATAATTAATAAAACAGTTTTTATATTAACAATATATTCGTAAATAACGTAACACTATGATAAAGTTCATTCATTTTCAGTGCTAGACATCTTATCAATTTAATATATAAATATAAAAACTTACCTTTCATTAATGAATTTTATTGCTTCATATGCATTATTAACATTAACAATTGGTAAAATTGGTCCAAAAATTTCTTCTTTCATTACCGGATCTGTAGGACTTATATTTATTAAAATAGTAGGTGAAATAAATTTTTGAGAAGGATCGACTTGACCTCCAACTGCTATTTCACCATTAGATAGAAAACTTACCAAGCGTCTAAAATTTATAAAAAATAAGCACATTTTACTATGATTCATTTTCATACATTTAAATGATAAAATAATAAACTAACTGATAATGTTTCTCTGTTACAATGCGAGAAAGATCTGGGCTTTGCTGAGGATTCTCTCCATACCATTCTTTTAAAATTCGTTTTGCTTGTTTAACAAAAGCATTTTGAACTTCGGGTGTGCATAGTATGTAATCTGGCGCTATACAAGTTTGACCTACATTAATAAATTTACCCCATAGAACTCTTCTAACTGTAATTTCAATATCTGCTGTACTATCTATGTAAACTGGACTGAAAAATTACAGGATTAATTTATTATTATATACAAAACCAATAATTTATTATGTAACTTAAACCAATTTTTTTTATTCAATAAATATAAATTTATTATCTTTGCCTTTTTCCACCAAGTTCTAATGTCACTGGCGTAAGAAATTTATTTGATGCTTCTCGTACAATACGTCCTACAGATGTTGAACCAGTATAAAATATATAATCAAATTTATGTTTCAAAAGTTCAGTAGTTTCAGGAATACCACCACAAATAACTTTATAACATTCCTAAAAAATAAGACTTGTTTATTTTAATTTGAAATATAACTATTGATAAGACTAAGATAACTTACATTATCTAAATATTTTGGAATTAAATCATTTAAAAGTTTTGCTGTTACTGGAGAAACCTCTGATGGTTTCAAAATGATACAATTACCAGCTGCAATTGCACCTATAACTGGTGATAAAGTCAATTGTACAGGATAATTCCATGCTCCAATTACTAAAACTACACCATAAGGCTCTTTGTGAATAACGACGTCGTCAAAAATATTAACAAGAGCTTTTGATTTCTAAAATAAAATGTTTTCATAAATTTCAATATATATTTGAACTATTAAACATTATACACTACAAACAATAAAATACTATATATGTAGTTAGTTTAGTGGATTATCTACAGTATCAATTATTATTATCATATCTTACAAACTTCTGAAGGAATCTGGTTTAAATTTTAATATTTTATGTTATATCTCTCTCATAGCAAACTTCTAAAAGATAAAGTCAAAAAACAAAATTCAATAACGTATCCAAATTCTAATTTTATATACTACATTATATTTTTCTAAAAATTGTAATATATTTATTTATTATTTTTAGAAAACAGTTTAATTTTTCACACTTGAGCTATTTGTATCTGTTCTCTAATATAAAGAAACTACCTAAATTTATTATAATTCTAAGATATTCAAATATAAATTAAGTAAATTAAAACTCGTTTACATCCTATAGATTATTTTTAGATTTATATCCTGTAGATTACTTTCTTAATGAAAAATTACATCTTTGCATAATTTGATTAAAGAACAATTGACATTAGAATGTGTAATCTTGAAAATACTATTTGTCATTAATATATCCAGAAGCACTTTTGATTAGGATATAGTAAAGTAAAATATCAAAATTTTTTCCGTAATTTAAAACCTGTTTTAAGAGAAGTTTGTTGATTCTTTATAAAATTATATACATATATCATTTTCATATCAAAAAGTTCTATTATAAAAAAATGTTTACCTTTTCTGGAGCAGACCATTCTTTAATATGCATTAGCATATGTTTTATATCAAATAGGGTGTAATCAATTTCAAGAATATAATTTTCAAATTTGCTCTAAAATACCATTAATAAAATAAAATTATTTATTTTATAAAACAGCACAACAAAATAATAAATTCATATTTACTCTTCCTAAATCTGAATGTAAAGCAGCATGAAAGTCTGATCTATTTTCTTCTAGCATCTCTTTGAGTCTTACCAGCTGTTTTATTCTGAAATCTAAGGGTCGACATTTACCACTATAAAAGGTTTCTCTTGTATATTGAATAATCTAAAATAAGAATATAAATAATAACATTTTTTGAATATTATTATAATTATTTTAATTTCAAAATTTAATTCTAAATTTACCTCAGCATAGTTCGACATGTCTTTGTCGTCGATCGGAACTTAAACAGATAATACAATATAAGATGAGTTTTTCAATATAAACAATTAAAATAAAATATTAAAAATATGCAATAAAATTTCTTAGTTCGTATAGTAAACATATAGATTTTGGAATCTAATAGAACTATAAAAAGATATTCCATTATATTTTTTGAATATCCCACCCCTCTTGAATACCCTAACTTTTGCTACTTTACATGTAATATTTTAAATTAAAATTTAAGAATTGTTTACACTTTTTCCGTATTGATTTATAAAAATAATTACAATTAACATACATTTCACGAAAATGTCATTGATAAATAGTGTAAACTGCACATACATCAGCTTTCAATTTAACTTCAAGCACACTACCAGTATTATTATATGCATTACTTACGCACAAATGTCCAGTTAACAAGTACAGTCAGTTATGTGCTCTTTGGACAACAATGGGACAAGTGTACTTATATTATAGAGGAAAGATAATGCCGTAAGAATTGAAACTTGAAACGATAAAGGTACGGTTTTGTATTATATATTGTATCTGCATAGGACTGTAACACTTTTTGACACTGATTATACTAAAAGAGATAAATTATAAAATATGTGCTTAAAACAACTGATCGTTTGGTGTTGCGAGTTACGATATTTCACACGCGGAAGAGAATAAATATATACTGTGGAATTTTATCGTATTGTATCTTGTATGCGAGAAAAACTATACGTTTATTGTTTTTTCTTTTATCACGATTGTTGCAGCGAAAGTTCAGAATGCATAGAGAACAGCTTTGTAATAACGAACGAGAAGATACTTGCGGAAATATTTGAATGAAATATTTTGCATATCAGAAAAATAAATATGATCTAATTATTTAGAAAAAAAAACCACTAAACTCTCATATCTATCAAGGGCGCGGATTGTGAGTAATGATAGGAAGAAATTATTAATAAATTATTTTCAATACCTTAAAATGTTACAAAATATATGTTGCACTTACTTAGTTTTGATATATTATTTAACAAGTAGCAGTAATTTTAATAAATAAAATTGTAAAACAAATATTTTTTAGACGTGCATTTTCCTGTCGTAGGAAACAGTAATACACTTTGTAATAATATAAATTTACTGCGGTAGAGCAGCGTCAGAATCTTAACTCAACCGATATAATTCAACACATGACAAACGCATATGGTGTACTGCAACCTACTGCAACCTGCGGGCTCATTTGTATACCGTTTCAAATCAACCGTTGCTGCAGTATTGCTATATGTCAGCTGATTGGTCTGCCTAAAGGGTCTGTGTGGTTAGTCTCGCCCATGAACTTTCTCTGCCTACTGCTGTCTATCTCAATTATCAGTTATTATGCTCTGTCCTCTCATTTAATTGTCTTATTATTTGGTGTACATTTTAAAAATTACGCAAGTTTCTTCATTATTATATACTTATAATAGAATCTCATTCAAATATATATATATATCTATGTCTTCTTCAAAATATAATATATCTTTAATTATTGTAAATTTATTGCAAAACTCCGATAAAAGAAAAACTATTTTTCATATTATATATGTAACTCGTCACGCAATGCAAGCTGATATTTGAAAACAACACAATGAATATGTAAAATTTTACAAAGTGCTGTATAATTATTTAAACAACAAACTGGACACATGATATGCTGCATATACACACATAGCAGTGTATTTATGTTTACGATGGCGTTAATTTTTAACAATTATTTTATGTTTTTACTTATTCATTTTTTAAACTAGTCTGATACTCACAGCTTTTATATAGTGTAATATAATTCCAAAAACAACTTTTTATTCTACAGCGATAGAAATTTAATCTATACTCCGAATCTGTCCGAATCTATGGTTATACTAAACAACCGCATACACAGGCGGCTTGTGATATAACATAATAATAATAGTATGATGCTTATTATGGGGGTATAATCCGTTATGTCGACATCGACGAGATATAGGGAGTTCGGCGTTGTTCCGAAATTATATATATATATATATATATATATATATATATATATATATATATATATATATATATATATTTCCCTCCGACGCGGTTGTTGCGCTCCAGTGGTCGCTTGCATTAGAGATTGGAGACTTGAAAGTGAAAAGGACTGAAATTTTCGAACACGTTGAATTTCGAAATATAATATACCGTGATCGAACACCGTAATCGAACCATACATAATATCGATGCTGAACAAAACCATATAACGGAATATATATTATATGCTTCACAACAATTTGTAAAATCGTATATATAGATGAAAAGATATATATATATATATATATATATATATATATATATATATATATATATATATATATATAATAAAACTAAAAATAATGTGTTTGAAAAAATTAATCATTTTTTACAAAAATGCCTTAGAGTTTTATGTTGAACATAAATATTTCTGTTAAGTAGATATGATTAATAAATGAAATAAAAACAGAAGTAAATTGTCAATGAAAAAAGAAAATTAAAAATCTTGAAATATACTTTATAATCATTTTAAGTAAAACACATATTTAGTACAATCTGTGATTCAATATGATATAATATATATTAAATTAAAATATGGTGAAACTTGGACATAATATATAATTAGTGAAATTATATGCATCAGTGTGCTTTTATTAAAAAATATTTCTTTAAAGTTTTCCTATATATACCAAAGCAGTCATTGTTATGAGCCACTTTTGCAGGTTCAACCTGAATTTGGACTGTTTCTCCATTAGACTTCGCGTTTTTTTCAGTAAATTGATTCATTATGATTTCAAAAGTCTTCGATAAATCACTAACTGAAATAAATAAGTTTCCTTATTTTCTGTCCTAGCAAAAGGAAACCTGAAATTATAGATTTATAAATAATTATTATTAGCACATCTATTTATAGAAATGTGCTAATGATATAGCGGCAGAAATAATAATTTAATATATTGAATGGAACGTATAGCTACTTAAGAAATGTTGAAATTATATTATATATTTTATGATTCTTTAATTATTATATTAGGTAAATTCAATAAGTAAATAATTAACAAATTCAGTTAATTATCACAGTGAATATAAATGTATTCAATATATAATATAATATATAGATAGTATATATCAAAGTTTTTCTTCAAATATAAATAGATTTATATAATATTAAATGATTTATTAAACTTAATGTCTATTTTATTTTCAGAATTTCAATAATATTTAAAATTTTCTATTTGGTTTACAAATAGTAATAAAATTTTTATTATTATCATATTTATTGAATCTAAATTATATGCATATAGTTATAAGAAAAAATTATATTGTATTGAATTTATTGATTCAAGACTTATTTAGCAATTGAATTATATCTTATATGCTATGAAGGGAAGATTTTATCGCTTGAATATGTTTAAATACAAAAGAATTTTCAACGCCGAACGTAAATGAACACTAAATTAAATCTAGAAAGATTCCATATTGTAACAATAGCCGGCAGTTTAAAACGCAAAGCTGCCCAGATAGCATCCAACACCACAATCTTTTTTCGCATTATTCATACAATTATAAATTATGGAAGCTTCTTATACAGTAAAATGGTGGCTATTCCCAGGCTCTTGCAAAATAGAAAATATAGGTAGCCACGTAGTAGCAAAAATAAGGCGCGAAATTTAAATGTTTTGGCGAAAAAAATTGCTAGATCAACGAGTCCACAGGTCACCTCTATACGCTTTTATAGAGATATAATTTTCTTTCAAAGTTATCTATATCTATGTAAAATTTTATTGCGCTTGTAAGTCTTTAATTGAAATTTTTAAAGCAAACAATTTGATTTTACAATCAAATTTTTATTGTACTTAATTTAAATAAATATGCTAAATTCATTTTAATTAATGTTTTTCTTTGTTTTAAACAAATAAAAGTTTCTTAAAAGGAATAATCTATTTATTTCTTACTAAGAAATAATTAACTTAACGTTAATTTCATGATTTAATTAAATGAACTTCCTAATATTAAGTAAATTTCTTATTCATTTTTAAGAAATATATCACGGCGCAATATTGCTGCATTATTATCATGACATATAATAATATATCATCAAATACTATATGGGCATTAATGAATGTGTGCTGGGTATCTACGGACAGACTGTCAGTGCTTTATGCACATATTATCAGTCCACGATACCCATTTTTATTCAAACATATGTAGGGAACTTTAAGTTTCATCCATAGTGGCTATATTGAATCCTACATCTAATTTACGTTCGGTGTTCACCAATTTAAATTCTTTTGTATACATACCTTGTATAAGTTCGCTTCCTCACAGATACAGCATAAGCAGGAAAACGTTTTTTTCTTTACAGAGGAAATATCAATTTAATAATGTCATAACTAAAACTTAGTTATTGTTTACGAATTGAAATATATTCATGCTTAAATGAGATTATTGTATAAATATATATAATTAATGTACTTTAATAAATAGAAACTTTAAATAAACTAAACAAAATTGGATAAATATTTTCAGAGAATTCATATATCAAACATTGAGGTTTCTTCATTAAATTCGTCGTATTCTTAATATTATCGATTTTTTAATAACAAAAACCAATATTATAATTTATTCACAAAATTAAGTATATATACTGTAAAGAAATATTTTTAGAATTTAAAAAATTACTTTACCAATACTAACACTCTTTAAAAAAAAAGAAAAAAACAAAAACAAATTATGCCCGCAAGCTTTTTTGATGTTGTATATGATGCAGTCCAAGAACTGTTGCAATTCACAAACTTAAAACCACTGTTCATCTGGCAAATATTTACTTCTTATTTTTCTTTCAAGAATTCCGATAAGCAATTGAAACACACGCGTAAAAGTAGTACATCGATCAAAGGCATAAAAATTGCCTGATTTCGTGTATATTTTTCGTTTAAAAAAAAAAATATATATATGTGTGTGTGTGTGTGCGTGTGTCAAAAGTCGCGACAAGCGCGCGAGCGCGCACTTCTGATGGTTCTACGGCCTATACGGCGAACTCTACGCGCTGTGGCGATACTTACCTAACTATATATATATATATAATGTCGCGGTCTCGCTTTCGAATATGATCCGCTTGTTTGCAAAATGTAGTAGGCTATATACTGATACGCGCAAGCGCTGGAGGCATTTACTCGCAGTGGAATCGACGATCTGATTCATTATAATTTCATGGACCCTCGTATCATTAATGTATAAGCGTATTATTAAAGTGTATAGCTTGTTAAATTCCTCCACGGACGCAATATGTATACTCGTTTGAGAGTGTGGAACGGGGTAGTGGATGGATCAGTTTGTTATACGAAGGTGAGCGAGACAGTAGGAGAGTTGACAAAAGTATCAACAGGGTATAAACATTATGTTTAGATATAAAATTAGTGTATGCGATATTTATGATTGCATCGCATTGCGTTGCAAACGATATCGCAACCATAATGAGGCGCGAATGGCAAATTTCTCATCACAATTTTAATTGTTTAAAATGGTGTCAAGATGTTGCGATTGAGAGATGCGTACGTAAATATCGTTATAAGGATAAAAATAAAATTATCATTTCGAACTCGTGGTCCATAAATATAATTAACATCTATCTTAGTAATACATAAAAAAGTTTAAATTATTATTTTGCACGTTAATATTTTAAGCGTGAATTTTACTGTAATTTGAGTTTTCTTTTTTTAACTATGATATACTTCGTATTATATGAGCTTATCTGTATCGTTAGCTCAATTATCAAATGCTTTGAAAGTCTTGAAAATATTGGCTAATATGCTTGGATCTTATGTTATCTTTTTTAATCATTTATCAAATAATTTCACTTACAATACGAAATATTTAGTCAAAATAAATACTGGAAGGAAACAATAATTTTTACACGGTAGCCTGTAATAATTTTTTCCGAATTTTTGCACAGTTGATGTTCAATTAATTAAACTAATCGATTTTAGAAAAAATATTTTTACTATATTTATTATTTAGATATGATTATAATACGATTTTTTAAGAACTTGATAATTCACTTAATCTTTTTATTATTTTATTTATGTTTTTATTACCAAAATTGAGGTTTGTAAGTTGCTTTTGCTTTGTAACCTACCCTAAACAAATATATATATATTTTTTTTATTTGAAAGAAATGGTTAAGTAATGGTATACTGATGAACCATTTATGTAATTTAAAAAACATTTATTTAAATCTATACATTTTTCTTCAGTATAGTTTATTATATTATTCGTATTAACTTACGATAATTGATGAATTAAAATTTTAAAATTATTATATTTATCTTATAATAAAATTATAACAATAATATTGACTCATATCATCTGCAATGCATTGCAAAACTAAAACGATATCTTGAAGAAATGGTAATAATAGAACATTGGAATAGTTACAGAATGAAAAGGTGGAATATATATATATATATATATATATATATATATATATATATATATATATATATATATATATATAAATGAAAAAAGCAATGCTTGATCAATATGTCAATGCTTCAATCTTGAAACTATACATTTATGCTTACTATGTGTAAATGTGTAATCAAATTAGTTAGAATAACTATATTTATATACATATCATTTTTTAATAATGATATATGCATTACAGTAAACCGTTTTATATAATAATTTTCTAACGTTTTAGTATGCATTTTAAAGTACTTATTAAAATACATATATAAATCGAACAATAACAGTTCTACGCATGAAATAAACGACGAAAACTCATGGATCAAAAAGTCAATATTGCACATAGCCTACTAATAAAAGGTGATTATATTTATAGTATATAAATTATTTAAAAGTATATAAACTGCACTATAAAATTTAAGCTTTTAATAATATCAATAATTTGTCTTACTGTTTAATTAGAGAAGAAAATAAAGCTACGTCCACGGCTATAAGCTGAACAAACTGAGGAACACGATTCGTCTTTCATGAAAGGCATATTGCGCCAATCGCAACCTTAATTACCGTTTATAATATAAGCTCGAAGCACATCCGAAATATCTGGCTTTATGAAAAAAAAGATCCTTAATCGGTGAACTATCCTTGTAATATATAAAACGACCTTGATTATAATCCAATACCCATCAGGTACTATGTTGTTATAATAGAATGGAATTAAAAAAAAAAAAAAAAAAACAAAAAAGTTGAGGATCGATTTTATGATAGGTAGGTGCTTTTTGTTGTTGCCTTAAATAATACATAGTATATTTCGTTATTAATCGAAAAATGAATAGTAAAATGTATTAGCCAGATCGAAACAGTGTACCAAAAATTTTTCGTTACAAAACATTAAGGTGAAATTAATAAATTTAAGCTTCTATGAATATATATTTTTTTAATTATAAAAATAAAAGTTCTTTTACATTTTCTTATCTATAGAAAGCAAATATAATTTACTTCTGAAATTAATTGAAGGTTGGCTATAACCATTCTAATATAGAAGCTCATGTTCATCAAGGTAAATCACAAGTTTTTATTCGTTCGGATTCATTCAATCATTGATAATGACAATAGTCCACCAGCATAATTGAGTGATTAAAATTGTAGAGTCAAACTTTATGAATCAGCTCTAAAATCACTATCTATTAACATGTGGCAAAATTAAATCAGAATTTTATTATTAGTGTAGAATTAGATATGGGTAAATTATTGAAAAATGTTAATTTTGAAAAATTTGGCCAAACGAGGCTTTATTTGTGTGGAAATACTAAAATTACCTTAAAGATTTCGCAGAATTTTGAAATTACAACATTATCAATTAGTATTGCAAAATTCGAAAACTGTTTTTCTTATTAGAAACTCCTCACACTATCGAAAACACTTTTCATAAAAAGTAGAAACTTTCGGGCAAGTAGACTTTACAATACTCATTTAAAATTAAATGTATTATGCTCTCAGGTTCTTCAAGTCTAAATGAAAATTCTCATAACAGGCTTGCTTTCCTCTTTCTAATAAGCGAAATATTCAATATTTATATTAAGGAGACATTATAATTAGTAACTTTGAAATAATAAAGGTAATGATAGATTGAAAGCTTCTGTTATAATATTAAGTATTACTGTATTATATCTAATTGGTCTAATAGTTGACCGAGGAAAGATAATAATCTCATGTGAAAAACTACACTAAACTAAAGAAGGTCAGGAAATCAGTTTTCTACAGACAAGTATATATTTCTGATAGTAGAAAACATGGTGAAATCAGTTTTCAACAGTCAAGTATATATATAAAATATAATTTTATATTAAAATTATAAACTGAAAATTATATATTTTAAAATGATATGCTTTATACAAAATATAAAATAAGGGGAGTAGAAAAGTACAATTTTCACCGTTTTTTTCTATATTTTTGTTTAAAAAATTTTTAATTAGAAAAGTTAAAATTCTTAGATATAAATAAAGAACAATACTTTGTGTACAAAACTGTATGAAAAACCTGAGTAAGTTCTGTCATTTAGTTCTTAAATGTCCATTTACGCCAGTTCAAAAGATGTATTTTTCAGAAAACCACGTTTAAATGTTTTACGCGTGAAAAGTACTGACTTTAGTGTCTACCGATTAATTTGCGATCACGGGCGCATACAATATTCCTTCTATTATCAAAGAATGCATTTTCTTGGAGAACTTGTTGCTTCGAGGCTAGTCGGGCTTCTTTTGATTAATTGACGAGCTATCCGGTCAAGATCCGTATTTTCAGCATTAAGTCCCAATACAAATATCCCAATAATCTATGATTTTTAAAATAAAATTGCATGTCTCGTTGAATACACTCGCAGCAATAAACATTGCAATTTTAACAATTTTAAGCTCAAAAGGCAGAGGTATTGAAGTCATTAGACAAACGGTCGAATTAAAAATTTCATTAGCATTCTACCCTCAACCTCTTGCAGCTGCACCTCACGATCCTACATCTCTTCATAATATATTCTATCAATTTACAATTCAGAGGAAATAATTTAATTTAATGTTATGAAATTTAAATAAATGGCAGAAATAACCTTAATTGAAAACCGATAATATTATATTTTTTTCGAATCCAACGCATTTCATTTTATGTTAGGTTAACTTATTTCGGAGCGAGTGTCATCTGGTCCCTTGAATATTATACCTGCTCCTTATAAACATGCATAACCAACGTAGGGGGAAAAATTGACATTTTTTGCTCCACTTCTTTGAAGAAGAAAAACAAATTTTTCTAAACTTAATAATGGAATAACTTTATATTAATCATAAATAGAAGCAATATAACGGTTTTATATTGATGAAATATTCACTTAAAATCTCACCAACTATTATTATACAATGATCAGTATCTTCGCTTCCGAAGACGTATTTCGTTTTACAATAGTACTATTCTCATTTTAATAAAGTGTTTACTTTTATTTTAGAAATTGTCTACCTGTGTTCGCTTTACCTTACCTATATATCCTTATATCATATATATATATATATATATATATATATATATATATATATATATATATATATATATATATATACACAGTTTATTATAAAGAGTACTTTTAATTATGAATAAGTATTCTAAAACCTGCTCACCTGAAAGTTTTAACTTTTTGTGAAAAGTATTTTTGTTATGGGAAGGGGATGGGATTTTTCTAGCATAAAAAAAAACAGTTTTCGAATTTTCCAATTCTTGTTGATAATTTTGCACTTTAAAAATGTTATAACTTCTTGAAGCTTATTTATCGCCATACTATTATATAAAGATAAAATATGTTTTTATTAGTTCAAGGTAAATAAAAAAACTACTGAATCAATTTTCTGAAATTCGAAACATATATTCTATATTATCACTCTCTCTTTCTTCCTCTCTCTCTCTCTCTCTCTCTCTCTCTCTCTCTCTCTCTCTCTCTCTCTCTCTCTCTCTGCCTCTGTCTCTCTTTCTCTGTCTCTCTCTCTCTTTCTCTCTTTCTCTTTCTTCTCATTATAAGGTGGCTATATATAAAATATGATATGAAAATATTCAATTAACTTTTGGATAAATTTTATAGTCTACACTTAGAAGACTTTTCTAGGTCCTTTGAATTCGTAAACATATAGATCATATCATTCATAGGGACCACGAGAGAGAATTGTTTATATTTTCTCTACAAATATCATAAGTAAACTTATTTATAGGAATATAGATTTATACAAGGAATATTTTAATTGTTTCATAAATCGTTTACATTATGATCTCAGGCGAAGTCTAGATGGGGGTTACCAGTATAATTATACTGATAATGAGACTATTTTTATATATCATCACTGTAAAGAAGATTGTAAATAAGAGCAGTCTCATTTTTATTACATAAATATTAGTTTATAAAATATTATAATATATTATTTGTAAAAGACTACAATAACCATGGAACTATTTTGTATATCAATCAATGTATATAAAAAAGTTTTAATTTTATACTTATATTCTATACATAATTATATTTATTTATTTATAAAACAAGATTTTAAAAAATTTTTTATACATATCCTCTATAAAAGATAAATGTGCAATAATTTTTAATATTCTCGCATTCAAAATATAAATTCATTTGTGTAGAATAATGAAATGGTAGTAACAAACAACACATAAATTATTAATATTTTTTATGTGTTATCATAAGTATTTTATTTCTTTAACATCATAATATTTATATATATCAATTATTTATTTCTAATTTTTTATTTTTAAAAGGATTTTTGTATATGCACAATAAACTAGCAAAGAGACACTGAAATTCCCAAACATAATAAAAAAATGTTATAATTAAATTAAGTAATTATATATTAGATAAATGTAATAAAAAAGTATTAAATTTTCTTAAATTTATTAAACATAAAATACATTCAGATATATTCTTACTCTAATTCAAAGATATTCTATTAAATTAGGTAAGTTTGTTCTTATAAAATTATAAATTTCGAAAACTGCATCTTTTCTTAGTAGACATTTTACGATTTTTTTTTTATTAGTTCAAAATAATGATGTATTGAAAAATGATTGATATACAATTAAGACTTAATAGTTGCACAAACAACCAATATTTATAGATTCATTAATAAAAGTAATTGTAAAGCTTTTCCTTTTACTATTAAGAATATATATAGAAAAAAAATCTGTACAATGTATTGTCTGTTTTCCTTTGTCGATAGTGTTTGGTTCTAATATACTGGTTTTTGCACTCTTATGATAATTTTATCACTGAAGTATCACGTGATCATTAAGTAGATAGGAAATATACATATACAATGAATTGAGAAATTTACAATTAATATATAATGTTTCGATAAAAGTTTTACACATTATTGTATGCAATTCTAAACAAATGAATCGATTATAAAATAAGAAAAAAATTGAAATAAAGGATTAAAAAATTCCAATATTGCCTACAAATTTTAAAAATAATTTTATTGTAGGAATAACGTATCATTAATTTCCATTAATTTTTATCGAGAAATTCCAAAGTTAAATAACAAGCCAATTACATTTTTTAGCGATAAATTAAAATCCTCATTATCGGTCCAATACAATACATATAATATTGGAAAGTTTTATTTATTTTCATTAATAAATTCTATTAATCTACATTTATAAAATACGTTTATCAATACGATTTTTTTATTTAAAAAAAACCAATATTATAAATATGATTTCAAAAATTTGATACTTTATAACAAGCATTAAGAAATTTAAATAAATCTTACAATATGGAACAATGCAAAATGATGAATTAAGTTAAAATGATTAGAAGTAAATATCACATGCAATAAAAAAACCTTTGAGTATATATTATAAAATTTGAATTGATGAAGAAAGAATTTTTTTAAAAATTAAAAATTCTAAAAATCCGTATGCTATAAATTCTTATAGGCTGAATGGTTTACTATGTACTACAGGGAGGGGGTTATGAATAGTTTTAAGTATAAGTCTTATCGTAATTCAAAATTCAAATTTTTATAGTTTATTGTAATTAAGTAATTGTGTGCGGTATAATACAATATTTACTAAATCATAAAATGTTCTTTATATTTAGAACTAGTTTTTTTCAGTACAAAAGAATCACCGCGAGAATGAAACGAAAAAAAATTTCCTTGTTTATAATAAGGGATTCCATACCATTACAGGCCTCGAGCCCAGTGATTTTTCTAGACAATCTCGGGCAATAGATTATAGTGACTACTGTGTGGAAAAATTAAATGTAACAAGTATTTTACTGTAAGCAAATTAGCATTACTTACAAATTTTACGTTCCAATAACAATTCAGGTAGGTAAAATTTAAAAAACAATTTTTTAAAACATTCTGAAAATATGCACACTTGTTGCACCGGAATTTTGTATTACACACTGATATTTTGTCCCGATTCGAGCACGCACTTCGAATAAAAAGAGCACCGAAAATACTTATGCAATATTGCGTTGATGCTGTGTACAAGTCGCGAGCCGACTCACCTTTAATTCCGGATGCCGCCAACTCTTCAAACACCTCCGCCTGCTCGAGTTCAATCTGTACACTGCAGGCCTCCTCCAGCCCAAGATCCACAGATACCGACTCGGGCTGCCGCCGCCGGTGTTGCTGCTGCACCGATCCGCTCACTTCCTCGCGCACCTCCGTCATATCTAGAATCACCTCCGCCTGTATTGAAAATTGTAATAAGCATATTTATATGTAAATATGTGAATATTTGTGATTGCGTGTATATATATATATATATATATATATATATATATATATATATATTGTGTGTGTGTGTGTGTGTGTGTGTGTGTGTGTGTGTGTGTGTGTGTGTGTGTAACTCATGAACTGAATTTTTAATTTTTTTGCATATAATATATACAACATACGCACGCGTGTGTGTGCGTGCGTGCGTGCCTGTACGCGCGTATCTGTATTATGAAATTGTCTTATCGTCGCATCGGGCATTACATACTATTCTATACACTTCGATCGCGCTACGATCAACGCATCAGCCCGTGCCGATGTTCTGCGGCTGCGAATCGTTAAGAGCGATGAGACACACGCGCGCAAGCGACGCTGGACAGGCGGCATCGCGAACTGCTTATTGCATACTTGTTTGCGTATAGAAGATCCCGCGCGGCGATGAGAATATAAATACGTAGATACAATATAAAATTTTAATAGCCGATCGATCTCGGATGAATCTATAATAATTGGGCGATCGGGGGCATCACGGTACAGCGAGCTGGCTGCGTGAACTGCTGGTATGACCAACCGTCGCGCGGGTACACGCGCACTCGCCGCGTAAAATGTAATTTCCGCGTCCCCGCCGTGGGACGTAATATATATATGTAATGGGTAAAGCGGCCGAAGTTAACCCGACTAGCTTGTATGCCCGGCCGTCGAGAAAGTGAGAGCGAGTGGTTCTGTAAAAGAAAGAGCGCGGGTCGGGGTCTGTAGAGACAGGGGAAAACAGCATAAAATAGCACTTATTTGTGCATAGGAATATAGGTATACTTTGATTTTCCGAGAGACTATTATTCGGCTTCGACCGCAGATCCTGGAGTGATATAATTTATACCTTTCGTATACCTTACTTCCTCGTTTCTCGAGCGCGCGTATACACAGAACATGGCGAGTATTTTGTTTATGTGTATTCATTTAATTGTCTTTGGGAAAACATCGCACAAATCTATTAATAAATCTCGTACAGGAAATTGCTCATTTATAAACTTTCAATTATATAAGATTCTGAAATCTACAATGAGTCTCTTTGTCTGGAATCTCCTTCTTATGTGAACATATATATAGAATTTAAGATCTGTAACCTATATAACAGCTATATATAGAATTTGGATTTTCTGTAACTTTAATGAAACTTAAAGTGTCTTATCATATATAGTAGTTTGTAACTACTTAAAAAAATGAATGTGCGAATTCCCCCTAACACCTTGATCCTATAGTCTCAATACACACGGTCGGCCCTGAGTTCTTACCGGCCGATTCTTCCATCGAGTTCTTTCTATAAATGGACTTGCAACTCTTACTAAATATATAGCTACTATTAAATTAATGGTTTTTACCGATCTTCTATCACTGTTTTTTGATCTAAGAATATACGAATATATTTTTTGACAAACAATATACGAAATATGTAAATATATACATTTAGATTACGATTTTAAAAGAATGTCACAATTAAAATGATTTGGTTTCGTACTTAAAAGATTCAAGAATACTGTCCTTTTTTTAAATAAAACTGTATATAGCTGTATGAAACTTATACACATTTTTTTATCCGAATCAACTTATAAAAAAATTATTGTTGCAATTTTCTACAGGCTAGAAAAATATCTGCAATTTTCAGTCAGGATTAGATGCCTAAACAAAAACGCTAGTAAAATATCAGTCTCGTAGCCTATCTATGTTAGCGTATTGGTATTCAAAACGATTGCTTTCATGCAAGAGCCACAATTGCGTTCATACAAAATTTGATCAATGCCATCAAAAGGAAAAAATCAATACATTAGAATGTCTACTTCTTTTATTTACTGATTGTGATGGCAATAGAAATATTCATATGCAAACTGCAATCTTTTAAATGTAAATCGTTAATATATTGAAAAACGGAGATGTAGAATATAAGAGCAGTCATTCTTGCAGTAAGATCGGTTAATAGAATCGTTTTCAAAACGAAATTCCATAATTTTTTACTTGCAAATATAGGTCGCGCTTCGAAGTCAAGTATGTCAGATATGTATCTATATATATATATATATATATATATATATATATATATATATATATATATATATATATATTGTCATCAGACATGCTTATTATACTTTACAATTTGGTTTTGAAAAGTTCAAATATTATTATTTAACGTGGCTCTATTTATGTTCCCAAATAAGATTGTTAATTAGCGACGGTATACGATGTCTTATATTAAATTTTTACAGAGATATTTGCCTTGATCGACCAAGAAGGGCATTCGAACTTAAACTATATTGAATAGTTATTCGCTCGCTATAAGGATCGAATTATCGTAAATTTCGATACTATAATGCAATGATTAATATAACTGGAATAATTTGAGGTAGAGTCACTGATTTGCAACATCCATTAGAATTACAAAAAGAGTACAAATGAAATTCTGATATTATCATTCATCGAATAGCAAAACACTCATTACAATCCCGTTTAAACGTATAGTCTTATTGAACTTTTTCAAAAAAAAGATGTTCGATAGCTTGTCGTACTGTAAAAATCCATCGGATAGTTTAGAAAAATTTGAAAATGAAAATTTACCGTTTGCAGAGTTGCTTAAAAAAGTTATATCTATATTAATCACCGGATTCATCAGACTATAATAGTCACCGGATGAACTTAGAAAAAAGTGTGGAAGTAACATTCTATTTTTCCTCCCGAGGAAGAAAAATAGACGAAACACCTCGAAGAATACAAAAGATACTGTTTAGCTTCAGTTTTCCGTATGCTGCAAAAAATCTATTTAGCATTTATGATTTTTGAGCATATCGTATATTTCTCGACATCATGCTCGACCTTTATTTTATTATATATTTTAAGTTACGTAGGTGATATTTTAAAAGAAAATTAGACTTATCTTTTATTACCCTTTTGAATTATTACTTGGAGAGCGATTGTTTTGATTTATAAATCCTACATTCATTTATTATCGAAAGCATCTTTTTGGAAATTTTTTGTATACTTGAGCCATACAGCCAGTACATACGTACATCAGCTAGTCTATCAGCTTGACTTTGTTTACTTTCGTACTCGCTCGGTTTGCGGAAATGTACAACGGTAAATTAATTCTTGCTGTTACTATATATATTTAGTAGCATTAAAAATGCCTCGAAAAATTACTAGAGAAGATCGAAAAAAAAGTCATAAGATCGAACGAAACCCCACAGCACAACAAATGTCCAAGTGGCGTAGACTCCTGATATGAATGGTAGAAAGCTGCAGCTTTAGATGCTCTAACTCTTTTAAACACAGCTATACGACACTTCCTACTGAAGTTCTTAGAGCTATTAGATCCATTTATGAGGACTTGAGTAAAGACTCAATTGAGCAAAACTCTTGTAGTAATGTCTTGGAGGTTTCACGCAAAATAATAATGAGTCTCAATCACCTAATCTGGACAATCTCTCCAAAGTCAGTGAGTAGCACCTCTACAATTGTTGAAATTGCACCTAATGTAGCTGCATGTACTTTCAATGAAGGTTCTTTCCTCTATTAGCCATTATGAAAAAAATGCAAATCAGTACAGTGTCAAGTTCCCACGAATGGGCGCGACAAGTTGACGAGTTGCAAAATAAATAGAGCAGAGGAACAATGTAGATGAAAGCGTTTTGCTATATGGACCTGGTATTGACAATTCTATATGAACCTGAAAGGATTATAAAGTTTTATTGTGAATTTTTAGTTTACAAAACTTTTAAGCTGTTTCCTGAAAACTGCCATTTTTGAAGTCGGTGTACATCCTTACACAAAATCTACTGGACCGATCGGTTTGAAATTTTGCATTGTACATCTTTACATAATTCATCAGGTAACGCTGTCGAGTTTTTTGGTTATTTTTATTAATTCTTAATTTTACAGTAACAAACAACCCGATTTTCTATAGCAAAAATCGGATTTTTGGCTTCTTAGGGCTACCAAAAATTCTAATATTCAAAAAAAAAGAAAGAAAATTCAACAGCGTTACCTGAAGAAACATCTCCTTTGAAGAATGCACTTTGGTTTTCGCGATCCCGATGATTCTGTGGTGCATAATCGTGTACACCGCAAAACAATTTTTTCTCGAGGAGTCTCCGGAGATTCACTGTCATTCGCTTAATTTTCAATATTTTCGAATGAAAATTTAGACAAATATTGTTCAAATGATACATTATTATATGCAAATTGACTGGGTAATCCGGCTGTATCTGTGATCTGTGTCGCTAGAAAAAATTCTTAAAAACATGCCTGTTTTATACCGAATTAACATTACCCCCTTAAATAATTTAGCTTCAATATTAGTTTATAATTTTATATTAATTGAACTTTTTTTACTTTCTTTTTATAGGTAAGGCGCTACACCTCGTACGCACTAACCTCCTGGTCTTACATCTATCTTTAAAAATAATTATATCAACGTAAAATTATGTTAATATAAAAAATTATTTATATAACAAAATGTACCCAGATTTAAAATTATTGATCTTACCTAAAAATTTAATTAAATTGCATTTAGCTTTTGCGAGCAGTATAGTCACACTTCATTACTAGAATTAAATATTATTCTTATCAGACACAACACAGATTTTCTTCTTTTAATTTTACAAAATCATTACCGCAAAATAATTTGCAGAGGAAATTGAAGAAATTATATGTTTTCAAGTACAACGGATCACATTTTACTTATAGATATAATGCAGATGCAAAAATAATATATGTACCCTACAGAACCACATTTTTCTCCTTATCGCACAATATGCTATTCATTCAAAATCTATTTTTTTAACTGATTTCCCTTGATAGTGAATATATTTCTAAATTCTGAAGTTTCTACAGTACCATTCATTCTTATTATATTTATAATAAAATGTTACTGACTTAATTTAAAATACGTAGAACGAAAATTACATAAACTAATTTATATAGTATCTAAAATTAATATATCATGAATCAATAAATATAAGAAATCTGGAATACCAATTTTGATTCAGACTTTAACTGGAGCGAACGTATTTATATTACTACTTCTTTCGAACGGTGAATGAGTTCACTAGACCCTACAAGGTTCACGTTCAAAGCGCCCGCGCCTTTGAATTCACCGAGTTCTTCTATATCTCAATCATCATCGAAAAATATAACTACCTTCAAAATTAAAGGACCCGATAGCTATGCAGATGTTGGTATCTCAACATCCAAAAAAGAGCAAGAAATTATCTTATACTGCATCGAAAGACCTATATTGGCCGACTACGCTTGCGTAATTAGAGATCGTATACAATCAAAAATATACTATTTAGATCAAGAATACCAAATAACAGAATACGTTTATATTTATCCAATAAAGAACTTATACAATGACTGACTGATAAGTATGAATTCATAATAATTGAAGAAAAACTTCCATAAGACCAGTCAAATGAAGGTCAAAAGAATAACTTACTCTAATATGTCACTGAATATTTCGAGTTTTGCACTAGAAAAGATACTACTAGACGAACTAAAAGTAAAAAAAGTTTCTGCTGTTTCTAGATCAACCAAGAGAAACCATTCCTAAAGACGACTATAATCTCGCTATAATCATGTATCTAGCTTCAAGTTTTGATTAGACTGCACTAAATCCAAATAATATCAAATTTATTGATAATATTTAAAATTGTCTACTCCAAAAAGTAGCATAGTGTATGCTCACATTCTAATTTACTAAAAGAAATTGATTTGACACATTTAATTGAACGTTACTTAATAAAATTTTTAAACGCTTCTTGAAGTTCTACACACTAAAAATAAAATTCTTGCGCTCAGCCGCATCCTGTTTTACAGGGAATTTATCTATTATTTATCTATAAGAAAATTGCAAATCTGGAAATGTAACTCGTCTAGGCAGAATATGAATAATTATTAACCACTATATAAGACTTAAGCTATAATATGTATATTATGTACATATGACCAGCTGGTCGTACAGAGCGTCATATGGTTAATATGACCTCCCACTTCAACATATAAAAATCTAATCTAATTTTAAAGAAAATTGTAACATATATATATATATATATATATATATATATATATATATATATATATATTTAATACTAAATATGAGAAAATGTAATCGTATCTAAGTTCTGTAATATATAAAAACATTTAAAGCACGTATGCTCTAATTTATAAGCAACTATAATTTATTAATGTTATATAAAATGTTAATCTTATGCTTCTAAATCATTTTGAAGTAGAATTTTGCTTCCCATTATATAAAACATTCATACGATTAAGTTGTGTATTGATACAAAAAATTCAATATTTTTTTCTGGCTTTCTTGCTACAATGATTATATAATACTTATAAGTCTTTACCTGTCGCTGACTAAACAGTTTCAAGTTATTTTTTATTGATAAACTTGACGTATTTTAATGTGGAAAAATATTCATGTAAAGTAAATTTCAATAGTTTGAAATTATTATTTTTTATCAACTGAACGAAATTTTGTACCGATGTCATTTAAATTTATAAGGAGAAATCAGATTTTTATTACTAATTCATACCTAATATAAAAAAACAAATATCTTAAAGTACTTTTTAATTAATTATTAAATTAATATAAAGGATTTTTCTCCTCTATAAAAAAAATTCTTATTCTTATTATTATTCTGATTGCTGCTGCTACTACTACTATTATTATTACTTTTACTATTGTTTTAGTTATAGCGGAATGCACAGTTGAACGAATGATTGACGCCGCATTTACAGTGCAGTTCGAACCGTGAGTAGACAAAAGGAGATCTTGGGTGTGGAAGTTCACTCCTAATTGTATGCTAGATAACACAAAACATTTTGAGCGCTTACTGGGTGCAAAACGGGAGGCTAGATTATAGCCATTTCTAGTGAATCGACTTCAATGGTAGGCGAGATCGGCATGCGATTTCCTTCAACAGCCCAGAGAGTGGAAAATCTTGTCTTTGGAGCTGACTGTGGAAGAACCGGCTAAATACAGAGATGAATCGTTACTAAGAAACGTCGGTTGATCCTTGCTCAATGGACTTGATGGGGATTCCCGGATCCTGAGACGGTCAGAATGAGTTGGGACAGTTGAGCGAACAGAAGATTCTTTTCTGACTTAATAGACTGAAAAAAGATATGCTTAAGGCAATCATGAGCCAATCTAATATCAATAAGGATATTAGGACGAATCACTAAAAATTTAGGAACTAATAGATGTTCTTCAGCACAAACAGTAAAAAAAGGGTAATCTGTTCTCATCAGAGAAAGACGCGGAAGAAGAAATAACACCAAGAGGCCAGTATCCTATCCCCCAAGTATAACATTAAATTTCGAAAGAAAAAAAAAGGAAGAATAGGGCTAATAATAATAAAAATTAAAAAAAAAAAATGAACAAGTGATGGGGTATGATAAAAAAAGCACCAAAATGGGTAGCAGAAGGAAAAAGTTGCTGAGATAACTAATGAACGAGGAACTGAACAACTTAATATTCGGGCAAAACATACAGAGAAGTTTATACAGGCAGTTTATGCTATAGCCATCCAATCGATTGAGCGCAAGACCAATTCAGAGGTCCAGGAGTTATTCGTAAAGAAAATGAACCTGAGAATTCTGGCAGGAATGTAAAATTCACCCGACGATTTCAATGCAAGGGCCATTTAATCGGGAATAACGTGGCAGAATTACAGAGGTCGAAGAGTCACGTACTTAGTGTTCAAACTAGGCTTAGTGGTTTTAAAGATTGGCTTTACTTTGACCTTTAGTCAGCGTAGTTACGGCGAAACGATACGAGATGTTGCTTTCACCATCTAAATTTAGCAATGAAATAAAAATTTTTTCATTATCGTTTTTGCTGAAAATTATATTGCTCACAAACGTTCTCGATTATGTTTGGGAAGTAAAAGATTATTACAAATACAAAAATTATATATCTTAACTATTCAAGAATCGGTATTAATTTTAAAGAAAGGGATCAAAATATCTATAATAAAAACACTCTTTCTTAAATTGACTAAAGCGATTTTTTCGAAGATAGGTTTCAACTTTGAATTCTTTAGAGAGCAATGATATGTTTCGAAGTTCTTCTAACTTATTCTATAATTTATGAATTCGCATTGATTCATATTGTTTACATATATATATTACGTCTATAGAATCCTGGAATAATTACGGCCATTAGAGAAATTTAGTCTTATTATAAATTTATAATTTCGCGTTCTATAAAAAACTTTGATTAGTAATGATTTTCTTTCATACTTTGCGATTTTCCAACATGCATTTTTTAAAAGTACTATAGCATTTCTAAGTATTGATTACAGTGCCCTAACATAAGTTTTTTAAAATTTTTAAACGATTTCTATGTTTTAATATTTTAAGCCTTTATATATATATATCGCAAAATATTTCACGAAGCCACACAGAAAGAATTATGAAACTTTACTCAATATTATAATTTTTGTTGATTTTAGTATTCTAATTAATTTTCCGTTAGGTTTTAAGAATTAAGTATTATTCCTTTATCAATCTTTGAATTGTAGCTGCCTTTATGGAAGCTTAAAATAAAGGATTTTGCAAGAGTCCCTGAAAGTGTCCCTGAGATCTAGCAGGCTTTCGAATAATTTTTATAAAAGGCATTTATTATCGTAAATTTGTTAGAAATCAGAATGGCAGCCATTTGTCCCAGGGAATAAATTCATGAATATTTCATAACAAATTCCTGTAAGGTTTCGAATCCTTCTGAAAAGTTTCCAGAATACTTTCAGTTGCCTTATACATGCTATGTGGCTAGCAGGTTCGGAATAGTTTTAATTCTTCGTTAATAATTAAAAATTATTTTGTATATATAATTGCACATAAATTTAATTAACCATTATTTTCAATTCATTGTGAACCATAATTTAAATTAACCATTATTTTAATTTTCTAATTGAACAAAATGCTAATTAACTATTACTTTTAATTCATAATTAAAATAAAGTTTGAATTAATCACGATTTTCATTAGTGATAGAAGAGAAATTGAATATATATTAGTTGTTTTATAATACAGAAACAATTGAATGAAATATAATTTAATTAGATTAACATTATTTAATAATATTAATTTCATTTGAAGACTAAATTATTTGTGAGAAAGGTCAAATATCACAAAAACTTTTTAAAACTTTCAGAATATTATTAATAATTTCACGAATTTTTTTACTTTCTATTTTAGTTGTAAAATTATTTTTTCTTATGAACAGTTTGTATTATAGTGTTATTCGAAAATAAAGATAATTTATTTTATGAATTTTATGTTCTTCAAATAAAGATTATTTATTTGAAGAACAAACAGGAGTATCGTGGCTGATATTTCTTATCAGATTACCAAACAAATTAATATTTTAAGAATTTTAGGCATCGATGCGAATATCAGTTTATAAATTCAAAATGAGACGGTATAAGAATCAGATATTAAGGTGCACTCGGACGCATAATTACAAAATCAATTCGGCATGCATATCCGCTAATTTATCTAGATTAGACATATAAACGTAGCAAATTTTCTATTAGACTTTAATAATGTAATTTAATAACTTTAATAATGTAATGGATTCTTTGGGAAATGAATAGGATAAATGAAAAGGAGAATAAAACAATATAAATTATACATGCTTAAGTAAGTGCTCTCATCTCTTCAAGCAGGCAGTGACTAACGTACAACAAAAATTTTATTGTAATAAGGAGGTCCCTTATCTATATTTATGCTGCAAATAGCAGTCCGAGTTACAGACCATGAAAAATAAAAGATTATTTGATATTAATTTTAGCATATATCAATAGATTTTAATTGTTCTTTATTTAAAAATTGATGTATGTAAGTTTAAATTTATAAGTAAAATACTTATTTGTCTTACCACTATTGATACATCTGTGATTGAGTCATTGATAATGTTACTATAATAATAAAATACACACACACACACACACACGCACATACATATTGTTAGATAAGAAATTTAAATTATACATTGACTTTTGAAAAAAGTTATGTTTATTTTTTTAATTTAGCCAATAAATTGCAATAAATTACCAATATTTTTAAGTTTTACTGGAGCAACTGTAAGAATAAAATTATTTTTCTTAATATCTAGTCTAAGGTAATTAGAAGATTTTAATATTTCTGTACGAGACACGAAATTCGAAATGTAAATGTATATATATATCGTGCGCCTATAATGCAACTGCAATAGAATCATTGCAAATCAATATTGTTTAATATGGACTTTTTAAATTATTTTTGTTCACAGCGTCCGAGGTAGAACTGAATATCGTTAAAAGACAAACACCATACAATATAAATATGAACGGTAAAGTACGAGCATTTATGTATAGGGTATTAGCCGAGGTGATAGCTACACTACTTATATGACTTCTATATAAGCCTTAAACTGTACACAAGGGTAGAAGAGACTTTGATAGTTATTAGCTAATGTTACCAAAAAGGTAAGTACTAAAGATTCCCATTTATATAGATAAGAAAATCATTAAATTAATTTTGAAATGAATTTATATAGTATTAGGCCTTTGACATGCAAAGTTCGTATTGTCGACGAAAATTAGAGCAGTTCATGATGTCAGTTCATACGGCACCTAATTTCCTAACTTCTTGATAAATCCCAATAATTTACATGCTTGGAAATGATTTGAAAATGGCTTAGACTATTATTCACAAATATGCAGCAAGATCTTCTTGTGTTTGACACGAATCTTCATTGAGCAACAGCTTTTTCAACGCGCAATATACATTTTTCTTTCAACAAAATCAGTAAGCTTAACATATTTAATGCAGGAAAATTTTTTTTTCTTAACTTATGTTGACATTCACAGATCAAATTAATAAATTTTTTGACGCTCTGAAACATATAACAGCCGCCATTGTCAAAAAAAAGAAAAAATGGGTCAAATATAATACAGAATAGATGTGAAATTTATAAGTCATAAATACCAGCATTTTAAGTTTTAGTCTCATAAATAATAAATTGTATAATTAGAAACAATAAATAAAAATTTTTTATATAGAAATATAATTCTAGAAAGATTTATAACATTGTAAGGATTTTTAAACTAATTTTAACGTAAACTGTCGAAATATAAAAAGTCGAATATACATATAAGTGATTGTTGTTTTCATGCTTGTAAATGTTAAACGTCTTCATAATGGAGACTTCAAATCTATTTTTAAATTACTCAAGTCTACTTTACATTCAGGCTATTATAATTTCCTTTCAAAATTAAATTCTACACGGTGTTCTACATACACGCGCGTGCGCATGCACATATATGTATAATTGTCAGTATAGCTAAACATTCATTTTTATTTAATTGACGAGTTAATTACCGAAGTCATTGTCACTATTGTGATCGTTATAAAAACTATATACCACTATAGTTTTCTAAAATTTTGAAACTAATTTTTAATCTTCCTATTATTACGTTTTCCAAGAATCCAAAAATTATCTTTGACTAATAACAAGTCATAGTTTACAAGTGCTATTGACAAGTTATACTATTCGCTCGATCAGAAATCACTATAAAAAGTTCGTTTGAATTTTTGACATCGAATTGTATGTTATTATTCAAACCGAAGGTAGTATTTATTTTGAACAAGTAATCTGTAATGTTGAGAAAAAATTAAGGCGAATAAAAAATTCAATCATTTTTAATTTTAGAAATAAATTCTCTGCCGCAAATCGACAATTCTATATAAATTCATAAATAAATAGTTTAATAAATAATATAGATGGATTTTTTAAATTTGAAAATATTTTATCAACTATTATGAATGTAATTAAAATTAAATGGAAACTTGTTACACAAAAATAGAAAATTTATAGGATATTTTCAAAAGTATTTATATAGTATCCAAGTATCTAATAATCTGGTCTGTTCAACATATTACGTTTGAAATAGACTTTTCGTATCTGTAGGTGAAATATAGAGGTTCACGTATTTTCTCACAATTAACATATTATCCAAGATATTAACCAAGCAGAATTATGAGATGCTTTTGCATGAATTATTGAGGATTGTAATTAAATATACAGAAATTAAAATAGTAAAATGTCATTGATCAATGCATATTAAAAAAAAATAATTATATTAAATATCGTTGAACTAATGTAACGACAGATGGAGCGTTAAAAAAGAAATTCCATTCTCTCCGTGCCATTTAGTTCAACGTTAATATATAAAATAATTATTGTTCAAGCAAAATGGAATTTAGAAAATGTTTCTCATAATGATTAAAGATAAGAACATACATTGATAATACATTGACAATACATTGATTTTCAGAAGCAAATATACTACATATACCAGAGAAATATACTTTATTTCCTTATATATTCAAAAAACAACCTTCAAAATATTAATGAATCATGAATTTGCAATCACTTGTAAGTGCACAGACTCTACACTCCGTACCAATTTGACGTCAGCAACGTAGCATCTATAAATTTTACAGAATTTTAAATTTATCAAACCATATATACTTATTTATGTATTTATGTTTCGCCAAATATCAATTGAAATTTATTTAAAATTATGTCTTGGTATCGGAAATGTATTATCAAGTAACGCATTGTCTTGATTTTGGCAAGAAAATATTGATTTGTAACCTGAAAATTGTTTTAAAATTTACTTAAAATCATTTATAGGTAGTTATATTATCTAGACGGTAGTTTAGCTAATGTAGTTTATCTGGCCAAGACTATATTACAATTCTATATGACAACATTATAAAAAATTACTGGAAAGTGTATAATTAAAATATATATAAAAATTAATTTATTATATGAAATTGGGTTCTATATCTAAATTTTTAAACTACGTATTATATGAATAGTAAACTTCTTACGATTTCAAATTTTAATTTCAATTTTATTTATACAATATAATCTTGAATAGTTAAATAACATTTAAGTTACTAATGCATTAGAACAGTTTAAAATCACAAAGTACAACCAAGAGCTAGACTACAATAAATTTTTTTCTAAGAATTACAGTACAATACCAATATATAATAGAAAATTCTTGTCACGATCGACATTCGGGTGTTTCAGGTCTTACAGTTCTTGATCTTGCAATTTATTTATACTATCATGTCTTTGGTATTATTGGTCTTCAATTCTCATAAGAGACCGGAAAAAAGGCAACCTTGGTAAAGCCCTATATACACATAAACACACGCGCATACGCGCGCAAATACACAGACACAGACGCGCGCGCTGGTGGAGTGAATCATTAAAAAATGAACACATACACACACACGCGCGCTTAGCAACGCTCAGAATCGCATTCTCTTGCTTATGCATGAACGACGGGTCACTGGATTAAATTAAAAGTTCACTTTTATTCCATTAGTCTACATATCGATATCTTATATTTAATACGAAATTCAAAAATAAAAAATTGCAAGCAACCAATAAAAACACTATATAATTTCATTGAATTTTTAATATATATATATATATATATATATATATATATATATATATATATATATTTATTTAAATAAATATAGATATACTCACCATGACTGACGGATATTCAGCTATTATGTATTATATCGGCACCCTGCGGTATGTCACAATATAAATATCAGTCGCAAACTTACGGAAGCCTCGATAGAAGCTGTACTATATATATTGTATTAGAACAAAAGAAAAAAACCGGCGAACCCGCAGGCACATACACCCCGATCTCGTAAGCCGGTCAACGTTTCTATATATTACGGCCACAATTAATCATCGATCTAGACTATAATGATATTACACGTGTAGTTATAATAGATGATGGTGACGTGGGTCGAAGCTTCCGCGCGGTACGTCCGTTTGCGCCCCTGGGCAAGTCAGCGCGGCGTTCTCTGTCCGCACTCGTTGTGGCCCGTCGCCAGCGCGCGACTTTAGGCCGATTTCATTTGGAATATGTGTATATATGTCTAATGTTTAAAGAAATTCAATGTATAAATTCAGCGTCGCTCGCGCACACTACCGTGACACCACTATATATATATATATATATATATATATATATATATATATATATATATATGATTGCGCAATGCACGCACCGCGCGCGATGCACCCGGTATATTATGGCAGACTTGTTCAGCGACGTGCGTCTTATTACTTCAATGTAAGCGCTAGTGGAATCGTTTTTGCTGTGCTTACAAATATATATATACTGCTGAAAACCGCAAAGTAGGCGCCTTGCAAGTATGTAGGTATGCGTTCATTGAGGGTCCGTTTCGAACGAGTTTTCAGGATCTAAACTCTATAACTCTTTGATCGTTGCAAATTTTTGTCATCGGTATATGCGTTTAAATAATCTCATTGATGCAGAAACGTCCGAAAATAAAAATACAACTTTGTATTCTTTATTTTTATATATTATTATGGTAAGAAACTGCTTAAATTGATATCGATATTTTCATGTTTTTTTATTATATTTTTCATAATATTTTTTAAAAATAATCACTACAGGACAATTTGTTCGGAATATACAACACTTTTTCTATATAAAAATATTCACTTATTCTCCGACCGTATTATATAAATTTATGTTTGTATAAAGTATCACTTTTAATGGCAGTTAAATTTTTATCTAATTACATGATTTAAAGTTCACTTTAAAAAATTATGCTTATCATCCACATCTTAGGCATCTATAGTAATCTTAAGTATTTATTACCTGCCTATACGAGCATATGCTAGCGCATTTATTTCTTAATGTCTGAAATTCTCTACTGGTTCGCCACGATGTCGTTACACTTACGCTCATGCACAATCTTCCATCCAAATATCTTCCTGATCGTACATCTCTCCCGTCCGGTAGTTCCTCTTACATCTGCAGTTTTCGCTCTTCGCGGTTGTACTTAGAAATCCCCTCAAGGCATACACAATACATACTCAAGACATTCTCAACCGCTGGCCCGCTGTCCCCTTCCCTAGTTTTCCAAATTTGGGAAATTGTTTTATCTCATTCAACGGCGCGGAAAACAAAGAACAATATAAAATATCTTTTAACGAAATTATCAACGTTAATAATTTCACTGTCCAGCTTAATATAATCGTTATATTAGATGAATGTACATAACCATATTTTGTACATGTTAAGAATTTTGTTTTTTTTTTTTATTATTATCACTTATATTATATTATTTCTGTATTACAAATTCTATCGAAATATATCCAAGAAATAAAAATTGGGGTTTGTAAAACGCATATCACTGAAACATAAAGAATGCTAACAAGATTTTATTTTAATTATTTTTTTGTAATACTTTCTAAAAGCTCTATAAATTAAATAAATCGAGATTAATTCGTAGAATGTCCGCTCGTCCCCGAGTATCAAATCAGACATACATTCGGAGTTTAAATTCGTTGAAAACTATATTTTAAACATATTTACAAATCACACTAAATTTTTATTTGGAAAAAGAACACAATTAAATTCTTCTTTATCAGTTGTTTGTGTTATTTTCACTTTTTTGAATGGATTTTTAATATTTAAAATACTATTTCGAAATAGAAAAATGCTTAAATACAACTTAAGACATTATGTCTAATTATGTAAGTACTTAATTTTTGTAAATGGCGCCTAATTTTTTCTTGGAAATTTGGCAGAATCGATATTTCTTTATTAGACTCAATTTCTTCTCATTTTTCAATGTAAAATTTAATAAGATTTGCAATTCTCACATATGCAATAAAATGTGTTGCAATACACATTTAACAATTAACCAATTAACGCATGAAATAATGTTAATGCAATTCAATTAATAAATTACTAAAGATATTAATAAAGAAAACTCATGCCTTCAGAAAAGAAATGAAAATTTAAACGTTCTTATCTATTTTCAAAACTCCATTATGCTTTTAACTTATGACAAAATAGTATGCTATGCCACTATTAACTTAGTCTCAAAGTTATATAGTCGTGTATTTCGTAACGCTATTAATTTTTTCAACCATCATCCAATAAACCTTTTTTGAATAATTTCTTGAAACAATAATAAATATCATTCGAATTTTCACTAACCGTGCCTTTCTGAATAAAAATCCTAAAAAACGAGATCGAAGCATTTATTATAAGAAAAAATTTGTTCCGACACCTACAATTTATAAATAATTATAATAAATATTTATAATTTCCTTGTATATAAACGCAATATATGTAGTTCTTTAATCCCATTATCAGCTTAGTAGTGAACTTTTTTTACGCTACTGTACTTATATTTATTTTAGGGGCGGTAAAGTTAACTAAAATGATTTCCATTTGCTTAAATCTGGTAAAAATGAATTCAGATAGAGCGAACTTATTGGCGTAAAGCCGAGGGATCGATGTATAATTTTAAATATAATACAATGATGGTATTCATATTATTATTATTATTACTACTTAATATACTCTGAACTTTAAAATTAGAAAAATTAAAGAAATTTACCAAGGGCAGGGATAAAGGTGGGTGAAACAGCAGGCTTGGTCGTGCCCTTAGGACTTATATGAATAAATTGTAAAAAAATTTATAATATACTGTATATATTCAAATACATATATATCGTAATTTTAAAAGTTAATTTTAATTCTGTAAAAGTGAATCTTTGGAATCCTTTATTCATATTTATTCATATATAATATATATAGTATAATATATATAGTGTCGATAATCTTGAATAAATTTTACTACCAAGATATACAAATCATTTTCACTGATACACTTCTGTGTGCAGAGTAAAATAGAATAACTGAGATCATTTTCTTTATTGTTCAATGAATAATTTGTACTATATATAGTATATACTACACAGAGTCTTTTACCTAGGTATATTATGAACTATTTAACAAATTAGTTAAACTATTATCTCGTGCGAAGCCGAGATGGGGGATGCTAATATGTATATATATATATATATATATATATATATATATATATATATATATATATATATATATAGTACAAATGATTCATTGTAAAATAAAAAAAATCTTGGTAGCAAAATTTATTCAAGATTATCGACACTTATGACGTATATGCTTTAAATAATAATTTTCTTGTACATGTGTAAGCTACCTTTTTTCATTAAAAATCTATAATAGGAGATTGATAAATTAAATGATAGCGTGAACTAATTATTAAAAAAAAAATTTTTAATTGCATAATTTTTACGGATTATACACTGCGAACAAAACTCACACGCCACTCTATTCTGCTAAAAAATTGGTGATTCTCTAAATGTATCTTGGAAACAGTTAGTTGATAATCAATTTTTTTGATGGAAAGTAAAGATTTCTACATTAAGATGGTATGGTATTGGCTTTTCGTCGAAAAATTTTAGAATTTTGGAGCTTTGAAAATTGCTATAAAATTTCAATGTCATGTAAAATGGAGTTGCGTTGTACCGAAAAGCAAATATTAAATAGACTTTAATCTTACATTCAAAAAAGTTTTACCTGAGATATGGACCTTTAAAAATTAGTAATTATTTTGGAGAATTAAGTGGCGAATTAATTTTATTGCAGAGCGTATATATTGCAGTTACTAGTAATGGTATTTTAAAAATAAAAGGAAAAAAAGAGAAAGGTGTACTATACGTGATAATAAAACTTTCTTAAAAATCTATAAATATCTGTGCTTTATTAGTAAATAACTTTGATGAAATTCGTCGCTTTCACAAAAGTTATAGATATTTATTTCTATCTCTATTTTTAAGAGACGCTCCAAAAAAATTGAAGTCTAAGCTTTGCAGGATTATATGACTCAATACTGAATTTATTATTCTCTATTTTCAATGTATAGTTATTTTGTAGATTTTTACATGTTTTCTATTTCTGCTTAAATAACATAACATAAATTTATTATTAAAAATAAAAGTAATTTGAATTGGTTAATCGTACAAATATATTTTGAAATAGATATATACATAATAAAGATTTTATTAAATTTAGTTTATATACAGATATTTATTTACATAATATTAGATACAAAGGCACTTATGTATTAATAAAACTTTACAAAAAATACATGCTAAGCCTAAGCATGACGTTAAGAATATCTTTTTACGATCTTGATCACAAATTTTTCATTGAAAAATTATCATAAAAATTTTGGCTAATTAATGTATAGAAATAACATGTGCTCAGATTTATATCTTACAGTTTTTTTTTTCATGAAATTTTCGATAGAGTTATTATTAACAGTATTGTAACAACAATTTTAATGTATTTTTATGAATTTCCATATTTATAGCCTCTCTATCTTTGATCTATAATTAATACCGTCTCGTTTGAGTCGAATATCGTAATGTCAATACCAATTCTTAAATCTTTCTATGACTCTTTTCCAGTCTTTATATATGGGTTCATAGGCACTTTGTGTTTCCTTGTCAGGATAAAATACTTTTTCGACCTGACGAATTTTTAAAAAGTCATCCTTACTTTTGTAAATTCCTATAAGAATTAAAAAAGGTTTTTAATAATGAAAATTTTATGTTACTGGCATTGAGGTGAGTACTATGAAAAATATGAATGTTAAAATAAGAACTTAATATTCTATATTCTCTCATTATTGTTTATAATCTTATATCGTTCACAACATTGAATTTTAATTCGTTACTTTTCTTTCAAAATTTTAAATTGTTTTGTCTCTAGGAGATTATTTACAAAAATAGATCGTACAAATATTTAATGTTTCAAAAAGCCTTTAGAGAACTAACTGATCATAGCAAAAATTAAATATTAAATACTTCATGAGTTAGTACAGATATAATTTAAAAAATATTTTTTATAGCTAATCATAAGATTTGATAGAAATATTCAAATTTGAATTGATGCCTAAATGTGGCTAACATTATTGAAAAAAATATACATGTATTTTTTATAGTGTTCAACAGGAAGATTTTGAGGAAAAACATTTAATTAACATGAATAATGATAAAGTAATTAAATTAATTAAAATTTTACTATATGGACATTTCATTGTAAATTTGTAGAGTTTAAGGATAATTACCTTGTTGCAGTCCAGCAAAGAAGGCCACTCCCAATATCGACATTTCTATGCTCGAGCTGCGCTCAACTTCCACTCCGGTCAGATCGGCCAAAAGCTGCATAATAAAGTCATTCTGCGATACGCCTCCGTCGACCCTATCACAAGTCCATTATTATAATATATATATTTGCAGAAAATCTATGCTTTTTGGACAAATTATATGGCGCTCTATAAAACAATATAATAAATATTATTTTCATACTTTATTACGTTGTACGAGAATTTGGTTTCGCGCTGAATACACTCGTACAGCATGACAATCCTGAAAACTAGACTTTCCAGCATGGAGCGTACGAGGTGGGCTTTCCGGGTCGTTGGCTTGACGCCCAAGAATCCGGACGCCGCGCTCTGATCGCCGATGGGAGCCTGATGCGCGAAGCCACCGGAGTAAAATGGAATTTCAATATATTATGGAATTGATTATATACACATTAACTACAACTCGTACATGCTAGAACGCTTTCATTACTTTATCATTCTTGCATGACAATTGTGCGAAATTACATTCTTATTTAAATTTACAAGTAGTATAAGATTTTAAATGAAATCTTAAATAACATAATTCTAATATGATAATGGCCCATGTGTATTTAAATTTATGCTACAATATAATATTGTAAATGCTAATTAAATCTATAATTAGCATTTACTTCCAAATATATTACGATATAGTTCAGTATAGAATAATTAATATCACGCATATATTATAAACCTTCAGTAACAGGAAATTCATTTCATTCCTAAAAAGATTTCAGTTATGTAACTTAATAAAGGAGTATAAAATAGATCGGTTTAGCTTCTGTGAATATTTTATGAGGAGATTTTGTTTTCTGTTATCTTCGCTATTGTCACCCAGAGCGGAAGCGATATATAACTATAGAAGTATTATCGTCTTATAGTTATATTTAATTTACTATATAATATCAACTAAATTAATAAATATTTTTTTCGGTCGTACAGTCTTTATACAATAATATATACTACGCTAATATAATGACGGTCAGACTGTCCGTTTGTTTATATTAACCCCCGTAGAATCTGAAATAGATATTACTACTAAATAATAAAATTTAATTAATTAAATTTGATTAAATGAATTCACAATAGTCGTCGTAAGTACAATTTATACATTTCAGTTAATTTACGAGACAGTTTACTAGACAGAGCGATAGGCATAGAATTCTCTTCTAATTTTTGAAATTTTATGCAATTTAATTGCACGCCAGAGTTTTTAAATTGATGATTTATTTAGCATTTGTGCATGAATTCGAATCCTATTATATACTGTGACATATAAAATTTCACGGTAAGCTGGTAAACATAACACATAAGAAAATTGGAAAAAATAATTATTTATTTTTGTTATGAATATTGATTAGTTTATTATTCACAAACTTCAGTTAAACTTGTGATTTCTACTTTTCGTAAAGAAAAATGGTAGCAGATTTGCATATTAACTGAACTGATTATCATTAACAATAGTCGAAATATGATGAGATATAATGAAATTTTGTACTTGTAAATAAAGGAAATAAACGATTATACTTTCAACTTCTCACCTGTAAGCCGCTAAACGCAGGCACAAAGTAAACTCCATCAGAATCTTTTACCGAGGTGGCTAACGCTGTTGAATCCTCTGGATTTTCTATAAGTTCTGAAAATAATGACAATTGGAAACAATAAATCTATCATATAGTAATAATATGAAAGGTTAAAGCTTTATAAAAAGTTGAATATGTAGTACCTAACGATTTGGCCCATTCAATTATGGTTCCGGTATCGCTGGAGGAGCCCTCCACTACGTACACTAACTCCGATTCGTAGCGCCAACCCACCAAAGGATACAGACCTGCAAAAGCAACAGTATAATTACAAAACTAATTTAGGCTATGATTAGGCGATATTATTTTTCTATATGTATATAAAAATAAAATTAGTAATAAATATATATACTAGGTAAATAAGGTGTAAGTATCAAAAAAGATATCTATAATATCGCTTGTCTTTTATCAGTTTATCGGATGTAATTTTGAACTACGAGATTGGGGGATTTAATGCGAAACAGAGTCAGATGTATAATTTGTAGCATAAAGTTGCTAAATTACAAACATAAAACTGAGGACTTCAGATGAGGAGATGATTGAACGCAGTCTGCAAAAAGACATTAGAGAAAGAGAGATTCTTTGATTGATTAACCAATAACTAATTTATCAATGTCACAGTCTTATTCAATCCAATGGCATAAGAATTATATGAATTTTATTACATAATATAAAATAGATAACTAGTCATGTTTTAGAATATAGTATAGAGAGAGAGAGAGAGAGAGAGAGAGAGAGAGAGAGAGAGAGAGAGAGGAGAGAGAGGAGTGAGAGGAGTGAGAGGGGCGGGAGGGAGGGAGAGAGGAAAAAATCCACCAGTTATTCCAGTTTGATTAAAACGTGTTACAGACAATCGCAGCATTTGCGCTGTGGTGTACGGATTTTTTAAATGTACGCTAGGTTTTATTTTCAATCTTTTTTTAAAATGTACCGAAAATGCACTGTAATAGCGATCGCCAAGCTGTAATACCGATCAGAATCGAATGTTATCTGCGAGTTCCCATTTCATGAATTTTCAATTTTAGAATGCATTCGAAAAATTTATTTAAAAAACTTATTTGCGAATATCTATAAATATTAGTAAACAAAATTAACTTTATGTTATGAATTAAATAATTTGTTTAAACATATTCTATATAATATATAACTAAACAAGATGAAACTGATGCAGGTAAAGTAGGAAATAGTTCATAGTTCTATATGGAAACAGCTTATCTAGAACAGAGAAAACATGTTGAGTGTTACGATTCTACAGGGATCAACTGTTTTGAATATCAAGATTATGAGATAAATTAATTTCAGTAAAACTTTACGAACTATAGTTGAAACCTGAAATACAGTTACATTTAAAATGAAACGATAGATTAGTTAAAGCCATCTGATCCGATTAGATTGATTTATAATGTAAAAAGATATCGACTAGTTGGCTGAGATAGACGAAACCTACATATATGAATACATACATACATACATACATACATGCATATATATATATGTATCATCAAGAAAATGCAGATATATTTATATATATCGTTTTTGAATTTTTATATTAAAACATCCTTTTCTATTATTTTTTTTATATAGAAATCAAGATATCTTAATTGGTTTAAATATATATAATTATAGAAGGTTTAAATCAAAAAGTAGAAATTGTTTTCAGAGATTCGTAAATATGTACGAGGCTGAACTAATAAAAGCCGAAAAGACAGATCTCCTAATAAGCAAAAAAGTTTTACTGTAGCTTCATAGGTTCATTACATACCGGTAATCGAAGCATGCGGCTCCGAGCCCGTGTTGACGTTGATGAAGCTACCGGTGCCCATCGTGAGCTTGAGGTCGCCCATTTTGTGGGAGCCCGAGCCGAAGAGCGAGGCCGCCTGGTCCGCCATCGAGCAGCCGATCGGAATGCCGGCGGCGCTGCCGCCGCAGCCACCGAGAAGCGAACCGGGCACCCGGCCGAAATCGGCGGCGGTGTCGACCACCCGGGGGAACATCGACGCTGGGATGTCGAACAGCCGCTGGGCCCAGTCGGCCCACTGCATCGTGAAGGGATCGAAGAGGCCGGTAGCGGAGGCGCTTGACGCGTCCGTCAGGTGCTGACCTGGTATGCGCCAAAGATACAGAAATTACACACACACACACACACACACACACACAGTTTTTTCTAATACAGTTTTTTGCCAACGATTCTTATTACTTTCAGGAAAGTATATATTAGTTACTATGCGATACAGTTCCTAGGTATTCAGGTGCATTTTTTCGAAATTCTACTGTGATAAAGAATTTTCTATGATATCTCTAGATTTTTTTTATGTTATTTAATGTCACTCTATTTATGCTTCCAAATACCGGTGCTAATCAGTGACGAATGTCTACGATGTGTTTGTAAACAAAGCACATGTAAATTATTACAGCGGTGCTTGTGTCAATCGGCCGAGACCGGGATTTGAACTCGGATCACCTATATCTCTAGATCTATTAAAGATTTCACAATTCGCGAGGTTGTAATTTGTTAATCTATTGAATAGTTATTGAAGTAAAAAAAAATTAAATACAAACCTGACTATTTTAGTAAAATATTTTGAATTATTTAAATAAAAATCGCAACAAAAAGTCCAAAAGTCTCACAAAAAGGAAAAACCTAACTTTTGGATTCCATATATTATTTTCATACTAAGGTTCGCCCAAGTACACGGAAAATATGGATGTGCAATACGAGATCGTTGTTCAAGTTATAGTAAATGGTGCTCTATTGTAAATCTCTTAGGCGAAAAGTATCGAATGTAAAGGGAGCGCATCGCTTTACTGCGTGGAACAGGTTTGAGGATGTCCAATATTAAGATTATTGAGGAAAATAATTAATGTTTACATTATATTTTAAGCGTTTCAAACAAATTGGACCTGCTGATTTTGCTACATCCATTTTTCAATCCGAATATTAAGTTTTTAGCTTTCAAAATATGTAATAAATTTTATTCAAAACTCCATTGTAAATCCCAAATTGCTCTTCCTATTTTTGTGTCGATCATTTCTAAGATATTAAAAATTTAAACAAAAAAAAAACTAATTTTGAAACAAAAAATAAAATTTAAATAAACTTTCATATAGGTGAACTTTGCGTTATGCTTATTTTAGGAAAAATTTAGTTGCCAAATTGTAAACGTTATCATGGTGTTTTATTATTTACTAAAATAATATATTCGTTTTAAACTGTACTTAATCATTTATATCGCGAAAACATCGTGAGTAGTATAATAATATAAAGACTTTTCGATATGTGTATAACAAAATTTAAGTTGAGTTTATCAATTTATTGGTGATTATCAAATTCTATTAAAAACTGACTTCCACTAAATTAAATTATAATTAACATTTCTATTAAATAATAACTTTCAACGACTGCATAATTATACACTTTCTTAAATAAAATGGTACAATTGAATTTAGTTTAAAATAAGTAAAATCTGAGGTTTTGATCTTATCAATGTTTAAAAATATGAATTATATAAGCATTTAAAAAATTGAATTTATTCACGCTTTTGCAATTATAATCATGATGAAAACCGTAAAAAAACTTTATAATAATATTATAAAGCTTAGTTTATAATAATATTTGTAAAAAAGTGTTTCTAACAAAATTTATAAATGCTACTAAAATAAATGTTTTATTGTATATGCCTTTTCTCTAAAATTCTTATAATCTGAACAAATTGCAAAATTAGAAGTATGCTTTTATTGCAATATACGTTACATCATCCGAGGGAGGATATAGCTCCCTATTGCATCGACTTTCGAGTTTCATCTTTCATTGCGTTTTTCTCGATAATTATTAATTTTAGTGCAAAAATGTATAGGAAATAAGAAATTTATTTCAATGACATCAGGAGTTTTTCATGTTTTCAGAATTTGTATTCTACTTTGTTTTCGAAAGTATGGCTTTTTGTTCATGCAGATAGTTAGAACAAGTGAACTTCCTGTTTTGGTCATTATATGCAGTCTAAACTTTATTCTGACCTAATTTGAGCCAGGGATAAATAATTGAACAGATTTTTTTTACAAGTTTGGATGCTTCGCATTACCCAATCCAGACGAATTGCGACAAAGGAGGATCACTTAGCTTTAGAGCACATTTAATGGGATCATTAATTAAAAACTGATTTTTGGCTGATAATTAATTAGTTGTGTAGATGTATGGCCGGCTCATGGACTATATACACCAGCTAACACTTCTGCTGACACTGATGTCACCAGACCATGAGGCATATTTATAAAGGTATAGTCAAGCCTGCAATTAATTATAATTGCATAAGCTGTCACGCGCGGCTTTAGACTTGAATATGAAAAGCAAGAGGTGTAGTTTTTATCGATGAGTACTATTTAGACTCTATACTTTTGAAAAAGTTTTCATTCACTTATAGAGGGTCATACATATATACATATACATATAATGTCTTTAAGCCATTAGTAATAGCTACTCGATATATAGCTTTTATGAATTATGCGTATAATCAATAAGAATTTAATTGCAGAAGTGTGAATAAATTACTTTTTTAAATGCTTATATAATTGATATTATAAATATTAATAAGGTCAACAGGTAAGATTTTACGGATTTTAAATTAAATGTAATTGTTCTATTTCATTTATGAAAATGTATAATTATATAGTCGCTGAAAACCAGCATTATATTGAAATGTTAATTCTAATTTAATTTTGTCGAAGTAAGTTTTTAATCGAGTTTCATAATCATCAATAAATTGATAAGCTAAAATTAAATTTTTTTAGACACATATCGATAAGTCTTTAAATTATTATACTACTCTCGAGATTTTCTCGATATAAATTCTTAAGTATAGTTTACAATGAATTTATTATTTCGGTAGATAATCAAACATAATGATAAAGATCTCGATTTGGAAAATAAATTTATAGCCAGGGATAAATAACTGAAATTTTTTTACATTTTTGAATGCCTGGCGTTGTCACGTGCAGATGAATTGCCACAGCGGAGGACCACTACGCTTTACAGCACATTCAAAAGTAATCATTTAAATTAATTTTTATCCGAGCATAAATTTGTGACAAAAAAGTCTCGCCAGCTCTCGGATTAATAGCGCGTGGAGTGCGCGCGACTTACCGGTAAATTTGTAAAGAAGCCAGCAATCGACACCGCCAAAGACAGCCTTTCCGCTTGAGGCTGCGTAGCGCAAGCCTTGAACGTTATTCAGAGCCCACAGTAAACGCAAAGTCACCTGAAATATATAATGTGCAATCAATGAATCTTACGCCATCATCAGACCATAATATTACAAATTGTTAGTGTCGTTTTTTTATCTTTTCCGGAGCAGAGCAGGTGTATTTATTTTTGTATTGATGAATTTCAATTATATGTGAATATATAATAGAATATCTAATACATCTTTTATATATTCACATCAGTTAAATATGTACTTTTGTAAAGCATTAGCTCATTAATACCTGCAGTACAAATCACTAAATCACTGATTTTGATTTATAAATTACTATATATAATATAATATAGAAATTTATGTGTGTATATATATATATATATATATATATATATATATATATATATATATATAGTCCATCTGGTAATATTATCTATTTCCAAAAGAATTTATTAATGAGAAATATTTTTTTATATTTATTATATCATGTATATTTATGACTTTCATGTAGAATATTCAATGCATTTAGATTTTTGATTTAAGTGTATTTATGAAGATATATATATATTACTGAAGTTCGGAAATTTCTTACATGCACTTAATAAAGACTCAAATATTTTAAAAAAAAATTAAAATAACTATTAGAACATTTGTATCAATAGTGAAATCTTACTCTGTTATTTGCATCTTTTGATTTTTTGGAAAACAATTTTTTTCTATTGAAAATAATTGACTACTGATAGAGACGAATAATATTAATATTCATTTTAGAATCGTTTGTAAAAATACGTTGCGTTTTGATATAAATTTTTTGTATAGATTCGACGTCAAAATCAAATTATTCAGAATTTAATCATTCATGAATTACAGTAAATAGCATTGTTAAGTAAAACGTTAAATAGTTAGAGGTAAGGCCCCTATAATTTTTTTATAGATCTATTATGTTTCTAATACTCTAACCGTACAAACTTTTTCATATATGCGCATTTTATAGATGAATTTTCTATACTTAAGGATTGGTTTTTCACAGATTTAATCCATCAATATTATAAAGAATTGAAATATAGGTAGTGACATAATTCTATCCGACAACTTTTTGATACAAACTGATCTCGTCCGTAGTGATCGTGCAGAAGGCTCTTTGATAGATGCTACGAAAGAGAAGCAAAAAATTGCTGCAAGAAAGCAATTAAAGAAGAAAATTCAAATTTAAAAGTATTGCGTTAGCATTATGTGAAGACTCATAGTAAAAAATGGATAATAATCAATGTTTTCATGTTTTCCTAGTTGTAACTCATCACTGTGCAAGTTGAAATGCGTTTTCCTCGAAATATGTTTTTTTCAAATCGCCACGCAGTCTATATCAAGCAGCTTTTATTATTTTTATTAAAAATTCTGTAGATACACATAGATTTCTAAGTGAAATAGGTAGCCGAGTTTTGACCAGTTAATTAAATAATTATTAACTGATACTTAAATCGTATTTTTTATTACCTTTCCGTACGAAACAAATTCCAGAAAAAGGCTTCTTTCAAGCCGTTGCAATAATGCAACCCCGTAAGGAGAAAGTTCGCATATCGACGCTGTATAGTATAATAATTTTTAATCATTTTCAGGAGGTCTTATTTACATTGCCTGCACTGAGCCGAGGTATTTCGCAATCCCTATAAATGAAAGATATAATGCTTTCTATATGTGTATATATTTTATATGAAATGCTGTGTTCTAGAAAGATAAAAAAGCGTTAGCAGAAAAGTAATTTATATATTGTTTTTTTAATAAAATACAAAAACAATTTCCAATAAATTATATTAATAGATAAATTTTATAATTATGCATAATACAAGCGCCTGGACAAGCACGCAATATTTATAAGCTTGTTATTTTCACGAATCGTTACGTCACTCATTGATTTTGCAAAAGATTATATTCTTCAGCTTCTGCTTTTGAAAATTAATTTTTTTTCTATTATTCATTATATTTATCTGCAAACTAATTGGAGATATTTAATTCATAGACTTTATTTTAGCGCTGACAAAATCGTTATAATACGGATATTATATATATATATATATATATATATATATATATATATATATATATATATATATATATATATTCCTTATACCGAAACAGATAAAAAAAAAAGTTAAAGAAAATGCGAACTTTCTCTATAATCAGCTATAAAATTGTATTTTCCCAAAGTCAGCTGGAGAATTATTAAGGAGTATTGCTATTTTTTTTTATTCACCTGAGCATTCATGAGGCGAAGAACGCTGCCTGCCTGATACCTCTTGTTGCGCAAGAGAGTGTAGAGGATTCGCGAGCCCAGTCGCAGGCTGCGCATAGTGAAAGACGAATTCCACTCTTTCACCATCGAATCCGCTCGCAAGTCCTTCCACGTTATAAAGCTAATTCAAGACAAATAGCAAATCTTATGATACCTTTTATATTTAAGGATCGTATCAATATATAAATGTCGCAAGCTAAAGCCAAAGTGGGCCTTAATATCTTATAATCATTGATAGAAAATTTATTATTTTCAAGAAGCATCAGAGTATTTTTTTTTTTACTAAGTACATATTATTATTTTCTCAAGAACGTGGATATAAAATTTAATATAGAATATTCATATAAATTTCTGGATTTGTTTTTAATAGTATCGTCAAATTTTCGAATATTTTATTAAAATAAAATTGTCAATTTGAATAATAGTTTAGGCACCTTATATAATTTTTTAATTTAATCCGTATCTTTGTTTTAATTTAATCTGTATTTTTGATAAAAATTAAACCCGCACATGGTATTACAATAGAAAGTATGTATATAACAATAGATAAAAAAATTATCTCCTCACTTGTGATAATGTTTACCGGTTTCAGGATTCCAACTGATGACACTGCATCGCTGTGTTGATATGCCTAAAGTCGCTATCTTGGACGGATCAATCCCACTCTCTGCAATGAAAAATATCATTCGCTTTTGATTTTTCGTATTTATTTCACTTTGTACAGAAACTACAAGGAAAAATGTTTCTCTACAAGCTTTTCAAAAGAAACACCATATTGCATATTAAATGAATATATTGTTTATAAAATATTTTTAAAAACACTTATTATATAATTCTTTGCAAATTTATATTAAAAATAAGTTATCATATTAATAATAGAACTTAATACATTAATAATAAAACTTAATTATACTATGTTAATTTCATTAATCAATTCATTTTTAAATGTTACATAATTATATTTGGTATAATCATAAAAAGAAACTTAATAATAAATTATATATTTATTTACAAAATAGGGTTTACTATACGGATATATGCATCATTATAATATATAATTTTTGGTTTGATCATATATCCGATTATTACTATTACTGAGTCAAAAGTTTCCAATCATAAAAAAAATTTAATAGTTAAATACAGGGATATACTACTGTAAATTAATTATATTAAAATATTTTTTATACATTTTTATAAATAATAGAATATAATATTAACAAATTTCAGAATAATTGTTATTATTAATAACATTTATTTCAGCTATCATTTTAAACTTAACGTGGAAAAATTGAATTTGAAACATCACTACGTAGATATATTTTTAAATTGATGATCTTACCTTTAAAACATTTGTTAATAACACGTAGTATGGCTTCCCATAACCAATCTGGATTTATTTCCACATAACCGAGCTTTGGATATAACAATTCCACCTATTTTATTTGCAATAAATACACATATATTTACAGTTATGGATTTATAAGCCTCTTTAATAAAATTATTATCATTATTATAAAATACCATTGCATATTTAAAAATATAGATTCTGATATAAATGTATATAAAGTAATTTTGTTTACTGGGTAAAAGTTATATTTAGGACAATTTGGTACAAGATATATATAATTTTTTGAAAGAGAAGTTGTATATCAACATTTTGCTATAACAATAATAAATATAAAATGTAATCCTAATATGATAAAATCCTAATATGTTTCACCTTTATTTCAATATTATACTAAATACTTTACAATTATAACTACGTAAAATAATGTAGATTTTTTTTATAATTTATAATTTTTATAAACCTTTAACTGCGATATATTAAGTCTTTTTATTTTTAAACAAATAATAATGAACTTAAAATATTGTAGATACGTAAAATTATTATTGTAAATGGAATTAAAGATCGAAAATTTTCATATTATATTATACAAATATACTTATTATGTTATTATTATATTTAATTATAGTGAAATCAAGTAGATGATAGAACTATATTTCAGCTCCGTTCTTTTGGAAGATCATTCGACGGGCAAGTGCCTTTAATATTATAGGAATGTATACCACTTAAATATGAAATAATAATTATAGTTCTTTGACCTTTAGTTCCAACTAACGAAACACTTAATTTTCTTTATTACGTTCTTATTCTTCTCATCAAGTGGCTGAACAATAGAAATTATTTAAATAATTGCAATAATAATGAGAAAATTGGATTATATTCCTATTAAGAAGTCCAAAGTGTTTTTTCAATATATTTTATTTGTCAAATTATATTAGTTTCTTTACAAATAATATACATATACAAAAAATAAAACCATTAAATTATAAAAAAAAATTTAGTAAGAATTAATTTCTTTATTCAATACTTACAGTTAGACGAATTTTATTGACTTTAAAGAAATTAGTGTATCAGACTACAAGAATTGATTTTTAATAAATACATTTATTGATTATGAAAAACATTTTCACGGTACAAAATATTTTCATTGAAAAATATATATGGCAAAATAATCGAAGTCTAAGTGAAAGTAAAATTGTTATAATATAAACTTAGTAAAAATTTTCGCTAATATGAAAAAGTGAAAAATGTAAACAATAAATTACAAAATTAATAGTACATTTTGGCCTTAATATTTTTGTAAATGTAGTCATCTGATCTTTACTTGTTTCATACAGTAATTTTCTTGTTTTATTTACATACAAGTTAAACAATAACAAGGTTTCTTCCATTGTGGCGCTTGGTTAACGACTATAATCAACGATTATACATCACAACAAAATATAAAAAAAGGTCGGGCTATTATTGAAATAAACCTAAAAAACTATTTTGTTTTCATAAAAATAATACTGCATAATATCTATAAATACAAATTGCGCGCGTTTTACACTGATAGTACCGGAACGCAGGCGCATATTAATTGTGTTGAGATTATCGATCCCCTCGTTAGGTAAGGTAGACATGTCAAAAATCAGAAGCAAATAATTTTAAAATAAATATAAAGTATGAGAAATAAATATAACTATTTGAACCTTTTCTGAACTTGTAGCGACGTTTATGCCCTGTTTCATCAAGAACGTGGCACCGAATCGTTGTCGTGCCCACGTCCAGGGCCGCCAGGTACCGCATGCCGCTACTTGTCGTGTATCCACGGAACAGCTGACGCGTGCGAACTGATCAGCTATCGCGCTCGCAAACTCGCGTCGGCGATTGTTGCGCATAGTCAGTGACGCGCCGCCCTTTTTCTCTTTCTGTTCGTCTTTCGTGTAAAATTTAAACGGTTCGGAATAGATTTAAATAGTACTGAGTAACATATAAGTTTAGATAATTTATTTATCTTTTATTGAAAAAAAAGTTCAATTTTAATTTTGTTTGAATGTCCGAGATCGTTCATAAATTAAAAAACAAAATTCATTTCAAACTAATTAATAATAATATTTTTCTTTGAAAATTTAAATTATTACTCTAAGGTTTTGATTTTTATTTTAATATATTTTATATTTATAATTAAAAAATCAGTCAAGCCATTGATGTATTTCTGTTTCCTATACTAATGGTGAAATTAGCTTCATTAGAACACTAATAACAGATCTAGTATATCAATATACTGCGAGACTTAAATACTTATGCTATTAAACTGTACAACTTCTAATGTTCAGCAAAATGTTCTTTTTACATCTCATATAAAGAATAAAGCTTCTGTATTTCCTCGTCTGTTTTATTTTCGTGATTTTTGCAGTATCCGAAGAGACGTTTTAAAACTGAAATCAAATTTTTTTAGAAAACTATTATAGTCGAAAGAACACAAGTAGAAAATAGTCTTTTTACCATCTTTATCTTCAAGTGTCATAAAAAGCGTTAATGTTCTAAATCTCTTAAGCTTAGTGAAATGATATAAAAATTCATGAACTTTTTCGTTGTTTGTCATGAATCTTTCATTCAATATTGCTAAAATTTCACTAAATATATTTGCTTCCATAGATTCCTTAAATATATCTGGAAAATCCTCTGGCAAAATTTGCTGAAAGTAAATTATTGTTAATTATGTTTATAATATACTTTAATTGTCCGAATGTCGACTATATTTAAATAAATTAACAAATATTTCTATTGGTCTTACAGTCCAATTAAATAAATTAAAATTAATACATAATAATATCAATATATATTTATATTAATATTAATATATATTAATACAATCATAGATATATATTAATATTGATATAAATATATATTGATTTTAATATGTATTAATTCTAATTCATTTAATTTGACTATAAGACCAATAGTAATATTTATTAATTTAATTATGTTTATTCAACTTATTATATTTCTTATTAGTTACCCTTAAATAATTATAGCGAAAATTAGGGGATATGTTTTTTCGCCAGTTTAAAATAAATTCCACATAAGACTTAGGAGGTGGTGGTATATGTTCTATTTCGTCTGTTTTATTCTCACTAAAATTATCATTTTCTATTATTTTTTCAGAAATACTAGTATTTTGGTTTTTCTCCAAACTCTTTTCCTCTAGAATTGGCTTTTCAACTTTTACACTTATTTCTTCAAGATCTTCAAATATAGATTCATTTTCTGATATTTCTTTAATAGTTATTCTTTTCAGCTTCTTTATAAATATTAATTAAAATAATTAATAACATTTAACAATTTATAATAAATTAACATCTACTGCTAGGTATGAAAAAATTCCTACATTATTCTAACTTTAGTAATTTGAATGTAATAGCCATGTGTAGGGACATATTTTTTTACATTATTGCAAAATGTAGTACATGTTTTTATCAGAATTTAAGAAATTCAATTGCAAAATATGAGTAATTTTGTCCCAACATAAATCTGTTTACACTTTTTACCATAAAATAATATAATAAAATGTAATTACAAAACTTAATAATAAACTTCAAAACCTTACTGAAATTTTTTCTTAAATATCTTCATGTTTCAATAGTGATAGTAATGTAGGACTTCTTTCATATATAGAGTCAATACAACAAATATAAATATTTACTTGTTTTGATCGAGGAGGCGGTTGTGTCAAAGGTTCAATAATACTTATACCATCTTTCAATTTTGGTAACCAAGCAGGAAAGTCATCATCGTCATCTTCAAGTGATTCAACATTTTTAATGATTGGTTCTCTTTTAATTTTGGTGTGTTCTACTTTTATACTTATATCATTAAGTTCATTTTCAGAAATTAATTTTTTTTCTTGTACATTTTTTTTCTTTCCAAATAATTTTTCACCAATTTTTTGTTCTATTGAACTTTTTTCTTGATTCTTTTCTCCAGAAATTACCATTGGCTATGAATAAATAGCATAGTGAAGACACATTAAATAGTAAATTATATCACACAAAATTTCAAGAAAATAGGAAGGTAATAATTAATAATTGTATACCTTTGGTTGTAACTCAATTTTCTTCTGTACTTGTGCTAACATACATTTAGCTTCTTTATTCGACGGATCTAACTGTATTACTATTTCTATATCTTTTAAAGCATCTTTATAACGTTTGAGTTCCAATCTAACTGTTGCTCTTCTATGATATGCTTTGACATACTTTGAATCACGTTCTATTGCAGCAGTACAATCAGATTCAGCAGAGTATAAACTATAATATAAAACAGAAATAAACAAAGTATAAAATAACATAGTGCTTTTTAATGAATTTAAAATAAACATTAACTCACTTATCTAATTTTAATTGGCAAAGAGCTCGGTTAGCAAAAAATACTGCGTCATAAGGAAATATTTTGATAGCTTCACTATATTTTCCAACAGCTTTAGCATATTCTTGTTTTTGTACCAAAATATTTCCCTCGTCTTTATATTTTGTTGCTTCTGCATGTTCTTTTTCTAACTCTTCCTTAGAAGGTATTTCAAATTCTTTTACTTCCTTTTTCTGTAAACAACCTTTTTGATCTATTTCTTTACATGCTTCATCCTACATAAAATTTAAATTCATAGTATCTAATAATTTAAAATAATTAAAATTTTTTTGAAGACATAACAAATAACATACAGCATTAAATTTATCCCAAGATTTGTAGTCAGAACCTGAGATTCGCTTTGCTTTACTTGGCTTTTCATCCTTGGATTCTTCTGAATTTGAAATAGTTTTCTTTTTTTTCTTTCTTCGAACAGGAGGTATTACCTGTACCCATAGAAAAAAAGGAGAATAATAATAGAAGACAAAATAAACCAATCATTAAAAATTAAAAATACATTAGAATCCTTTGCATGGCGAATTTCTAAATCTTTCTTTTTCATTTGTTCTTCCCATGCTGACATATCACGAAATTCTTTCTGTAGATCCTCAGTGTAATTTTTAATTTGCTTTTGCAAGAGAAATGCTTTGTCCATCTCCATGTTTTTCTACACTCGAAATAAACAAAAATGATAAATTATTTATTATTTAACAATTTTTCCAAATTTACTTAATAATATATTTATTTATATATAATGATATATAAAAATATGTAAAGATAGCAAGATTAATTTCGGTAAGTATTTTTATTACATACATGCGAATGGGTGTCAACCAGCTCATTCCTCAAAAAAATTTTAGGTTATTGAATCATTTTTTCGACTTCAGTATTCTTTTTTAGTAATCATTAGATGAATCAAATAATAATAGATAAATCTGTATGTATGTATCTTTTATAAGATCCTATATATATCCTATCATTTATCTATCCTAATTTTCTGACCTATCCGTAGATAGTAATATGGGAATTTTTGGGATAGAGAAAATTTTTGACAAGAATATCGACAACACGAATGAATTTCGCAAAAACGTGTTGCTATAACAACTTCTGTGTTCTGTACCCTGTATGAAGCATGGCTATAAACCGTATGCGCCTATACTAGCTATTATGCCAATTAAATGTTTCGGTTAAATAATTCAGCATACTTATACAGATTGTTCAAAATTTTTAAATATAAAATGCAAAAAGGAGTGTTATTCAACTCTCATCTCTGGTTTGTACTTTGCACCGTTTCATGAATTTTTGTCTGGTTTTACCAGAGATTTTACCTTATTATGTTATCAATTATCACGCAGAGATGCCAGTCAAATGTCAGGCGCTGCCGATACTGGGACATGCGTGTTAGATGCTTTACTCGTTTCGTTGATTGGCTGAAACTCGCGCGATACTTCAAACTTATATGATATACAATAAAACTGATAAACAAGTAGCAGCTAATATATACCTATATCTGCATCCGCTAAATATTTGTTAACATGTCGGCTATTAAAAATTCATTAATAAATATATAAACCACGGCTAGCTCTTTTCAGAATAGTGGGATGCTTATCAACACCGAGAAGTCGTACTCTGCGCCCGACCAATATCAATGATTTGCTGATGGCACTCAACTCCTGTCTTGACTTTACTACGTCCATTATCAAAAAATCAGAATCGTGGAACTACGATGGACAGAGAATATCATTGATACACTATAAGTCTATGGTCGAAACCATAACGCCAGTATTATCATAGAGTCCTCATCGGGGGATGGCCTGGCAGCTGATCGCTCACTCTACTGTTTGCTAAGAGAGAGTAAAATATGTTTTTTACGTGTGTTGTTATGTCGTGTAAAAATAATTATGTCTTAATATGCAAATGCTTACATAAGAGCTGACATAAGACATTACATAGGAGCTTAGATATGAATTTCTATAATATTCCATACTTAATTAAAATCTGAATTCACTTATTTTTTGCTTTTTCTCATTAAATCTTGAATTTCAACAAAAATAGCCAATAAAAATGCGCTGCTTTGAATAAAAGGATAATTGGTGTTATAACTGAAATATGAAAAATATTGAAAACCATTAAATAAAACAAATTATGACTCAGACATATGTTTTAATTGGTTTGTTTCATAGTTGTTGGAACCCTGTGCGCCGCGTTTTGACGTTTTTGAACGTTTGCTCCAAACGGCTCACCAGTAGTATAGAAAATGTAAAAGTGCGTAGGATTGTTATTATGCACAATTACAATTGGCCAGATTATCAATGGAAACTTGCATGCGCAATAAATGTTTATCCCTGTGAAGCAGGTCGTAAGCACCGTAAAAATAGTCTGGTGAAAATAAACTTAATGTTGAAAAAATATCTGCACAATCAATCGAAACAATAGACCCAATATCTGAACTCATTACGATAATTCTGTTGATATTGTGAATTTTAAATTTCATTTATTATAGATTTTAATAATTATACCGTGGTGTAATGTATATAAACTTACTATTGAATAATATATAGTAAAATTTCAGAAATTTACCATTCTGGGGGCCAAAATGTAAAATATTTTACATAAATCACGTTTTATTTTAATTATGAGATATCTATCCCTCTATCCCATGTGTTAGGTATTGATTCGAGAAATAAAATGAAACACAAGTTTGATTATTCTTGTGACACTAAGCCAAATTTTTTATATAAAATATATCTTTGTCTCGCAGTAAGTTCGCGCACAGAGTGGACGATCTGCGCCAACTAGCTCCTAGCAACGCGTGGCGAGGACTAAAGGACCTACCTCACCTTCAATAGGATTTTCCGTAATAATTCTATAGGAATAGTATCATGCACCTACTCTAATTGCGTCAATATTGCTCTTGCTCGATCTGCGCGTAGATCACTAATGCTTTACTACGATTATAAGTGTAGCAGTTTACACCTCCTCTTCTATGCTATTATAATGTATCTACTTGTCTAGATTTGGCCAATCGAACTCACATGTTCCTTAGAGACATCTGCATCGATGTATTGCGTTAAGAAATTGTTGTAATCGAATTAGTTTTTAATCTACTATCGACAAGTGAAAAATGCAATTGGATTTTAAATCGTTGTATGATAAAGTTTTTGTCAATAAATTTTACTTCCTTCTATTAATTGAAAAAAAGGTACATATCTTATTAACTTATGTAAAATAATGGAATTTCTTCTAGCACAGTATAGATCACTAATGAGTTTTGATTTTTGTACAATTTCGATTATTTAAATTAATTTAAATTAATAAAAATATTGCAAAAATTTAGAGATTGTTCTTGCCGTAAGTGAAACTAAGGATGCGATTAGAGATGGCATATTTTTATAATTAAAAATATTAAAAACTTTTCTATTAAAAAAAGTTTCTATTAGTAAATTATTTAAATAAAAAGTTTTGAAATACACCTACAGCATACAGAATCCGAATCACTTGGTCTGTAAAAGTAGCATCTGGAGCAAACTCGTTTTCGAAACCGAAATTCATTCAATTGTGAGCTGACAAATATTATGTGGCTTAGTAACTTTATCGATCGAATAGAAAGAAATATCTTTAGTAAATTTAGATGATTTAATAAATGTTCTCGTAAGTCAAAAGTCGAGAAAAATATTTTTTAGAATATGTAAACGGCAATTGTAAATGTCTTTACGAAAAAATATAGATTTAAAAATACAGTACCAAGAATTCTGTGAAATTATTTTCTTACAATATTTCAAGAAATTACCATTAGCTTTTGTTTGAGCTGTGCGAATTTCCGCGACGCATCCGCCACGAGCATGGATTTGCGATGGATCAGGCAGGCTCGTCGTCGTCTCTCTCTCTCTCTCTCTCTCTCTCTATTTTCTTTTCTATTTTTCTCTCTTTCTCTCTTTGCCGAATTAAGTATTTGTCTCTTAATGGTTTAAAGATGAGAAATCATACAATTTTTTTGAAAATGACCATCATAAATCTATTTTATAATTTATGAGCGGGTGCACCAGTGTTACACGTGCGCAATAGGCGACAATTCCGCCAGAAAGACGCTTCGTTCCGGAATAGTTTTATTACTGGAAAAGGTTCTTCAAATGATGAACCATCACCTGAAACTGGGGCGGATGTGTCCCTCTTCTTCTCTAAGTCGCGTCGCGTGGATTCCAAGGCATGAAAGGATCTGTAGAACTTTACTTTGTGTTCAACTTTCAACCGAATCTGATCTAATAATCTCTATTCCGCGTCGGTAGATTCGCTATTATTTTACTCATTCTTTCGGGATAGCTTGCACTTGCGTTTACTTGTACCTGTATGAAGTTGTGCTTCCAAAAATGTTGTCTGAAAATAAACGTGTTACACGCGTATTGTGTATCAACGAGACATCGATATAAAATCAGCGCATCAAAGAATATATATATATATATATATATATATATATATATATATATATATATACATATATATGTATATATAGAGTTTATATAAATTAATAATTTATCTTTAATTTTGAATATTAATTCAAGCATAAATTGAAGCAATATATAATAATATTAAAAAAAATTATTATTTTAATATCGGTCGTTGATATTTCAGCCTCAATATATATTATACACACAAATTTTATATTTAGTATATAAGCTTATAAAAAATAATATTATTTTGCAGATCCAGTTAAATCAAGTTTTAAGAATAAGACGCACGAGAAATAAAAAAAGTAGTTCTGGATGGTCAGACTGTGTTTGCACCAACGTAGTCAAAAATAATTAATATATAATTTTTAATTTTCTGTCTTCTTCAAATTAATCGGCGATTGAGATCTCCCATTGAGATTTCGATACACTACTTTTTCCATTCAGCTCCCGGAATAATAATCCTTCATTCGGAAGCGAAGATTGATTGATTCACCTACGAAAACAACTCTATTTCGACAGAACACAAATTAGAGTGCAATTATATAACAAAGGAAAATGCATTGCTCTTTATGAAACGACTTGAAGAATTTTTCCTTAAATCATTCCTTAAGAATTAATGTTCGTTATTCAAGAATTTTTTCTTTATGCATACAGAGTTAGGAAGTCTATGTGCAATGACAATAAATTTTCTAAAATTATTAAAATGTTATTCGTTTCGGAAACTGAGTCATATTCATATATCGATCACTATTGAAAATTTTAATTTTATTTGGCACAAAGAAATATTAAATAATTTAAATATAATTATACAGATTATTTCAAAGAAATGAATATTTAAATCACTATTGAACAATAGATTTTCATTTAACTTTTAATAAAAAGTTAAATTTATATAAATAGGATAAAGATTTTCATTATATTATATATTTTTTAATCAAAATATTGACTATGAAAAAAATTTGACTTATTTTTTAATGCCGAATTTATTTTGTTGCAAATTACAAAGTGTACTTCCCTTCAAGCCCATTAATATCGCTTTGTCGGATCACGAAGATCATTAAAAGGACATTTAAAAAATACGTAATTTTATATTATTTATTTATTTATTAATTTTTTAATTTCCTTTTATAATAAAATATAACAATGAATGATGAATTATGTATTCACCCTGTACTATAAATAATTTGTGATACATAAGATTAATTGTACATGACATTAAATCTATTTATTTATTTATTTATGTATTTTTATTAATTTTTATATTTAATTATTATATATGTTTGTATTTATTTTTTAACTTTCTTAATAACCATTTCGGATATGAAATGTCGTTTGAACGTTGAATTTAGTATCTTACGACATAGTTACAAAAAATTTTCTGCGAGTATTCATGTAATATATTTCATAAAAATGTTTAATAATATTGTTGAGTAGTTTCTTGAGAAGTGTCTATAAGTTCCACTAAAACATTTCTACAATGTCAGTTATAATGTATTAGAACTTTTCTTGAAAGATATCTGCACTGTTTCTTAAACGGTTTCTGCAATATTTTTCGAAGGCTTCAGTCCGATTTTTACTGGAACACGGAATGGTTTCTGCAAATGGTTTCTGCTTTTCACAAAAGGTGAAATGGCTTCACATGGTTTCAAATATTTCGTGAAATCTCACAGCAATCTTTCATTCTATCTGGAATATAAATAAATACCTGTAAATAACTATCTATAAATAATACCGAGTTCGTTTTAATTATTTATGTTTAATATATGTGTGAGACAATTATGAGATAAATTAAATTTGAAAATTAAATTTTATTTTATATGCTAATTTGGTATCATCTTTCAACATTTTCAAGATGTCTTTAATTTATATAAAGTGCTTTTGCTCATTTGTTGATGGGCGTCTCCTTTTACGCGTTATTTAAGCGTATAGCACGCTAGCAAACATTTCAAACACCCGTAAAGACAATTTTTAGCGTAGAACTACTGTATATGAATTTTCTGACATTTTGTTATTAGACTTGGATTAAAATGTGAAGCAAAGATAAAGGTATGCTTTGATCATAGATGGCAATAGTAAAAGTGACTGCATGCATACAAAGCCTTTCTAACATCTGTTTACTTTCCGAACAGTGCAGTACAATCTGAATAATAAAAATACATTGACAGTTGCTGCATACATTTTTTTACGATAACGAAACAAGTCGATTAATTATGTAAATAATTTTCAGAAATATTTTCAAATAGATCAAGTACACAAATATAAAAATTATTTATGATAATGTCACAAGACTGCTGATTTTGTCTTAACTAATATTATTTTGAGTTCAGAACATTTAATTGGAATTAATATTTAAGTTCATTCTTATTAAATTGGTACTGTAATAAAATATAATTAAATTTTATTAAACTAGCACTCGAAAAAAATAATATAAGTACACCAAAAAGTTGTTTACTATAAAGACTGTAGATTCGATTCTTAACACTGAATCCTTTCAAGGGGATGGTGAAGTCAATTTTTATCGATTGAGGAAAAAGTACTCTATTTTCTATAATGTTATGTTTAAGCATTATATTATTGAAAGTGGAAATCAGTCATTCCCCGTGTTTATGTTTCTATTATATTGCTGCGAAGCTTTCGGCAGATTCATTAAAGCTTGTAGAAATGAGAACCTTTTCAAAATGTTATAATTTTTAATGAGAACATTTTAAAAACGTTCTCAATTCTATAAAGTTCGACTAATCTAATTGAAACGTTACAACAATGTAAAATAGCCATAAATAAAGCATACGATTAAATAATATTTGCAGTAATTTCATGCTTACGTATAAAAACTTTTAAAACAAAACTCGTTTAACTTACTCCATATAAATAAGTAATGCCATCCCATTAATCTAAGCATTCGAACCCTCAATCTTTCAAAAGCTAAGCTAATTTTTCCTTTTTTTGTATATATCTCTTTCACTAAAGTTTGAAACGTCTGTGCAGCGGGTGACTGGGTCGCTTATGGATAAAATAATTATCCAAAAAGGAGTAATTATATTACTATTATGGAATAATTATATTATTATTAAAATAATTATAGTCATATTAAGAATCTGAGTAAAATGGTTGAGAGTTAAAGGACTGAGATTACGAGGGCCTAGTACTAAAGGATTCAGAATATAAAATTTGAAGATTTATCGACTGAAGGGGTGAATTTTTCGACTTTTTCGAAGCAGGAAAAATTTTCCATGATTTAAAAATAAACTAAGAAGTAATGGCGTAACTGTGCCTCCGGTTCAGAATCAGCGCTAAAAGACCTATAAGAATTTCAATGTCAAGTTTTTCTACCAAAAAATTTTTCTTTTACATACTTCTGCAATTTATTGCATCACTCAATTATCATGAAAATTTATTGTACATCTAACAATATAATACAACGGTTTGCAAACGGTTTGTTGTAGAATTGCATTGTTTTACGGTTTATTGCAAATGGCATTTTTTTAATACTAATTTAACTTAAGAAAAAATTAATATTCATAACATAGGTCTCCGTTGTATACGAATCATTTAATTGTTGATGTAAAGCTGTACTAATTATATAAACAAATTGTCTTCAATTTTTCATTCAAAACACATTTTAGAGCTAATCAGAGAAACTTCGTTCAATCTGGAGCAAATCCGGTAGACTGGTGTTTGGTATACTGTCGTTGTTTCTTGACAGATAAAACGGAGCATATATGTTTTTATATATTTAGTTCTCTATTTCATGGTATTTATAAATGCGTATCCTTTATTGCAAATTTCCATTTTTTACACTCTTATAGCCAAATCAATGTAAATGAAGACTTTGTGAATGAGTATAAAACTATAATATTTTATAAAAATAAATGTTTAATTAAAAAAAATGGCCCCTGTTTCTCGTTTTTATATCACCATCATTTCGCAAAATGGAACGAAATAATTTCAGTTGATCTTGCACTTAAACAAGTCATTTTAATATCGTAGAAAATATTTTTCACTCCAGCAAAGGTTTAGATTGTTACATATTCTAATCCTTTATATAATATTCGCATATATATTATTCGCATATATAATATTCGCATTAAAAATTCTTGTCAGTTATTATGTTTAGTCGACGAGTTTAAAACACGAAGCCAGAAGTATTAGGTAGTACCTTGTACTGATCAATATCTTTTATAGACGATAAACGGAAGTCTTTCTACTGCAGAATTTTACTTTCAAATATTCGATGAATTAGTCAAACTTAATTGTTAAAACGTGTTTATTAAACGTTTATTTTCATTCAATTTTTGTAAAAAATTGCTAAATTATTTTCTCGTATTTTTCATAAGAAAAAGTAGAAAGATACACTACTTCGATTAAAAGTCATTCTACAATAAATCAACAGCATATATTTCAAATAATAAAATATTTTTTTCGTTGATGCGGTCCGTACGTAGAAATAGGCCGGTATTAGTCAGTCAGGCGCATAAGAGATCTTAGATGAATCATAAATATAATATAGTCTTTTTTGGTAATCCGTATTTATGTGACGACGATATATTTGATGCATTGCGTGTTAATGAATGAAGTCACTTTACTCGATTTACTTGCAATTAGATACAATTAGAGAAAGAGAGTGAGAGAGTGAATGATAGAGAGAGAGAGAGAGAGAGAGAGAGAGAGAGAGAGAGAGAGAGAGAGAGAGAGAGAGAGAGAGAGAGAGAGAGAGAGAGAGAGAGAGAGAGAGAGAGAGAGAGATATTTGATTAAAGTAATTCGTTTTAGTCTTAGGATAAAACTCTATATGAATTAATAATAAAGCAAGTTATAATCTTATAATAATAAACTTAAGTATCAACAGGCGAATTAAAGATTCACAATATAAAATTTACGAAAGGAACGGTACTTCCCAACTTCAACTAGATTATGGATAAATAAGTGCAACAAGGTCAATTCGTATCTTATAAAATTAATGTATACAACTATAAGAAACAACATATGCAGATAACTATTTATAATAATGAGAACTGGCTGAAAGTTTGAGAAAGATTTGCAGCTTTTGTTACTATTGTAAACTAAATTCGTTTAGAGTGTACGGTAGTTTTCATTTATGACATCTTGAGAATGAATGAGGGAGAGAGAGAGAGAGAGAGAGAGAGAGAGAGAGAGAGAGAGAGAGAAGAGAGAGCGAGGGAGCGCATTGGGTTGCTACAGGGCTGGTCTACGTGCATCTGAGCTTGATATATTTGAACCTTTTCAAACTCTTGGGCATCGGCCCAGATGAGCGTTCTACTCAAAAAGAGGGGCAACATTGACGAAGAAAGTTTCAAGTGGTATAAAGCCAGGCGATTTTATTGTCACTCACGATCCCAAATTCCATGCGTAGATTTGTCTTTCAATAAGATTGCTAATGATTTTCCATTGATTTATTTGATTGAAAGTTGCTGCACAAACTATTATTGCCTTATATTATGTTATTTATTTTATTATATATATATATATATATATATATATATATATATATATATATTGTATATTAGTCTATATATTATTCTATTTTAAAAATATCAATTATCTTCAATTTAATTATCTTCAAGTTCAATGTTACATTTAAAAAAAAATATGTGTTTTCTTCTATTTGATAAGTAATTTAATCTACTACAGAACTAAAAGAGCATAGATAGAATTAGCCTGTATGTATATTACAATGAAACTATATTTGTACATAAAACTATATAAGTTGGATTACTAAGTGGTGAACAGAATAAGGTAAGATGTTTTTATATATAACTTTTATTAAAATCTATTTAAATGTGTCTAACATAGAGATTGGGCAAATCTTTATAAATTATATACAGATGACTCAGATGACAAATAGATTAATTCACTTTTTTAGTTTTATTTAGTTTTAATGTCAATGAACTTGGCGGATTCCTAAGGGATTATACACAGAGAAAGATTTCATTCATAATGAAAATAAACATTATAAAGTGAAAATATGCTTTTAGATTTTACAAACATATAATGATGTGTTTTAGCCGCTTCTACGTTCTTACTATTTTAAAGTTTTTACTCAATCCGGCTGGATGTTAAGTAGGTTGATCGATATGGTCACTTAGCTATTCATAAATTCATTTACCATACAAATTAATAGTTATTTTATGCGTTAAGTAACATATTTTTATAATATCCACATAAAAATATGCGAATGGCAAATCTCAAACTTTTCACTAACTATACTATATTTTCAAAGAAAATATTCTGATTTCAATTAAGCCGGTATTATCGAGATGAATTTGGGTCATTTTCATTCTCATTCCCATTGGGTGTTTTAACAGATAAGTTTTGTTTAAAAATATCGAACTTATTGCCAAAATTTTAAACCTCTAAGTGCATCAATCATTTGGTGCCTGGTCACAGCAAAGAGGGATTGAACTAGTGATCGAATATCTGAGTCTGTCAGTCATGGATTTAAATATCTTTATATATATATATATATATATATATATATATATATATATATATATATATATTTACATACACAGTGTACCCATATTATATATATGCTTTAATTTTGACACTATAATAGTGCGAATACTAAATGGTTTAAAAAAGATCGGGTGATTAATCTTTTGAGAAAAGGTATCTTAAGTAATTTTTTGTTCTACTTTGCTGTTTTTTAATAAAAGTTTTCTTAATGTTTTTGGTTATTTGAATTTTACGATTTGAAATATGTTCATACATCTATTTGACTTTTTTGACTAACCCCCGTAAGTCTATTCTCATTTTTAATTGATGTATTTCAAGAACAACTTTGACTCAAAAGGTATACCTATCTAAATGAAAATCTAAATTAGAACAAAGTCTGGCATTAAAAAAAGAGTCAGATACACATCTAGACATATTTTGAAACACAAAACTCCCATTGTCAATAAAAAGTTACTGAAATCATACGTTTACGAGGGTTAACCAAGGACTTTATGTTTAAAATTGGGTTATTTATTACATATTTCAACTTATTTTGGATGGGAGCGTTTTTGGGAAATTTCATTCTCTTTAGATAACGATTGGTAAATTAACGTAGTCGGGATACCACTATAGATGATATATATAAAGAAATAAGAAAATACTCAAAGCTATTCGCGATAGACCGGTGCTCAGGCTAGCTTCACTCTATCTTACACCTCCGTTAACTATAGTTGATCACAAGGCAACCACAACTTCGACCGCCGTGCGAAAGAAGTGTGAGAGGGGGGGGGGGCGAGCGAGTGAAGGCTATGCGGACGTACGTGGGGGCGCGGGTGTACTTTCATCGTCAGGTAGAATAAAAGTATATATGTACACATCATATACGCGCGTACTTCTCACGCAACCGAGGATCCTTTATTTCTTGATAGAGAACGATAGAGGCCGATAGAAAACCAGACTAAGAGAGTGAGCGAGAGAGAGAGAGAGAGAGAGAGAGAGAGAAAGAGAGATGAGATGCATATATACATATTACTCAGCCCAGCGGTTGCCGGCGGGAGCTTTTCGCTTTTAGTTGTTCGCCAACGAGCGGGCAGCGTGCACAAGCCCGGCCCCTCCTTCGATCCGCCGTCTTTTTCTCACGCTAAAATATAAACCGCGACGCCCGGCTCCGTTTTCAGTGCATGGCGCGGCTCCTCTGTTTCGTAACGGAACGTTATATATATATATATATATATATATATATATATATATATATATATATATATATATACCACGCACATAAAATACCGAAATTCGCGCGGTAAAGTTTAAAACGGGTCAGGTGCGATTATAATAAAACGGCTGGTGTGCCAATTGTTTCGTCGATACGACCTATACACGTGCATACACACACGTACACACATATATGCTGGTACGCCATTTCGGTATATCGGGAAACTGATTATATATAAAACGTAAGAGTATTCCGAACGATTGTTTATATCGGTATATCATAAGATATTCTATAGTGAGCAGTGAGCTACATCCTCCTCTGGATTCTATATAAATATATATATATATATATATATATATATTTATGAAATCTTTGTGCCAGTATGACGTCGTAACGATCATGATTAGGGGAGGGAGCGTTTCGGCTTCCGATTTTGACTTCGCGGGATCGTCGCTCGTCTGCCGGGGCTGGACTCGAGATGATGCGCGCGAGAGCGGCCGTGTTTGAAAAACTCGAACCGGACAAACGCTTATCCACAGGTAAGGTGAAAAGAAATTTTTAATCGATCGTTTCTATACACATAAGTTCAGTACGATTCCTCGTTAATGTATATATATATATATATATATATATATATATATATATATATATATATATATATGTATATGTATATTTACCGTGAAAATGACTTTGAACGACAATCTTTAAAATTTTTTAAAATAGAATGCTAATAATTATTAAACATTTATAAAAAGCCGTAATGATGCGATGTAAATAATAACGAAGAGTGTGAGAAATGACCGCTTACAATTATATGTATGCTAAAAAAATTTAGTTCATTGAAGAAAAAAACTTTAGGTCATCGTCCATTGACGAAATCATTCGGTTAAAATAGAACAGGATCACTTATATTTATGTATATAGCCTAATTATTTTAATTAAATCGTTAATTGAAATAAATATTTTTTTTTCATCCCTTTGGAAGCTAACTTCTAAATATTTATTTCAACTTTACTAAATTTTCATTTTCAGGGTGTATATATAAGGAAACACCGAGCGCCCTCATAACCGCCAAACTTTTGGCAATGCACCCTGAAAAATACACACTTTGACGTATATATACGCGAGCGTCCACGAAAATAATGGGGGAAGGGGGCCGACGATAGGGTTCTTATAACGCCAACTCCAAAGATCCACTTTATTAAAGAGGCGAGCGAAAGTAAGTGGGCGACCATATATACATGAAGTGGCTTTGATGACGCTCTATTTGTTTACAAGTGCATGATACACTCGCACACTTAACGGTGCGCAATCGCGATTGCAATGTTATAGGTTATTGCTTGAATAAATGTGTGTGTGTGTGTGTGTGTGTGTGTGTGTGCGCGCGTGCTGCATCGTTGCTCCACGCATCAGTTGCCGAGATTGATATGCGAGCCGTCGAACCGGGTCGGGCACGAGAGGTATTTACGATTATGGCTGGACTTTATTGTTTATCTCCTGATGCGCAAACCGATTACTTAATAAAAAGAAAGTGGCCAAGTTCGAGCTTCCGTTTATGAATTGGTGAGAGAGGGAATGCCTGGCGGTCTCAAGGAGAAAATTTTTCGATTTTCGGGTATATTTTTTAATCCTCCTGCGTACCTGTAATAGTCCCCATGTGTCTGTGTGTGTGTGTGCGCGCGCACGCATGCATATATGTATGTATATTTACGCTGTATGCGTATATACCAGTATATCGAGTCTAAAGAGAGAAAAAGAGAGAGAAACTGGGTTAGTTTTTCTCACTATATTTACACATTCATAAAGCCAAGAAAGCCTATAAGTCTTTTTGAGACAGAGAGATAGAAAGACAGATAGAGAGAGAGAGAGAGAGAGAGAGAGAGAGACGGAGAGAGAGAGAATTTTGAATTGTTAATTTGCATTGGAATCTTTATTTAGATTAACGGCTCAGGGGTTTGCATCCTTTACAAAAAATATTGGAAAATTATTAATTTACAAAAATTAATAAATCCTACAATTAATTTTAAATATAGTATCCTAAAAACATCAAATTAAAATATCCAAAATGAAAAGATAAATATTGAAAAAAATGAAAATATAAAAATTAAGAATTGATTATAATTGCAATATTAATGGCGCAGTTATCAGTAATTTGAATGACAAAATTAAGTAAATGTTATAAATGTAAATTATAATGCAGATTTTTCTTATTTTTTAAGCAGAAAGTGACTTGTTTGAAGAATATGGTAAAAAATTGTTTTGAAAATAGACTTGTTCCTACATAAATATATGGTCGTTGGCAGAGCATTCCACTTGTAGACAAAACTAATGCAAAAAGAACGAGAGAGAGAGAGAGAGAGAGAGGGAGAGAGAGAGCGGGGGGGCATAACTTTCTTAGACTCTATATTTGTTATTTGGCTATATTAGAGTTAAATTTAATAATTAAATTAATAATGAATATCTTTGAAATTACATGTATTACCTACTTTATTGTATTTTTTCCCGCATATTCTGTTGTCGTTATATATAGCGATAAAAATGTAAATGGGGAGTGTGAAGGATTCAAAAACTCAAAAATTTTTATTCATAGAAATTTTCTTATATACACAAAATATTATTCAAAAAATGTATTTTTTTTTCATTTTTTTCGGAATCGTTTTTGCAAAAATAAATTCGAGAATCATGGAAAGCTTCAGATGGAATGAATAGATTTGATACTTACTTCATGTAGATAAAGCGAATTTATCGTCTATTATTAATAAAAATTTACGTTAATCGACTCTTATCACTCGGTATTTGAAATATTTTTAAGTAGATTGTAAATAAAGCGATGAAAAAAAATAGTTATATTACAAAAAATGTTGTGCGATCGCAGTTATACCAAATAATCTCATATAAAAAGAAGTATTGGAAAAATGCAACATATTTTTGTTAATATACGCCATAATTGATTCACCATTTTGCATTACTTTATGAAACAATGTTTTTGTAGGAAAAATACTTATGTTATTGAATTAAAAGTTTTGAGTGCGATTTGACAAATTACGATACAATATCTAATAAATCCGTAGTGATCTGATCTATACAAGAAATCCAAATCGATTCGACAAGGATTAAAAAAAAGAGCGAAAGCTACGATTAATAATGAAGACGGAAGAACAGCCAAGGGATAGCGAGCATTGAAACAAAAAAAAAAAAAAAAAATGCATTCTACCGCTTTTGAAGAAAAAAATGGTTGCGTTTCGTCCGTAGCCTTCCGCGACTCATTATAGTTTAAAGTTTGTAAGGGTGCTTAGTTTCTAAATCGAGAATGCAATGCCATTGCCAATAACGCACCAGCCGAAATTATCATATTCTCTCAAGGCCCTATTCCGCGGCAACCCCGACGACGGCCTTTCCTCTCTCTCTCTCTCTCTCTCTCTCTCTCTCTCTCTCTCTCCCTTTCCTCCCTGTGCAGATCACACCTGATTGTCTCGAAATTTTCGCGCGTTATATCGTTTAAAACCAGAGAGCCAGGCGAGCGATCGCCGCTTTCGGCTGCGCGTAATATATGTATGTATATACGTACATATATTTATGTACATAGCGGGCGCATTGGGAGCGAAATTTACGTGCGAATGATTATACATACCATATATGTACATATATGTATATAAGGTATTCGGAGCTAAGTATTAACACGTTTATTTTTATTTTATCGCGTTAAAATAAGGAAATTATGTAAATATATTTACAGCTTTAGAATGAATTTTTGGTTTTACATTTTTACACGAATAAAATGGTATTGAAGTTTCTCGATCTTACGGATTTAGATATTCTCTTTTAATTTCATTATTTAATTAGTGAAAGTTTTGAAAATGATAGATGTATGCAACATTTTCAGTAATGAATAAATCGAAAAATCGAATCACACTTGAATTAACACATCCAAAAATATATTTATATAATTTTTTTTCAATTCGAAATCTAGGCGCTTCATTCATACCGTTTTATAATTATTAAACTTAAATAAAAAGTCTAGTTTATACGATACGAGAAATTTATTATTATTGTCATGATGAGGACTTTTTAGAAAAGTCGAATCGTTCGTACATTTTAAAATAAAAAGTTAGTCTTCATGAATTAATTTTACTTTAATACAAGCTATTCATTTGTGGAAAATATTTTTATTTTCTGAAAAAAACGCTTTAAACGATTTGAAATTAAAGGATCTGCAATAAACTTTTATTATCGTCGTTTCTGAAATTTTTAAAATGGTTTTTCTTATTTTGAAGGAGAAGTTATCATATATAGTTAACGCTTTGGTGTAGATTGAGCGAAATAATTTTATATATCGTCCAAATAAACCCTGTAAAATTTATAGACCTAACACTGCTTCATTCACAAGATATATATATATATATATATATATATATATATATATATATATATCATACTTTGTTATTTACGTAACAAGTAATAATTAAATTCCATATATCTGTGGAAACAGATAAATTTTTCAAAAAAAACAACCTTTTTTGCCCTGTATTGGTAAAAAGCATTTTAAGCAAATATTTCAAGAAAAAAATTTTAAGGCCAATTGTAAAATAGATTATTTAGATATAGCCCATCACTCATTTACGCGCACAAATTTAATTGAACCGTATAATTTATTAAATATAAAAAGTTTAGATTCGTGAACTTTCTGTGAATCCAGGTCCAAAACAAAATAGATATTCTTTTAAAAGCCCATTTGACTCAACAATATATTCAATTTAATTATCAATTGTAATCAATGAAGTACGATATCTTCGCAATGGAAGAGCGAAGCTTCTCATGACTGTACAGAGCTCGATTTGGAGGTTGTTAGTGTTACTTTGCTCAATCTTGTTTAAATTCAATTCCCATATCTGATAGCCCCTCCTTGTTAGAAATATTGACCAACGAAATTAATAATACTTTAGACATTTTTAATAAAAATTTATAATACTTTAGAAGTTCTTACGAAAATGGCAAGGTACCAAATTACAGTGAGCGACATGTAGGGAAAAAATTTTAAAAAAATCAAAAAAAAATTTTAAATAATAAAAATCCTAATTGTAGGTAATACAACGTACATATTTAGAGGGGAAAAAATTAATTTGTCACGTATATAGTTCCAATAATAATGAGGAAAATCGCATTCTTCCACGTTCCGACTAGGATGTACCAGAAGCTGAAAGTAAATGAAAGATTCTGACAGCCCACTCGTATTTAATCCAGTGAGAAACCTTCGGAAAAGTATTATCTCACTCTGAGTGGTGTTCGTATGTATATGCGCATACGCGTGCAATTATTTTACTTCAATATACCTGTGACAACATTTATTATTCCGCTTAAATAGTTGCCGGGGCTACATTATTAAAAAAATCTAAAAATAAAAAGAATGAATTTGAAAAAAAAAAAAACTAATAATATAATGAAAGTGACGAAATCGAAGAAAAAAAATGGTGGCGTGTCAAATTAGTCACGATTAGAGTGCGCTCTACCTTTCCCGCGCGCCACCTCCGCCCCGGCGAAAACTGACTCCACGGATCAAACTAAATTTATCCGCCGCTCTCCGAGATTTACAGAAGTGTCGCGTTCGCGTGACTTTAACGTCGAATAAAAGACCGGGAATAGCCGGTGGAATCTAAATTAAGAAGCTTCTACTACTACTCTTCACCCCTCCCACCCCACCTTGGGTGCATCTATATAGGAACTGAGTCAACGGGGCGCAATAAAAAACGTCTGCGCGCCCCGCGGCCTATTACGCCCTCTGCGCCCATTAGCCTTCATATCGGCTCCTCCGATAATCTCGGAAGTATCGGCGGCACGATCCCGTGCGCGCGCTCTACACCGACCTCGACTTTGTGCATATTACATTTATAGATGGGGCATTCTCTGTCAAAACACTTGGTTTCCAATGCTTAGTCAAATTATCAGTCAAAGATTTACTTTTAAATGTGACATATGACACTTTCCTCAATTTCAAATCGCAGATTAAAAATGGTGTACATAAGCCACAGAAACTGAGACTTTTTTACTTTTTGTTCGCCATTTTGTATTCACGAGAACGCCACACGATATTTCGAGATATGAAGAGTATGACAAAAAATTTAACCTCTCGCGCGGCTACTTACTTCTAAAACTAATGTATGCAGATGTGGTTGGTTTAATATCTCCCTACGGGGTGTGCTTAAAAAGTTATAGAAAAAAAACTTGTTTTTTAATAAATGTTTACTTTTCGATAATATATATCGAACATTCTTTGTCAATCCAACCATCTTATCATGTGGAGACTTAAAATTTTGCTCGTTCTATGCACTTATAAATACCGTATTTGGGGGTTTTATGAATTAAGAAAGTCACAAGTTACAAATATATCATTAGCGGCATCTGAACCTTTGAATTCATGAATGAGCCATAAATGTATTTAAGTGTACGTGCGATAATTACAAAGAAAAAAAGCGTGATACAGATATGACCTCATAGGTGACTATATATTTAGACAATAGGAAAAGCCAAGGGTGACTTGTTCGACAGAGACTGGCCAATATATACTTTCATTTGGTCGACAACCACGGGCTTATCCTCAATATATAATGAACCTCTGCACGTGAATATAATTTTGATAAAAAAATTACGGCCATTTCGAGCAATATATATATAACGATTATCGAGTCAGAGGAAGTTCGCGAGCCGGCCTTCCACCAAAATACAAACATACACGCGATGCGCTTGCGCGGCGTCTCTCGACGCGCGGCGTGCTGCAGTTAGTGCGTGGCGCGTGTGGCCTCGCCGAGCGGCTGTCAAAGACCCGTGTGCGCGCGCGCGCGCGCTCGATCTTATATATATATATATATATATATATATGAATCGTTCTTCTCGTCGTCACCGTCGCCGCCGCCGCCGTCGTCGTCGTCGTCGTCGTCGTTGTCGTTGCCACGACTATTATTATATTGCCTGATGCATATCTCGGACAAGCGGCGTATAAAGTTCCGAGAGCTCGTAATGCTGCGCCCCCGTAATTCATCGTTGACGTCGGGGATGCGGGGATGACGGATAAAATGGCATTCGATGTGCTTGAACATTAATATATATATATATACGCACATGCACACGCGCACGTGAGCGTGTGTGTGTGCGTTTAGGTGCCAATTGGTGAAATTTTAATGTAGACATTCATAATTATGGGCTGCATCATATTTTCGTCGATATAGATTGCAAATTATATTACCACACTGAGAAAATATTTTCTATTGTCGAGTAAATATTTTCTTGTTGTGTAGGAAGAACTAATCTTAAATCAAGAAAATGTTTGCTCAATATAAACTCAAAACAAGAGAATATCGAATATCTTTTTTAAATTAAAAAAATATTTTCTTAATTCAAACAAAACAGTTTCTTTGCAACGTTGCACTGTTTCTATTAAATAAGATTTACTTATTACAATTTTACAGTGAGATTATTCTATTCAAAATGTTCTTCTGAACACAAGAAACTATTTATTCGATAATAGCAATTTTTTGTTCATTCTACTATAGATGTTTCTTACATCTAATGAAAAATGAATGAAAGAGCTTTTACTATTTTATAAGATATTTCTTTACATAATGAAACTCACTTACATTCTTCCTTTATTAAAAAAAATACCTATAATATGTCATACATTTAATATAGTTCATATTTGTTTCATATGTCGTATACGGTTAATCCATTTAGACGCATAGATAAGCCAATTTCTTATTATTTATTTGAGTCTCATTTAGCAAGTAAAATAAATGAATAATAAAATTTATTAAAAGCTCTGAGCTTTAATAATAAGAACTTTACAATAATATTATAGCTTTACAATAATTTACTTTTTTCATTGGAATATAATATAATTATTTTGTGTCGAATTTTTTTGTTATTCAACTTTTCAGCAGGTTAAGCTATATCGCAGTCATTAAATGTTTAATATACAATTATTACTTAGATGCTGTACTTATTTTACCCTTTATATCGTTTAATTTATTTGGCAAAGCTTTTGAATACCTAAATTTATATCTGATCTATATATTTTTCTTCTATTCTAAGAAAATCGAATAAATTTCCGATTATTTACTGTTCAAGGTAAAAGTATATTATTAAAAATAATGGTTAAATTATAGAAGTTACAAAATTTCATACACTTACTGCGAGTCATTTATAAGTATAGTGGAATAATATAATATAATTTTATAAAATATGATTTAACTGATACAACGTTATTTTTAAATTAAAATTAATTGATTATTTTCACACTATATACATATTTAGGATATATAATTAAATAACAAATATTGTAAATTACATTTACATTTTTATCAGCTATTTCCATGGCCAGGCTATTTTTAATAAAAATAGAGAGTAATTTAATTTATTCTTCAGTCTTTAAAATCTCATTAATAATTATTTGAATTCTCGTCACGTTTTTCGCAGATATAAGTTTATTTTTACCAACTGATTCAAACTCAAGTAAATTCACAATTTTTTGCAAGTCCGTAAATTTGAACGTAAAATTTTGACTTGTATATTTATGTGAACTCTTATGTAACTATTTAGATTGATGTATTTCTAAAAGTATAGCAACTTCCGTTTGTCCTTACCGTCGAGAGAGCTTTAAAATTTGTTTATGAAAATTCAAGCTCACGCATGAGATTAAAATAATACTCAAGCGTGAATAAGTTGGCTTCAGTCTGCTGCATCTTAACATTATCCATTTTTTTTCAATCGTGCATTTTACGTAAGAGTTTAAAGAATGTAAAACAAAAAAATCATAAACGTAAGGTATAAGTACAATGTTGTAGTAATAGTAGATAGCGACATGCAAGTGGAAGCTAAATAATAGGCTCAGTTATCTGCTAAAGTTAAAAGACTATATAGCACAGTTATTTTTAAAGAACATTGTAGTTAGTTCCTATGTTAAAGGCAAAAATCTATCATTCAGATCTCTATTTCAGGTTTGTTAAGAAGCAAAATCGAGATATGAGCTCTTGAATACACATAAGACCTATATACAAATAGTAGGAAAAAAAAACAGGATATATTTTACGGAAGTACGAATAAAATTATTTGATAGATTTCAACTAATATTAATTCTCGAGTCTTTGAATATTACTAAGTAATAAATGTTGTAAGACATAAAAATATGTGTCATAATGAATAAATCGATTTCAAAAATGAAGTTCAATATCATCGTTTCATTCGCATAAGTTTAGAAATATGATTTTTTCTAGTTACATATTAAATTTTGCATTTGTTCCTTTATTGCATATTATGATTTTTTTATTCAACTATTATCAAGATTTCAATTCTAATTTTATGATTAAAATATTAATTGAAATTTATGGATAAACGATAAAATATCTTAATAATTAGAAAAAAACTTTAGTGAAATCAAATAAATATTTTTTTCTTCAAAAAATATATTTCTGTAACAAATATTTATATCTTCATAAAATTTACAGTTAGTTTAAAAACATATGCCTTCGCTTAAAACAATTATTTAGAAATGGATAAGAACGAAATATTTATTTCGGTTAAATTTATTATCATTGTACTAAAAACTCTAAAAGACTTCATTTAGAAAATGAGCAGTATTGATTCATTTGGCTAAAGCAGCACGTAAAGGAGAATTTTAATACATTTTAAGAGTTATGATGTACTATACAATGGAAGCCGAGTAATCTATTCAATCGAGGATTCTCGCCGGGCAGTTGAATATGTAGGCGTGCGAGGAAGAACTAATTTTACTGGCATTCATTCCTCGGCCTTACCTGTCAGGCACGCCATCAAATCTACTTTGTTTCGCAGATGCCAATATTTTTTTGTTTTTAAGCGAGAAAAAGACTAAGGTGAAGACTCAAATAGAGATACTAAAATGAGTATAATCTCGTTAAGCCTGCAAACTTCATCAAGAGAGAGAGAGAGAGAGAGAGAGAGAGAGCGAAAGAGGCAAAGCCACGCTATGACGCAAAAAACGGACACTAATATCGACTTCTGTATTTCAGACCTAAATGTGCCAGCAACCCTTCATTATCCATTGCGGAAGGCTCTTTAAGTGGGCGTATTTGAAAAGCAAATTTATATTTTATGATCTTTTATTTCAAGGAAAAATGGTAATAATGAGAATAGAAAATTGTTTATAATAGCTGGTTGGGCTTCACAAACTTTTCATGGTATATGGGTACAGAGGTGACAACATAATAAAAATAATTAAACAAAGAAATATTTTTCTTAAGAAATAAAAATCTATTGTTCAATTACATTACATTAGTCTCTCATCACTATCTTGAAATATTGTTCATATCGAAATTAATGTTTTTAATAATCAATTTCAAATGGCGATTAATAATTTTATTGAAATCATTAATCTGGATAATTTGGAGGTCAATTTCATATCCTCAAAGGATTTATTGTCAGATAAAAGTATCTCTTCCTTGACAAGTTACTTTGTAAAATATAATAAACCTTGAGTACTTTAAATTATATGTTCTACTTTATTACGATTTTATTGAATAGTTCAATAATTTTGAATTTTGTACTCCCGGCAGGCACGACGCTATGCAATTTTCATTCCCTCTTATCCTGTTGGTACAGATTTCCTTTGAATTGCATCGTGTGCGATAAAATGTAGTCGCTCTCTGCGCTCGTCACAATATTATTCAAAGCGTTCTCCGAGGCAACAGATCTTTATACGGAAGGGTTCTCACACACACTCACACACACAGAGGCCTGCAGTTCAGAAACGTCATAATCCAGTCTGCTTTCATCGCAGCGTTTGATGTGGCGTTACTTCCTCGCGATGGGATGATTTGCCCTCGAAGACACTGCGCGTGATAAGTATGCACTTCCGCGCTCGTCTTGTCGGATATGTACGTACGTATCATAGAAAATCACACGCATTGGAAGTGCGCGTCCGCCGGTGTTATATTTAACCATCATCGACCCGTGCGCGCCCGTTAAAGCGATATTATAGGAGTCCGCGAGAACGAGCCCCGACGACGTCCACCTTCGAGCGGATCCTTGCAATGATTCTGCTTTTTATTTTTGAGATCGATACTTTTTACGGCAATCCCTTTACTCCCTCCCCGCATTATTTGCTTTTAAAATAATTACGATTACAGCACGGTGTCCATTGGATTGGACGTCGATTCGGCTTTACTGCACGCGGCTCCACTGTCCGCCAATTACAGTGAATCGATGAGCCATCGCGAGAGCGGCTTTATTCATTTTGAATTTTTTCTTCGGTAAAAGAGGGATTTATCGATCTGCGGAAGTCTAATTACCTTATAAATCTTTCCAAATTTTACTTTATCTCGACATTTAGGATTGGTCTTTTTCATTCCAATGCAAATTTTTTTTCTATTCTAATTTTGATAAACTCATGGTTGTCTGTAATATCGTTAAAAACTGAACAGCTATACATTTTGATTTGATATGTAATTTCTTTGGAAAATAGACCGAGCAGTATACGGGCGCATTATTCTTCTAGTACGGGAATGTCCGATAGACGGGAGATTAACGACGACAATGAATCCGTGCCTGATACTTATCTATGTAGGTCTAGGCTGGGCTCCTTGGTAGCGAGCGGCTTAAAGTTCGGGCTAGCGGTTCCCTGGGGCGAGCTATTTTTGTACAGGTACGACCGTAGAATATGCTCGTGCCTACCCGAATCTGACCAATAGAGTCGATAACTTTGATAATAATTACTCGCCAAGAATAATCTGTGTAAGAAATAATTGGCAAAACATAATTGCTACAATCAAATGTTATTTAGAGGAATTATATCAAAATATTTATAGTACAGATTGGATTGATCATTATTGGAACATAGATATTTTTCTAATAATTTTTTTAGATCGAAACTAATTTCCGTTTCATTGGCACAGTTTTCAGTTTGAATTGAAATCTGCCGTTTTTAATAAAATCTATTAAAGCCTTATAGTTAACACTTCTTACAAAATTTTAATTTACACTTTATTACTATTAGACAACTCAGCGATTAATCCCAATTAGTCTTGAAATAATGCAATCCGTATATTCAAAGGACAATAATATATGCTAGAAAAATTTTTACATTGATTTTTATTTTAGTTCTGATTTATTTTATATTAAGATCATATTTTATAATATCGAAGTTTATAGTTCAACATTTAAATATTTAAAAGTGTTACATATATTTTGAACTATGAAATATTTTTATCGGTCTTACAGTCTTTATGAGATAATATAATCATAACTAAATAATGACAGGCAAATAAAAAACGTTTAGTAGCAGATGATAAGCCGAAGCGGTAGAAGCGATGTACGAGGCAGATAGAAGATTTCGTAAATATGATGGTAGGTTCATATTGTCCTTTGCTAACAATAGTATATTGATTATTTTTTATTTTTATTTTTTTTTCTAGTATTTTTTTAAATTCAGATTCTACACGAGTGATTATAAGCAAGGACAGACGAAGTATCATTAAATAATTATGATTATATTATTTTATAAAAGCTGTAAGACCGATAAAAATATTTGTTAGTTTCGTTTACAACAGTAGACATGAGCAAATTTTGATTTTTACATACATTTTTATCAACAATAAAAGTAAATCAGAAAATAGATTTTACTTCTGACTGGAATTATCTATTTTCAAAGATTCATTGAACGTTAATTCTAAATCTGGAGCCTGTTTAAGCTCCATATATTGTGATTTTACGTATATTATAAAAATTACAAAAATAGTAATATTTTATGAAGTCACTTTAATACGTATAAAAAATTTAAAAAAAAAATTGATTTGACTCCGGTCAATGATGTTTCATGTATAATTTAATACACTGAAATCCCTTAGAAAGCTAACTCTAGTACTTTACTATACAAAACTCCTAATAACCCTAAAACATTCTAAGTCTTGGTTAAGAACCATTTATCTATGAAACGTCTATATCAATAAATTATTGTTTAACAATCCCCTATATCTTCAAACCAATAGCTGATATTATCTTTTTTTTATCAAATGCTATTACCTCATGATCCCTACATTTTAATAATCATTGACGTTTAACCGCTAGGCTATAAACTACTTAAGCAATAGAGCCCCTCGAATATTGAACCTTCAGACCATAAAATCCCTGTATCAGATAGATCTAGATATATAAATCTTCTAGTTTTTAAAACTGTCAGCCCTGTAAAATTCTGAAATCATAAAAAAAAACATAGATGAAATGTCGTAAAGCATATTACAATCCTTAACTGTAAAATCCCTAGATCATAAAACTGCTAGTTTATTATACTTATTACAAACTATATCGATGAATACTAGAAAACATCTAATCTATATAATTCTTAATCATTAGAACCCCTACAATATTAAATCTTTATATCATAAGACTCCTGGACCACAAAATTAATTATATGTAAATCCTAAATTTTAAGCACGCCAGCTCATAAAAATCTTAAGATTTTAAAATACCTAGATTAAATAATACCTCGAAAAGAACATATTTTATCTACTAATTTTCTAAAAAACCAAAACATTACACCATAAATCTCTATCTCAAGAAATTAAAGACATTGAAAGACTAGTCAAAAGAATTGCTTAAGATGTCAAGTGCAAAGTCATAAAATCTCTAGATTCTAAACTAATCTAGACAATGGATCCTTCAGAAAGAAAACATCAACATTATTAAACTTCAAAAATCATAGTCCATAAAACTTCTAGGGGATAATACTCTAAAGCAAAGAAAATCCTTACACCATGATATATTACAATACTAGGCTATAAAATCGCTAGCCCATCAAATGATTATACCTGATAATGCCTAAACTTTAATATAACTAGATCAAATAATTCCTAGACTGAGTGCCTAGCACATAAATTCTTATATCGTTTAAATACTAGCCAATAATATTACATAGTTTATATAGTATAAGATATCTATACCAGAAAATCCATGTACGATAAAACCCTTTGACTGTATACCATAGAATTACTAGCACATAAAAATTTTTCTTATATTAAACCCAAACGTTCTAATTCCTAAATTATAAAACTTTTTTTGTATAACACAATATAATAAAATATAATAGAATATAAAAATAATCCATAAAATACTATCCCAGATCGGCATGGCGCTATAAGGTGTCATTGGTTGAGTAATCAACATTTGTCCTTGGATTGCATCTCACTTAGTGAACTCAGAAAACTTTTCTATAGAGATAAGAATCTAATTAATTTTTCAAAATCCAGGTTCTCTGATTTAACAACATAATTTGTTAATAATTTCTGGTATGCGTTAGGAAGTTAAGCTGTATGTAGATAGTTCTTGATGAAAGTAAAAAAAAAACATTTAATCGTATTCATCTTCTTCTTGTAATTAAAAATTATTTCTTACTATATGCATTTATAATTTTCTTATACGCATCCTTTATTTCCTTGCAAAGATGCGACGATGCGGATTTCCAGCCGCGAAAGGCACATGGCCAACCGATTCCATACTAGCTACAGAAAGGCTGGCCGAGCGCTTGGGAGAGAACTACTGCTGTAGTACTTCTGAACCAGATCCAGGATGACGGTTTCTTACCAGTACGAGGTCGCCAGTTCCACGAGCGGCGGGTTCACCCGTCTGCTCTTCATGTGGCGGGGTTCCCTATACAAGCTAATTTACCGAGAGCTACTGCTCTTTCTTTGTATCTTCGGCGTCATATCAGCCCTCTATCGTCACGTCTTCAGCGTTGAGCAGAAAAGAACTTTTGAGAAAATCGTCGTTTATTGTGACACCTTCATCAATCTCATACCGCTCAGCTTCGTATTGGGGTTCTACGTAGCTTACGTAGCCGGCAGATGGTGGCAACAATACACAGCCATACCCTGGCCCGATAAGTGAGATTCATAATTTTTTTTACAGTTTATGTAATTTTTATGGACTTTCTGTTATATTTGTAAGTTAGATAAAGAAAATATTAAGAGAATAACATGAAGCTAAATACAAAGATGTTTAAATTTATCTGCATATGAATTCACGTTCGTTTACATAAAATAATTATGAAAATATATATTTAAAGTATTATCATAGTATATAAAATGTGGAATATTGAACTGCGATATTAAAAATCTGAATGATACATACGCCTATGAATTTAATGCAAAGAAGAATAAACAATCAGCTTTATTTACTAAATGAAATATTCAATACGAAAAGTTTCTAATTTATCTTGATTTATTTGCTATATTTGTAATGTCATCTAATTGTATGCTCATTTTATCAATTTGAGTTTAATTTATATTGAGATTGAAAATCGATACGTAATTATTATTAAAATATAGAACAATGCTGCCAGGTCTTAATTATTACGATTTCTGAAACCCCAGAGTGATGCACTCGGTTGCTCTTTACGTCATTGGAAACGACGATTACGGGAGGATGGTACGACGAGCTCTAATGCGTTACCTTAATTTGTCGCTCATTCTTGTTTTACGATCCATCAGCTCGGCTGTGAAGAGGCGCTTTCCTACCTTAGAACACGTTGTAGATTCTGGTAAAGCAATTTTTTCTTCAAAATCTTTTTGACGTTAAACCTATATGTAGGTATAAGCGCAATGACACGTTAAACTCAATAGGTTTTATGACTTCACTGGAATTGGAACTCTTTGTTTCTGTGCCAAGTCTGGAATTTAATACATACTGGATTCCATGTACGTGGTTCATCAACTTATTAAAGGAGGCGAGGACTAACCACCGGCTACCTGATTCTCAGGGCTTAAAAATTATAATGGAGGTAAATGTACTAAATTGTATTTTCATCATTTTTGTTTAAAATACAATTTATTGCATAATTGATAGAAATTTACGCATTAAAATATTTTACTTTTTAAATCTTATTAATTGAAACATTTTTTAAAAAAGTAAAATATTTATTACCCGGCATTTGTATACAGGCTATTGTGCCTATTATGTAATAGCTTTAATTATTAATTTTAATCATTTTATCGGGTATAGGAATTCAACGATTTTCGAGCAAAATGTGGAATGCTTTGGAGCTATGACTGGGTTTCAATTCCACTTGTTTATACGCAAGTTGTAACACTGGCTACTTATAGCTTCTTCGCCGTTGCACTTGTCGGTCGCCAATATATTGAGGGTGTCGCCAAGCCATTCCAGATGCAAGCCGACATATATTTTCCAATTTTTACTGTTCTTCAATTCTTTTTTTTCATGGGCCTGCTCAAAGTTAGTTACTTAAAACATAAACACTTTTAACGTAATTTTTTTATCCATTCATAGAACAGTAATAATTTTTTTTCATCTATTATCAACAGGTAGCTGAACAACTCATAAATCCGTTTGGAGACGATGACGAAGATTTTGAGCTTAATTGGTTGATCGATCGTCACACGAAGGTACTTTTCTTGAAAAATTAGATGTTAATTCAGTTAAAGTATTTTTGGTAAAACTATAAGTAAAAAAGTCACTTAGGCAAGTTCGTGTCATTTTTTCTAAAGGTCTCTTATCTTGGGGTTGACACATTGATGAATCGCTGCCCGCCTCTTGTTAAAGATATCTATTATGATTCTGAAAATTTAACTTTACCATACACTGAAGCTGCGGCCGGTTACAAACGTAAAACGTATCGCGGCAGCGTAGCCAACATGACGTGAGCTCATTTCCTTTTCTATGTTTATTTAATTCAATTATATAAAAATATTAAATCTTATTTTTATTATGATTTTAATATATACGCAATACGTATAATCATGGTTGCTTAAAATACTTAACATTGTTAAGTAAATAAAGATCACGAATATCACACGGACACGAATAAAAATGGTCTGTTCCAGAAACTTGAAACACGTGATCTATACATATCTTTATGTATTTTGCTCAGCTCAATTTACTCAGAGAATCTGAAAAATTCACGATTTGACTCATTCTGATTTTAAGCTTTTAACTATCAAATCTTTTAATATGGCTTTAGTTTAATCTTTTATGCATGATCCAAACTCACTTTTTAATAAAAAAAGATATATCAATTTATATTTTTCTCATCCCAGTTCTCTGATGTTTAAATACTGAGTACTGAAACTGCCAACTCATCAGTTCTTAAATTTTGAATTTCTTAACAAAGAATATAACTGTACATTTTCTTTGTATCTCTAAAACTAATTAGTCACAAAATTGATACTCTTAGAATCTTAGCAATCTTTGAATAATAAAATGGAATAGAAAGAGAACCTAGAATAAATTTATCAGATATCTATGGTAAGAAAGTAACGATGTCTTAAATGCAAGTGATTTGATAAAATTGAGCTAAAATTGAATTTTCTAGATTTTATGATTATCTCCGTTATTTGAAAACTGAGGAGTGATGTCGTAAATCTGTTTTCGGATTTGGATTGAGTTCATCAAAACACATGAGGATATACATTTTACTTTATCTTAAAAAGACATTTTTAAGTGTACCTGTCCAATAGATGTACGGATGATCAGATACTCACAAATAATAATTTTATTTACGTAGTTATAAAAATAATAATTTAAATAAATAATAAATTTGACAGTGTCCCCGAAGAAAAGCAAGGAATGTTTTTACCTAATATTACGGAAGAGGAAGAAAATGTTCCTTCAACGCCTCGAAATTCAAGCGTGAATTTGGCTATTCACAACGATAGTCCTCCTGCAAGCAGCGAACGGTAACGTTTCCAGTAATATATTATATTTGTTCTAGATAACAGTCTATATATGTATAAAAAATAAAATCAACATGATTTGATATGTACACTAAATGTTACACCTTTAAAAGATTACAATATCTATTTGATCATAGATTTGCTATTTCCTCATAGAATTTGAGAATTCGACAGTATTTTAATTTTCTGACGATTTAATTAGTAAAAGCTCTTACCTTAAGAGATTCGTTAATTCGACTTTGACAAGTCCTTAACGTAGATCCATTTGTTTCAGCCAGGGTGGCTCCTCCCCTCAGCCTTCTCGCAAGCTGGCTCGTAACTCTAGCGAAACGATCGTTACGATGGATGGTCGTGAAGAGTGCGATCAGCAAAGACCAGTAGATCAGGCTGACAAAACGAACGGACGAACATCAAGCGCCTTAGTCGATGTAGTAAAAATATTTTCGAATAAGAACAAGTCGACGACGGACCACCAAAGCCGAAAACCCTTCTTCGCCCTGGCCAAATCTTCGAAGGTCAACATTCAACCTTGGCCCAGTGCGACGAATCTTAAGTCTGCACCTGTTATTCATTTGGATTGGAGCAGAGAAGGATCAGAGACTGGTCTAGACAAGAAGAGACTGCAACAGGCAAAATCATACAACATTCCCAGTATTGATATCAGGCAATCCTCCATAGACACGAGATATCGTCATAACGATAACGATAATAGTAATGAAGATGAGGATGATGATATTGAAAGCACAATCATCGATTCGGCATCCAGAAGGTACTTGCAGTAATTATTTACAATTCTATATAATATTTATTACTATTATATACTTTAACCAATTGAATTTTGAGTGTATAGAAAGAAAATTGCGTGTAAATAAAAATAGATAAATTCGCCGTTCTTTTGAATTTTTATGTTTCGTATTTTTATGTAAAATTATTTACTATTCATAATAACTTTTTGCTTTCAACTTAAAATAAAACAATAATATTAAAGTTTTTATATTTCTAGTGTGCTAATATATGTATTTCACATTCAAAAACATTAACTATGAGATAACCCTTCTGAATACACAAATCAACTTTCGTGGATATAAATTATTTTCTGCTCGTAGTAAATTTTTTGTAATTTTTACAGTGGTTGAAATAATTTATTTATATTGTATAAGTATGTAAGGTAGAATAATTTAACCGCATTGCCATTTATGTCTTTGATATTTTTTAATTAATGAATCAATTTATTGTGTCAAATATTTTTATTCGAAAAAGCAAAATATTATTTCCACCTCTAGAAAATGTATAAAATCTATACATTTAAAAAGTATTAAATCTGTACATATCTTAAATCTATACATATACCTCTATAAAATCTATTTAATGTTTTCAAATCAGAAATATAATACTGTGTCATATAATGGTTAAAAATAAATTAAATACATTTTTAAAATTTTTTTCAGATTGTCTTTCGTGGTAATAAGTTGCCATTTAATAATATTATAAAGAGAGAATTTTTATTATTACATCAAAAAAAGTAAAATAATCTCATTTTTAGGTAGCAAAGAAAACCTCTTCATATATTTGTACAACAATATATAATATTTACGTAAATTTGAAGTTTTAACCTTTTTTTATTTCCTAAGAGGGGTAATATGGAATTAACAATCATAAGTCGTTTTTTATACTATTTCACGACATCAATATTAAGCAATTAATAAAATCTATTTCGGTACATATGATCCAATTTGTAGGGCGGTTTAACACTTTTTTAAACATAGATACGTAATATTTACAGTTGGTTTTAGAAAAAAATTGATCAGTCTATTAATGTACGTTTCTATAGATTTTGAAAGGCTTTATGAATAAATTTTGTGATATAAGAATGCTCGTTTGTAACCAAAAGACGCACATAATTATCTAAAAAATAGGGACGTCCTACAATTATGGCGACCCTTACGATAGTTTTATTAAATAATTCTCTTACTGTACCTTATTCTTCATAAATAATAAATGATATTATTTTGTCAATTATTATAAATTAATCGGGACGTATATAAATTTTTTAAATTCGAGAATAAAATAAATGTCCAAATATTGGTTGTACTCGCCACTATGCATGTACATCGGCTTCTCTTTCATTTTCAGAAATTGCACGCTTTCAAACTACAAAGTTTTACAATTTGCAGGGCAATTTTTGACGCGCGTTTAGGTTCGATAAATCGGGGATTCCTGTGCCGGGAGACGAGTATCGAGGAGGAAAAAAGCGGCCCGATCTCCCGCAGTAGTTGCGCACTCGCGAGCGCCGACTGCCCCAATGACTCCTGTCCCCGCCGCCAGCGCTCGGGTAGGAGCGGCGGCAGCAAATCCACCGCCAGGCGGCGATCGAGGACCCCGGCCGCAGCCACATCGGCGCGCTTCCACAGCTTCCCCAAGTTCCTGGCGAGGCGTCAGCGCTGCCTCGCCGGACAGCCGCGAGCTGGTTCGACGTCGGCTACCGCGCGCGTCAGGCTGGACGGCGACCGCCTCGCCGTGTCCAAGAGCTCGCCCGATCTGTCGCTGGCCGTTGACTTTGGCCTCTCGACGAGCGCCGGCGAGCGCGTGCGCGCGACCTTCTTCACTGGGAACGGCGAAGACGACGACGGCGAGGAAGACGTCGAGCTTAAGGAGATCACCGTAAAGAGATCCTGATCGCCGATGCGCGCACGGGATTGGATCGCGTTTAATTGCATTGTAATTTGCCCCAGAGCTTTTATCGGTTAAGGAAATGCGTTTGGATTTTGTAAATCGCGTGGACAAAAACGTGTCATTAGGAATTTTTGTTACTAGTATTATTATAAACAAACGTTGAAATTCATTCAATATCTAATGTCAAAAATAACAAGTCGAGCGAAAATAATTGACAGATATTGGAATCTACTCGAGGTAGGATGAACTTAGTATATGAAATAAAAGTGACTGTATTATAATTGTAAAATTTTATTATTATAAAAAAAATATTAAGTGAAGTAGGTTATTTTTTTATGCAATTTAAATTAACTTAAATTAATTTAATTAAATTATTTTAACTAAACTGGCGATCCATTTTACTTCACAATTTTGTAATAATGTAAAAAAATGTAGGAAAAAGAACTTAGAAATAATGGCGCAATATTTTCCATAAAAAAGAACTATCTCCAAAGACATCAGGTTAATTTTTGTTAGATAAATCTCTTAAATTTACTTTAGATGTATAACGACTACAAGTTCATGACGAGACCTGCTGAAGTTTTAGACACTGAGAGTCGACTATAAATTCGCATTTGCTTCCTCAGGTATAAGTAGTTAAAAATAACATTTGAGAATGGATTTAAATGAATTATGTGCTCTTTGAATTAAAGTTATAATTTGGATCAATTTTTGATTTTATAATAACATGCATTTAGCTAATAGATTGAGGTGATTTCTTATCCGCGTCAACATAACTCTTTCAGTAGATGGTAAAAAGCCTTCAGAAATGACCAGTGGAGGATTTCTTTACAAACTATATATCAATTACGTAATTTCTTGATACAAATTTACATAGAATTTCTAATTATCCTTCATTCTTCAGCAATCATTGGTTAAAGAGGCTTAAAAAGGTCTTATGATTGCACATTATGATAATTTGTAGACAACAACTCATTGAAATCCATATAAATATTATATCAAGCTTAACTACTTTTACTCAACGACAGTTTCAACCTAAACGTTGAAAAATATAAAATTCTCGTTGTAATATGTCATTTGGGAGATATTGAAAGTAAATTTATAAATTAATCCCTCGAAAACGCGAGTCACTCTTCCATTTAAAGAAATTTAGTAGACTGATTAAATTGCACTAACTTTTTTAAAGCGGTTGTATTTGTAATTACTTCATTTGTATTTTAATACTTTTTAAAAAGTTATCATTGTTCAAAATTTTTAGTTTTCTTTTTCAAAATGATTAATGATTTAATAATTTGCAATAAAAAACTGAGAATATTAATATATATAGTATCCGCCAAATTTGGAATGACTGCAACTTAGCAAGCAAGTACTGTCAATCTATCCCGTATGTTGCTTTTTGGAGATTAACCTATAGAAATCATGTTTCGCAGTTAGTTCAAGGTTATCTAATATTTGCCAAATAATAACTTTTATGTTAGTAGACGTTTCTCATTAAAAAGATGACCTTAAATTTATTCTCTAATCGTCATATTTAAAAATTTTTTCCGATAATAATTTAAACAATCAGATACTTTTTTACTTTCTGCATTGGTCATTACTGCGTTTATAAAAATTTCAAAAAATATATATTTATTTTAATGTTTAATGAGTTAAACCTATAAAACATTTGTAATAGATCTGTAATTATTTAGAAATAGCAAAAAATTGTTCTAGCGCTTTTACTTCTATTTTATTAAAAATATTTATTGCGTAGAAATGTAAATTAATTTTGACCACCTAAGGTTATTCATAAATAATCATAATATTACAACGAAAAAGATTCATTTATTTGTTGTAACTATATATGTATTTTTAAGATATATTCTTATAAATTGTGTTCAAATAATTTTTAATTATTGGTTTATATTATTAAATATAAACATATCTGATTAGGTTTCATTTCGGTGTATATATTATCCTGTATTTAAAAATTTTGTAAACATATATATTTTAATATCTTATATCTTATATATTAATAACTTATATTTATTTATTGGGCGAGTATTAATCTAAAATGTTACTATGAATTTTAGTGCAACTGAATAATTTTTAAAATAAAATAGATTATTTATACTGCCATATATGAATACATTAGCTTTAGCTTTTGTCCTTTTAATTTCAGCTTAATTCTCTTTTACAACTTGGAAGCTTTTTTAATTATAAGACATAATTTAATGAGTTAATTTTAGATTTATTATTTGTAATAATTTCGTCTTTTAGATTAGCGATAGTAAATATTTATGTAAATATTGTAAATAGTCATAGAGTGTAGTAAAGGCATTCTTTTATCCCGCATTCGTCAGTGGTGCCAAATTTTGGCAATGGCACTCGCAAAATAGTTCCGAAAAAATTTGGATGTTGTTATTTAGAATATATATAAATGTTTTCACTTTCACTTCCATGCGAAATATCTTGCATATAAAATCGTTTCTATAGCGAATTTTGTTTAACATCTAAATAATTTTTTATAAAATGTATAGTAAATTATTAATCTGAAATACAAATTTATACCATATTATATAAAAAGTTTTATTTCTTAATATTCTCAGAAAAAATTTTAAAAAATTTCTAATTATTAAAAATTGATTTTAAATATTGTAAGAAATACCACTTCCACTAATGTAGATTTATCAATTAACTACATCTAAAGTAAGTATAATTAAATAATTTAACAAAAGTCAATGATATAATATTTATTTGATATTTGCTTTTAGTTATCTCTTTTAAAACGAATGATAAATATTGTAAATGAACATTTCAAACAGATACTTAACGGTAATCTTCTTACGTCAATATTATTTTCCAATGAGTTTTCCAAAATCTGTTGAGGGTTATTTATCAAAAGTCAATTGATAGAATAAATAAAAAAGTATATATAATACCAAAAATTTATGCATTAAACTTATTATGTTCTAATCATAAGTTATATTATTTAACGATTTTGCAGATTAATTCAGATATGATCGGGTTTCATTACATGCATGTTTTTTCAAAGGAAGATCTTCATTTTTATCTCCTCACGATCACTGACATTTTTTTCACAAATTTTGTATATATATAAGATACTAAGCCAATCATATAATAGTTCGAATGAAGTGCATTAATTTATGAAAACTATATATTTTCGACAGAATTTCATAATTGCTAATTACGAAGTATTATTTTTATTAGAAAATATTTAAAATATACGTTGTTATTTTCTTTACCCTAATATGCTTTAATTCGATGAGCGGTATTTTCTTTGGATTAGCGCTATAAATATATGGGAAATCAGTCAATGCTATTTTTAAATTATTTTAAGATGCTTCTCTAGTATAATAGTTCTTAGGTAATATATCGATAATATTATAGTTGCTTGACTTTTCTTATGTACTGGAATTCAGATTATTTTTAAGTACTAATTGTTACTTTTTCTGCTTTTGTTATGTTTTTATTTTTATATTTATTTTTTATTTTTTAAAAGTTTATTGTTATTTGCTTGATTTTATATCAATTATTTTCACACATATTTTACTTGTTTATATTTGATTAAAATCCTAAGAAAGTTACAAAAAATTTTAATATGTTCTTTTCGGTTTTCTAATGTTAAAACGTCTTTAAAACTACTTTCTTTAAAAGTAAAAATAGATGTATCTCATATATGTTTGAAAAAACCTAAATTTTTAAATTATATGTACATTGAAGCAACTAGTAGCAAAATCTTCTCTTTCAATTCTAGCATCTCGTCACAAATTTTCTCTATCAATCAGAAATTGAGAAAATATAAGATAGGAGTTTTTCTATATGCCTGTTGTTTTCTATATATATATATATATAATATATATATATATATATATAAATGCATTAAAACTTGTCACATATATATTAATTTACTGCATTATATGATACTCTTTTTATATTATACCTAAACTATCTTTTATCTATAATTTATATGTTTTTCATTTGTTAAATTATTGTATTGAAATAAAATATACATAATAGACATAAAGTAAATGATTCCAATTTACTAATAAACTTGTTTTCAATTAATTAAAACTATACATAATCTTTTATGTAAAATCGATTCCATTTCAAATTTGCCGCCTTTCGAAACATCTAAGGATCACGGTCTCTGGTGTATGTAGGGATTTTTTGTTAGAAATTAGATGTAATGGTATGATAAGGCACTAAATTAACGTACTAGAACCAACTATACCAGAGATACTAGCCTAATTGTGTCACCTAGTCTAACCTAGTTTAACTTACACTAATTAATAAATGCATTCATATATCCGATAATATATAACACAACTACACAACATTGTGTTTTCACTCGAGTTTTGCGCATTACAGATACGGATTGGTTTTCTCCGTGGTTTTATCCGAAATGTTCTTTATGCATTTTTTGTAAGAAATCTTGTATATGCATTTTTCTCGAAAAAAACAGATCATTCATATGTATAGTAAAGTTATTTTTATAATATCCAGAGTTCAACGATAATAAATTATTCAGTATGAGATTAATAGAAGATAATTAAACTTACTCTTTTACTGCATTATACAAAGGTCATTATATTTGTATTGGCACTTTAAACTGATTTAGAAAAAGAAAATGAATGTCCTGTGTGCGATTTGTCAGGATCTATTAGAACCTTCGAGTGATATTTTTTTAACTCCCTGTGGACATGTATTTCACTTCCCATGCCTCATACAATGGCTTGAAAAGTAAGTTGTGCTATTTCTCTTCAGAAAACTGCTTCCTAAAATTAAGTTTGCAATTATTTTTCATATATTATCGTTCATTATAGGTGTAATATTCAGTTATTATAGAAAAGTCCCTTACATAAAATGGCGCATTTACAATCAAGTTAATTTATATTAGTAATAAAGTCTAATTTAGTTCAATATTAAGCTGTCATTCATTTTGTTCAATTCTAAATTTAATTAGATATGTTTTGAAAAATAATTATACAGATACTTATCTTTTATTAATATACCAATGCAATCTAATGATAACATTTTTTCTTTCTATTCTAAATTATGTTGTTGCATTATCATTGTGCATGATAATGAATTGTTAATTATCATTGTGCATGATAATGAATTATAATTTAAATATAAATTTATTTTAATCTAATATATTTACAATTGTTAGAGCACAGAACTGTCCACAATGTAGACAAAAAGTTGTACGTGATAAAATCACAAGGATTTACTTCAATTTCTCTAATACTGAAGCTATTAAAGAAGATTCAGTTACACTTCAGCAAAAAGTTGATAGTCTTGAATTTAAAATTAAGTTGAAAGAAACAGAATTGCATAATAGTCGTTCTGAAAATGCTACTTTGAAGAAACAAAATCATGGATTAAGAGATGAAGTAAAGAAAACAGAAAGCGAAATCAATAAAAAAAATTCTGCTATCCATGCTTTAACAGAACAAAGTTTATATTTTAAGGACAAATGTAAAGAATTTGATGCTGTGTATGCCGCAAAATTAGAATTACAAACTCGAGTAGAAACTTATGAAAAGTCAGTATTGTTTATTAAAAAACAAGAAAAATATATTATAATTGTGATCATATTATTTTCAATTTTAGTGTAAAAGCATTAATATGTTCTTCATCTCATGAAGTTGATCAACTATTAGATAAAACTACAGATGCTACGACTCTGTCCATGTATGTCTCTATTATGAAAAGGTTAGAAAAATATTAAAAAAGAATTGCACCATATTATTTTTATATAATAAATATTAATAGCATAGAAAGAATGCAAAACAATAAATACACAGAGATTTATTTAAAATGTTTGCTTAGTTATGAATAACAATACTATTTAAACAATTTAATTTAAAATTTTTTTCCATATTTTTGTTAAACAATGGATTTTAATAATTTGAGTCTATATTAGCTATAGTATTTGAAATTAACATACAAAATGTGGTTTTAGAGAATTAGCTACCTGTCTAAGTAAAAGAAAAGAACTTAGAAATACAGTAAGGAGGCTGCAACATGATTTACAAACAATAAAGATGGAGAGAAATGTTCTTGCCGAAGATTTTGTAAAACAAAAGTATATTTTGCTATAAATTGATATTATCATTTAATATTTATTTTGAAAATTGCATTTTCTAATTAATATTATTAATTTTATTTTTAGAGAACAATTAGAAGATGAGCTCGAAATTTTAAAAAGTGAAAGAGATGTTTTAAAGAATCGAGTTAATGAACTTGAAAACGAAAATAAAAATGATTCTATAAAAGCAGTAGAAGAATCGTTCAAGCCATTATCAGGAAAAAATTGTATCTCGTAAACGTGAAACAGATATTACACTTGACATTGATGAAATATCTGCTAAACGAGTTAAAATGACAGAAAAACCAAAATTATCATCTACTTTTACGAATGAATTAGATGATTCTGATCTGATTGTTGTTTCGGTACATTTAATATTTTATTTAATTAAAGTAAACCTGTTCCAATTAAAATTATTTCAATTATATTTCGATTTTTAGCCAGATGTACAAAAAAAAACAAAGGGAAATGAAGAAAATTCTCCATATCTACGAACAAAATCAAAAAGTATTTTAAGTTCAAAAGTAAGATCTTCACAGCGTGGTGGACTTTTAATATCATCAAAGCGAAATCATCTTTCTTCTAAAAAGCATGATTTATCAGTGGTAAATTAGTTTCTTCAAATTTATAAGCTTTTATAATTTTGCTAATTTTATATAAATAATTGCTTAAAAACTTTTTTAGAATGTGCGAACGAAAGAATCTGAAATAGTATTTGATGGTTTTGGAGGACATTCAAAAGTTGAAGTATTTCCGAAACCTTCTCCTAATAAGCATAAGCGACCTGCAAGTGAAATAACAAAAAATAAAAAATTAAAGCTTGATCTCACTAGTAATAAACAGTCATTAGACGATTACGTTATAAATTTAACATAGATATAATTTTAGTCCAACTATTTTTGAACGAATTTTGTTTTTAAAAGATGAAAATACTCAAACATAAAATTACACTAAATAATCCAATTATTGCCACCAAAATGTAATTAAATACTGTCAATTTATATACTAAAGTCTATGATATGCATAATTATAAGTTTTCTTAAATTGATAGTCTTATATTTTACCAAAATAATGTGAGATACCTAGACGACACATGACAGTATAGTTTCGTTACCATATATTCTTATAAAAAGTACATAAATCATAAAGCATTTGTGTTCTTTAACTTTATTACTTAAGAAATAGTTTGGCTCTAGATTCGATTTGTAAGAAATTATTTATGATCTAAAAAAGGGTTTAATTATTTTTTTCAAACGTTATTGAAGATCTTAAATTTCAATTGCTTGACATTTATAAAATCTTATCTGAAATTTGGAATTTTTCAGAATAAAACAGTTTCAACAACAGTGACTAAATATTCAGGATTCCTTAGTATTTAAATATAGGTTTGTAGATTTATTTTTTTTTGCAACCAGTGTAACCAGTTTAAATATTTTATGTTGATCATAGAATTAATGTATGTAAAACTAAAATTTTCATTATTCACACTTAATAAGTTATTCTTCTTAAAAAAGCTGATATAGCTCAAGAACAATTGACAAAAACTATGTCTTATGATCAAAGTATGACATTATGTTAACTGTAATTTTTATTGTGAACTAAAAATATATATTCACATTTATTTCTGGCAACCGGCAAAAATAAATAAATATTCAATTATAGATTAAGTGTTTAAAGATCATGCTAAAAATATGTAAAATAAATTTGTATAATCAATAAATTAGTTTGCTGATAAAAATATTTTAGCTGAACAAATTAAGAGTATTGGAAATAAGCAAAAGAGACAAAGTTAACTTTTAAGCTACTAGTGTAAATCTTTAACTGCTCAATGTTTTACTTATTACTTTCTACTTTTTAAAGATTAATTATTTTCTAATATTATATAATAATCCTGTTGAGTTTTATTATTTTAATACTGTGAACAATTCTGTAAACATAAAACAGGCTTGCCCTGGTTTTTTAAACAAAACAATCATAAAATTTGATTTATTCAAATTATTTTATACAACAATATTTTATAAGTTAAATTAAATGATAGAAAATTCCTTTTCTAACTATTTCCGTTATCTTTAAAAAGATGAGGGTAAAAATTTCAATATATAAAGTATTAAGAAAAACAATTGATACTCGATTAATTACTTGTATAGTGGTATTGTGATCCACATATGTGCACTTGTAACAATTGATTTTCTTTTTTTTATTATTATTTTATGCGTTTTGTAATAAAAATAAGAATTCTAGAGTATATACAAATATCATGTAATCTTGTATTTTTTTTTATTTATGTCATTTTTTAAAATAAATTGTTTAAATTGTACATAAAATCTTATTAATTAAAACGATATTAGCACGAAAAATTTTTAAGTCATGAATGAAATCATTACGAGATTGCAAAAAATAAATTTAACTTTTCAATAAAGATTAAATGCCATGCTATGAAATAAAAATTTAATGGCTTGTATGATATTTAATAAGAAATGTTATTTACGAATAAGAATATTTTTTTTAATATTTAGATCAAACCATAAAATATTAATTGTCATAAAAATAACAAATATTTGCATCATTCGTTAACAACAAGATATGTAATTTGCGTGTAATTAGGTATTTGTTAAAGTGATAATTGTTTATATTATAATTAATTTATGGTATTCTCTTTAATGTAGTAGTTATAAAATTAAAACTATTACATAAAAGGTTTCATGTCTTTCTCCAATGAGAGCTTTGCTACGGTTGCGCGGTGCTAGTTGGCATGTGAGAAATCTCACAAGTGTAAAAATAAAAGAACAATGTTGTAATAAATGTAGTAATTAATAACAAAATGAAAAGAAAAATTCGTATAAATATATTAGAAATGCTTAAATTACTTTATTTCCAATATTTTTACATGCCTGAGAGATAAATTAAAATATTTCATATAAAATTATAAAATACGTTTATTGACTTTTGCTAATAACCTAAAATACATTCAAAATATTTTGTGTTTTAAAAAATCCAATTTTTTTATAACATTACGCGCTTGTTATTTTCAAAAAAATTGATTTTTTATTTCATTTTTGAAATCTGCATATATTAAAAAATGTACAATTCAAATATCAAATCAATCGAACAAATATTTTCCAAGCTTTACTATAATTTCCAGTTGTATAATTTCCAAGTACTATAATTTCCAAGACGTCCGGCATCATTTAGCAATTAGAGAGCATTTTGTAATTTATCAATTTTTAAGCACAATTATAAACTGTTACCTGACGACGTTGCTCAAGCTTTAAAGCCAATTTACACGGATTTAAGTAGTCAGAAATTATTGGAAAGGAGCGTTGGTGGATTTATGCAAAATAAAAATAAACGTATACAATCAGTTATATTATCGACGCCGGCATCTTTTATGATGGGGATATTTCACTATTATATTCATTAGCGGAGAAATCCAGTGCATGAAGTGATTCGAGAAGAAAAAAGGTTTTGTAGACAGCATCAAATTGAATTATTGGTCTTGAGAGGATATAATCTCGTCTATATTTGATATATTATTAGGGCACTACTAAGAACTATTTAAGGGTAGATTTTACTAAAAAAACTTTTTTTGTTTTAAGCCACCATTTTCTGAAAATTTCATACATTTTGTTTAATTCTTCGATTAAGGATAGAAAACTTATATTTTCTAAAAGTTCGATTTGTATCGCCGTCGCGAGCAGACGTGTTTTTGTTTTGCTCCTGTCGCGTTATAAGTTAGAACGATTTCTATACAGTTTCTTAAGTAAACTACTAGTTAAGTTGTGTATTAAGTGAAAAGTAATCAAATCGCCTTGCAGCTCTAGCTGCAGTAGCAGCGATATGGCATCAGAGAGTGGAGGCTTCATACAGAGTAATTCTAAGACACAATTTTCCCACTATGGAAAAAATTCTTCAAGTTTAACATTAAAAAACATGACGCAAGACTCGAAACCATCACAGATATCATACGCCAACGCTATGTTATCAAAAAGAGAAGATGCCATAATCATAGATTCGATGGAAGGACTAACTTTAGATGACTACATAGATGGTATGGAAAATTTGACCGATAAGCAACATAAAGTTCATTTCTAAAATTTCTGGGGGTAGAGTTTGCATCTACTTAAACAATAAACAATCAGTAGAAGCACTTAAAAACAAAAAAGTCTATATAAAAAATTATGTACTATCTATGTGACCGTGAATTAATAATATAAAAAGAGTAGTTATATCGAATATCAGCCCCAGTATACCAAACGAAACGATTGTAGAAGCCTTTAAAAATAGGGGCATAACTATTTTATCGGCAATCAATCATATTCATGCTGGACTAACTAAGCCAGGGAGGGCAACTATTTTGTCTTTCAGACCACAGTTCTATATTAAAGAGGAAGAAGAAAAATATCTGCCTGAAACAGTTCAACTATCGCACGACAATACGGCATACTGGGCATACCTTTCCACGGACTCAACGTCATGTTTCCTATGTAAACAAACTGGACATATAGCTAAATCGTGCCCGATAGCTATTAACAATTTTCAGAATTCTGCGCAAGAGGTAAATAACGAAAATTCTATAATGACAGAACAAAACACAGAAGACGAACCTAACAATGTACAAAATGAAAACAAAAGATACAAGAGACCACTTTCCTATTCATCCTCCGAAAAATCTATTGAAATTCAGGACGAAAATCTAGAAAAAGATATAATAATAAAAGAGAAACAAGAAACCAAGGAATTACAGAAATTAGAAGTTATTGAAGAAAATAAGGAGTTTAAAATACCTATAAAAGGTAGCGCAAAAAAACGTAAAACCGAAACTAAACCCGAAATAGAAAAGGAAACCAACTTTATCGAAACAGAAATACAATCAGCATGTAAAATATTCCATGAAAATACATATAAAATGATCAGTTAAGAAAATTTCACAGAATTTATTAAGAAAAGCTATGAAAACACAAATATTGTTAAGGAAGCAGAGAAACTAACATCAGACACTACTTTACTAATAAAACTAATTGAATAACTAAAATAAAAAACAAACTTAAAAAAAATGAAGTGACTACGGAAAGAAACACTGACACAGACATTGATTATATTAGCACAGAAAGTGAAAGCACAATTTCTTAATTTTCCCTTCGTTCGCAGTGAAACCAAAAAAAAAGAACAAAAGTAAAAACACTAAAATGGATAACAAAAGTAATATTAATATTATGCTATGGAATGCCAGAAGTATAACTCAAAGAAAAGATTTAGTAACAATATTAGACAGTATTGATATTTTTGTTTGCACTGAAACTTGGCTAACCACGAGCCCACAGAAGTTTGACATTCCCGGTTATAAAATTATTCGTAAAGACAGGCCAATTGGTCGAGGAGGTGGAATCTTGGTGGCAGTTAAGAAAAGAATTGAAATTATTATACAAGATTTAGTAAATGGAAATATTTTACACTAAGATAATAACATGGAAATAATTAAACTAGAAATCCAAAATAGTACACCGCAATTAAATCTTGTAGTCTGATATAGATCTCCAGGACGAGTTCTTACAGAACTGGAATCGAACATACTAATGAAACATATCAAAAAGGATACTCACACAATACTTTTAGGCGACTTCAATGCCCATCACACCTTCTGGAATTGTGCAAAAACTGATGTCAGCGGTTAAAATACTTTTAGAAGCAATTAAAAATAAAAATATGTACGTAAGCAATACGGATTCACTTACTCATATAGATCACCTTGCTTGGGTCTGCTACAGCCAACCAATTAAAATGAGATAAAAAAGAGTTAATGGACCAATCAACACAAATCATGCTTTTATGTAATTATGAAAGTAGCTGTGCTAACAAAGATTAAAGATAAAAAATTATAAAAAGATGCAACGATTGCAACAATATGAAACATTTTTGACATTATTACTGTTGGTGATCTTACATCGGACGGTTATTCGATTGTGCGAGGTCGTTATATCTACGGATAATTGATGGATAAGCATCGCGTTTTCTTTATTCGAGTTTTTTTTTACTAAGTTTAGATAGTGTTGGTTACTGAAGTAATTCGTTAGCATTCTCACTCGATTTTGTTTTATAAGGTATTTCAAATCATTGCATTAATAATATAAGGATCGTATTCGACATTAAATATTTTTCGGAACTGCCCCTGGCTGTTTCAACATTGTACAAATTCGGTACTGTGCCGAAGATTCCTGCATTATTTCAATTCTTAATAATAATATAATGATTTAGAAACATTTTTCATAATTTATACATAAATATGAGTAACTATCAGCCCCGTTTTGGCTTCGGCCGAGATTAATACGTGACCGACCGACCGACCGACTACCATAAAAATTCCAAGTATTTTTCGTTTTAATTATTTGTTTTGGTGGTAACAAAATATCTTCATTCTCTGCTTTACTTGTTCTAGAAAGTCCAGTGTATAGTTTTCGGTACGAAAAAATGTTGAAATATCTTCTCTTAAACAAATATTTCCGGGATAAGATAAAATAATTGCTTCAATAACGTAATTCTGCATATTTGTTTGTTTGAGATGGCATTCGTATCGATGTGGGGGTGCGCAGTTGTTGTGCAGATGGTGTACAGAAGTCTACGGTATGGGCCTCACTTACACACCTTAGAGAGAGGTATGGCCTGCATAGGCTTCAGGATAGAGCGATCTCCCCCCCCCCTTCCTTACACATCTAGTCCGATGGTGTGAATGGACTAAGGACACTACACTTCCGACCATCGAACGTGTGAGAACCTTCGGTAGGAGAAATCGCGGTAGTTGCTTGAATCTACTCCGTTTATATCGTTTCTCGTGTATTTGTTCATCCGTTGCGTGAAGCATTAGATTAAAGTCTAAATTCTCTCCTATCATCGCGTTTTATTAGAATATATTGCGTGTGCATGTGGGTGTGTGTGTGCGCAATTAAGGACTGTTTGCGAGACAAGGCACTTGGCCTTGTGGTATCTACTGATCGTAGAAATCCGAGATTCCCAGCGGCGCACGGTGTTGTGCCCAGAGGCTGAGCTCAGCGGCAAGGGCTGTACCCGTTCCTGAGACGTCAGGGCTGCGGCTCAGAGCAGGAGGTCACTAGCGGAACGCTCCTTCCCCAACGGACCTCACCCGCCGTGTAGGGTCGCGGCGATATCGTCCTGCGCAGGAGTGCTTATACACCTAAGAGTTGTGTGTGCGGTAAGCGAGTTTTATTCTGTAAGTCGCGTAAGTCTGGATTTCTCTATTAGAGCGCGTTTAGTCATTGTAAAATTTATTAAGATATACGTGTTATATAAAATATATTTATTAAGGTATACCGTTTAGAAATCATTGTACAACCGGCTTTTTCCTCCACTCATCAAGTGGAGGTTTTTTATGCCTCGTGCGCTTATTATAATAAATAGCAATTTAACATAAATTTTTCATTTGGATGTTTAATTATTGCACCTGAATATCCACTCCCATTAAAACCAATTAATACTCCATTGACCTTTGCAACATTGTTACTGAAAATATTCTGTGACTGCTTATCCGTGGATGGTCAAGGTTTAGATTAAAAATAATAGAAACTCCTAATTTAACACGGAGATTGTGTGATGGAAATCCTACGGGACTTAAGCAATTTATAAATGCTGTTGACAAATGATTAGTGTCTGCAATATTATGTGTCTATAATAGTATTATTATTATATTTAGTACTGATGGAAAGCGAACTCTGAGTTTATTCGGAAAGTAGTAATGTGGACAATAATTTTATACCTTTTAAGCGAGGTATTTCATTCAAGGGCTCAACTTTTTCAACATCATGGTATTAAAACTAAACGATTATTTTATGAAAAACTATTGCTCCGTCGGTTGTGTTATGCTAACAATGATTTGAAAAAATTGTAGTCAACATTTTTTAAAAACATACATACATAACGTAGCATATTTCGTCTCAATTTTTCACAAATTATTGATATCATCGACTAATCTGAAATTTTAGAAATAGTTCATAGCTGTTCATTTTAGAAATAACAAGTCACAATTTCACACGAAATACAAATCTTTCATTCAGAAAAAATTAGTCAAAAAATTTATCCTACCATTCGAACAGTATGGATTCATTCGAAATTTTCGATAACTCATCACAGATCTTTATAGATTTCCTTAAACTGACTTAAGCTCATAGAAAGATACCATAGAAGTCGTAGTTCTTGAATTAATTAAATGAATACTACTCTAAGGATATCATTCCGTTTCACATATATAGACTTGGTGGCAAAAAATTCTATGTGAAATGAAAATCTTATAACTGGCCATTTGAAATATTTTTTATCATTTTGCCTCTTCTAGAATTCATGACTGGATACTTTATGAAGGAATAAAGAGTCAAAATATTTCATTGAACAAATATGTATACTTAAATTTAAATTGAAAAAATTAAAAAACTTCAGCAAAACTGAATAAATCATGTAAATGTATGAGTGTTTATTAAACATTATAAAAGTTCTACATTCTATACAAATTTAGTAATAAATTAGCCGTTATATGTATTAAATCATAAAAATGATAATGTTTGCGCGCACGAAGTACGCTTACGAATTTTCGTTGATGACGACGTGCACTTTAATCGCTAAATTAATAGCACTTAAGTTTTTAGGATTACGTGCGATGCATAAGTGTCGCACAACTAATTTTAAGTAATAATTTAGTTAAACTATCCTTAAACATATTATTACGAGCAAAAAATATAATTTATTCATTAAAAATTTTCGAAAAAAATCAAAAATGAACTTTTATAACGTTTTATTCCGCTATTACGACATGCATTTGATAGATTAATGTTTCTGTTTTAAAATATGAGAAATTGTATCTGAAAATTCGAAATGGAGCCGAGAGAGTGAGATAAATATTGCTCGATGATAACTTACGAAAATTTGCTTGACGCCTACATAATGTCTCATCCAATTAATTTTGTATTAATCTTGACCCCAGCTTCCCAGATTTCAATCCGAGTAACTACAAACTTTGCCTTACATTCATATTGCTATACAATATACACGAAGCGGCTATTTATTAAACCTTCGTTGCCATCCATGCGGTATTGTTAGTGAATTCATGCAGTACATCTCGATATTTACATCCTCATTCGCATGTATATGTGTGCGCGTGCGTGTATACACGGATAGATATTCCCACACCGATTCGTTTCATTCGCCGCTTGATATTATACCCATGCTCGTATAAGCTCTTCATGGCTCCGCTCGCGCGCATGGTATACATGTAACAACGAAATTGTTATCCCCGGAGCAATTTAAGATCTGTGATGGCCCATTCATATGTCATTCGCTTGAGTTGCCGCCTGCTTGCCTCTTTTAGAATGGGAGGCTTTAAATGCCGTAATCATTTGATTGAAAGAACAACGCAAATCGTAAGATTAAGTAAAGAAAAGAAAGATCGGTCTGCCGAAATTAGGCTTTGCGAAACATTTAATAATCAATTATATCTGTCGGTTGCAGGGGCCTCGAAGAGCATCTGTTAGCACCGGTAAAACTAGACACAGATGGACTGAGTGTATCGAAAAATCAGTGATGAGAACACATTCGGTAACTTGCCCATATCAAATGTAAATATTAAGCTTCACGTTGCCAAACAAACAAGAGGACTCTACAACCATTGAAGGACAAAGTGCTAGCAGTAAGGAAAAAATATAATTGATATAACTAAAACATGAACACCTTACTTTTTCGCTCAAATCGAACTTTATTTTGTTTTTATTTTTAGCTAACTAATGCATGTAATGAGAGTTTTAATTTTTATTACTGCGGATGAAGATTTATGCATAATTTCTGATTTAGTATTTTATCAGGCACTTAAAAATTTTATTATTTTTTTAAAACATGGTCCAATGGTTGTATGAATAAAACTAGGTTATATTAATTGCCATTAATAAAATACTTCTTAATTATATCTTAACATTCTTTGAAATTTCTGAAAAATTGCCTAGAAAATTTTAACACATGTAAGCCATGACATCTAAGTTGTGTAATTTGTTCAAAGTAAGATAGCTATTATTAATTTTATAATAAACTCTTTAATTTAGGTCCTACCTATATTCCATTCCCAAGATTATTTTTATTCCAATTTTATCACAGTGATTTGCCAAAGCAGTCAAAATCAAAGTGATTTTACTCTCGTGTTTTTAAATTTTTTGCAGTTAAATGAAATCTTTGTTTGAAGAATTTGCTAAAAAATCCAAAAATCAAATTATAGCATTCAGATGAACAGCAAAGTCCATTAGGCATATTTAATACATAATCTTAGAAATATTTAATTATTTTATTCAAATATTAGAATATCTTCCAAGAATTCCAAGTATACTTATGAATATTCACCAGTTTATTTTTTTTATGTTCCTTGAAAATTAACTCTAAAATAATAATACAGATCCAGAGAGTTTAAGGAAAACCATAAGCGTATATTTAAAAACAATGATAAAATTTACTTATTTAATAATTTTTCTTTATTTTCTAGTAAGTTTTCGTTTACAACCAGTGTAATATTTATATTATAAAAAGAATATTTCATATTAATAGAAATTCAAACCAATAACAAAAAAAGATTTTTTATATTTTTTATATTTACGTATTATAGTACGACTATTGTTTTTCGTAAGATACGGTTACGTTACCCCTCCCTCCTACCCTTAAGTATATAATACAGAATTTTTCGAACTCATGCGATCATTTTCATAAATCTTTCATATAAGTATAAACAATACACGATGGATATGTACTTCAAGAAAAATTCAAAATCCAAAGATAAGGGGTAACTATTATTTGCTTAAAAGTGAATAAAACATAGCTTTTCTTTAACGAGCTTTGCATTTGTTTTCCAGATTTTCATATTAGTGAGGGGGTGGGGGTATTAAAATTCCAAATACAGAAAAATATTAAAATGTCTCTACTCAGCTATGTATATACATATATATGATGTAACATAACATTTGCCTCTACAATTAATATATTTATTTTGTAAAGTACGATATCAGAAATAATTGCAGATGAGATTCCGATATATAAGATAGCGTGTATAGATCACTTCGCATCCTCTGCCGCTCCGTCATCGACGTATTATTAGCTTACGTTTTGCGCATGTAATTTTATCAGTGCGCGGTCGTCGCGGCGCGTCGTCATTATGTTCTGCGGGTCGTCAGTACGGCTCTCCTTAAACGCTCGACGACAGTCGTCGCGGTGTCTGTGATCGTATCATCCTGGACAGTCCCGTTGACGTGGACTCCCACCCTCTCCCTGCCCACTGCAGTCGGACAGCGGATAACAAAATGCGAGAGTGAAAGGGTGTGTGTGTGCGCGTGTGTATGAGGGGGGGGGCAGATAAATAGAGTGAGAGAGGGCGAGACCGAGAACGTGCTACTGCATCCAGAGATGGAGGGACACACCAGCGCGAACGACTGTCAGCGTCAAACTCCTCGCGCGTATTATATATTAGAGCGTGAGGATGGAGGCGAACCACACACGCACGCGCGCGCCGTAATGAACCGTGTACCGGCCGGGGTCGCGCGCGGGTACATATTATATCCGCAAGCTTGCAGTTATATGCTCGCGCTGCGGTATCCGGTTGTGCCCTACATATATATATATATATATATATATATATATATATATATATATGTATATATATATACCTGTGGATAGTGCAGAGCGAAGAGTATAACTCTAGTGAACGATCGTTCTCGCGTATATAGTCCAGACAGATATGCTAGATAAAGTGACGTTGAGACTTTCGAGTTCTATACATTTCTGGGTTTATATTGATTTTTAAAAGGCCTACATGTATTAACTTGCAATATCAGCCTTGTGGTTTGCATACATATATAGATTATTTCGGATGTACGATTTTAAGCATATAATATAAGCATAAGCATAATTTACTTGGCCAATACGTTCTCGATCTATCGCTCTCTCTTTCTCTCTCTTTTTCACCCATTCACTCTCGCATTTTGTTTAAGTTAAATTATTTTAGTTAAAACTTTGCTGTTTCCGCGTTTCGTATATGGTATAAGATTAATTTTCGATTTAAATAGTGCACTCATAATTAAATTAACGAGAATAAAAAAACACAATAACATAATCTGGCACTTGTTTAAAAAAATACCAACATATCTCGCCAGTTTGCCAAACAAATAAAATCCTTAGTTTTCTGATGGACTTCGATTATCTTACTTTATGTCTATTAACTGTTTACAAATAAAATTCCCATGGTATATTTACATTTGATTAAATAATTTTGTTTCTTAAAGAGTTTCAAAGTTATATCTACCGATTATCCAAGAAGGTACCGACTGTTCTTGTATTCTTCCACAAAGCTATTTTTTAATCCATAATTGACAAATTTGTTATATAATCTGAACTATAATATATAAAAAATTAAAATCAATATGAATTTATTTAGTAAACGACAATCTGAATGCCTTTTCACTAAAATTTGTCTTTTCCATCTATGACGTTCAAAAGTTTATGTTGAATGGCATGGCTGACCAGGCGCAGCCGGTACTACTCGCACAATATTTTGTTTGCTCGTCGCTATCATTAGCAAGGGACTTTGGGCACCTTTTAACTACGCAGATAAAATTTTATTTTTACAACTATTTGTAATTTAATTGTTCATTATTGTATTAAGTATTGTGTTGATTTTAGGAGATTGTTTTATATATAGAATGTAACATTTTTTATCCTTGCTTTTTGATTTTGATATTGTGTTATTTATAAAACTATTCATTGTGAATTATTGTTAGAATTTTACTTTAAGAAGAAGCCAAAATACTAAAGTGACTTATGATGATTGCATATATTAACCTCAATCTCTTTTTATTTTGAAACTAACTACTTACACCGCAGTTGGAAGCCAAAGAGCATTATTCAAATCTATAATTGATTTTTAAACTGAGAGTGTCAATAAAGTGAAATATAGCTAAGATAGAGTGTAATGATCGCATCTTTCGAAAATTAACCGAGAAGAGGTATTTAATTATGTATTTCATTAATTTGATTGGTCAGAGGGAATCTTTTAAACAATTCATATTTTCTAATAATTTATAACGCACGCTCTCTTGTACAAAAATTGAACTTACTAATGACAATTTTCACCGAAAACTGGCTGGGTTCAAATTAGAACTATAAAATGACCTTTTTATAGTTTAATGCTTTTAGATTTTCCATTTTGTGCAATATCCATATAAATCTTAATAATTTGCTCGCAAATAAAGTTTTGGTTCATTGTTTTTCTCGCATCAACCTGAGTAATATTTCTTCCAATCATATACTAATGTTGAAAATGTATATTCTTTTATATTAACGTTTATCTTTATCTCAAAATTTTCTGTAGCCCACTCGCATCAGAGGTTTTCTCCAAAAACAGGCATTTGAATTTGATTCTCCAGAAATATAAATATTTACGAGTTTTATATACGATCTTGTCCAATCTCCATTTCGTAAATCAGCTATGTTATATTTCGGGCGGAGCTCATTTATTTCCGTAAGGCAATATATAAATATACCGAAATGTATGTACAAATAATTTTGCATATTTTCGAAATTAAAAATTTAAAAAAACAAACCAATGTTTACAAAATTCACAGTATTATATTTACTTGGGAATATGTATTTTTTAAATTTTCTGTATATATATATATATATATATATATATATATATATATAGATTTGCTTTTATATTCTGCTATATATCTTTAGCAAATCGTCAAGTATTACTCTAATTTTTAGTTTTTCTGAACGCGGTAGCTCATTAATAATAAAGTACAAATGTGGTCCAAGTGTGATAACTCAGTGTGATAAGTTTCCGGCCTGACCAAGAGATGGCGCCACTAGGCCTACCTTGAGGTGGTGTTCTATAGTACCATCCTTAGATAGCTTGTAGCGATAGTTTCAGTTTGATCGCCATGTTAGTTTAGGTTTGAGAGCACGCTGAACAAGACGCCTCTGCGTTTTTCGTAAAAATCTTTTTTTTTTTTTTTTTTTTTTTTTTTTTTATTAAGCTTACCAAAGCCTATAAAAAGACTTATACAGCTATAAACATATACATATATATACATTATTATAGATACATTTTATCTGATACAAATGCTAATTTTAAACTTTTATTATAATACATATAATGGATCATTACAGAAGATTTTCGATCGACCAATGCAAAAATATTGTATCTACCTTACAGCAGAAGATAATAGCACGCTATATATAAAGGTTACATTTATTGAAGAATTCGCAAATTATTTGACATATTCGAGTGTTAGGATTGGCTATTAATGTCTCTATATTTAGGGGTAGTTGTAACTTGAGTCTAACGAGTTTATTTATGAAAGACTTTCTTACTTCATCATAAAGCTTGCATTGCCATAATACATGATTCAGATCTTGAGACGTAGAGCCGCATGCACATGTGGGATCGTTGATAATATTCACTCTGGCAAGAGAAGCTGCTAGACTGTAGTGGTCTGATCTGCAGCGATTTATTGTAGTAATACATCTTCTATTTAATTTTTTATTTACAAACCAAGATTTCGATTTTTTAAGACAAAATGCCTGAAAGTATTTTTTACCTGTGAATAATGATCGATCTTTTATAAACAATTCAGTTTGTTTTATCGCAATTTCTTTGAATTCTGAAAAGAGATCAGTGTATGGGATTGAAAAAGTGTCGGTAGGGATGTTTTTAGTGGCCTCTTTTGCTAAGTTATCTGCAATTTCATTACCATGAAGGCCAATATGGGATGGAATCCAAACAAATCTAATTTGATAGTTGGGGTTCTGTTCTAAAAATAAATTATATTTTCTCTTAATCTCTAGAATATGCGAATTTCTATAGCTCGAAGTTTTTGTTGAATTAAGACTTTGCAGAGCACTTAGGGAGTCTGAGAAAATCAGATAGCTTCTCCTTGTATTCATAAGTGCAATATCAAGGGCAGCTGAGAGAGCAGCACATTCTGCAGTATATACAGAAGCAAATTTGCTGATTGATATGCTTGTTTTTATAGATAACTCAGGGGAAAAACAGGAAAAACCCGTGGCTAGAGCATTTGAGATCTTGCTTCCATCAGTATACATAGTAGCGCAGTTTTGTTCAACAATGAAATTATTTAATACAGTATTTGGATTGGGAGAGCTTCTTATCTGAAAACCTAATTCAAAATTGACATGTAATTTGGTGTAGTACGTTTTATATTCATAATCATAAAGATTGTGGCCAGTAAGGAGATTACTATAGTTATCTTGTACGAATTCTGCACAAGAATTAAATAAGATTAATCTTTTATTAGGTTTATGGCTATTTTTTTTTTAAAAAAGAGATATATTTTTGTAGATTCGTGAAGACAGACGATTTCTTATTATTTATAATTTTGCTTATATAGCATTGGCACAGAAATTTAGTTCGCTCTTTCAGTAATAGCATTTTAGATTCGTCTAATATAATATTTACAGGAGTACTTACTCGGTAACCGAGTGCTTTTCGCAAAGCGCAGTACTGAATTTTTTCTATTTTGCTTACTAGTTCCTTTTGCGACGAAAAATAAATAAAAGAAGCGTAATCAAAAATTGATCGGACAAAATTCTTGTAGAAAACTATAAGAGTATTAGGATCAGAACCCCACCAGGTACCGCATAGGTATTTAATGATATTGAGACTTCTAGTACATCTTTGTAGTACATAAGAAATTTGATCTTTAAATGAGAGCTTATAATCGAGAATAATTCCTAAAAAACGTACTGTTTCACTAGATTTTATAATACACTCGTCGACCGTAATTTGTACTTCTCCTGGTTTTATATTGTGATTGTTAAAATGTATTAATACTGTTTTCTCTGGTGCGAGGTCTAAACCTATTATACTGAGATTATTTTTAATTATATTTGTTGCTTTTTCAATTACGCTTCTACATTTTGGAAAAGGGGAGAGTTTCGAATAAATCAGTAGATCATCAGCAAATTGGCATATTTCGACGCTTTTAAGTAAGTTATCGACAACATTTTTCACGTATATTATATACAGTAGAGGACTTAAAACACCGCCCTGAGGTACACCTTTATTTCCGATTCTAAAGGAATCTCCTAAATTATCAGAATAAATTAATCTCTCGATCGTAAGAAATTTCACAAATTTAATTATTTTTTCTGAACAGCCAATATCTGCTAATTTATTTAACAGAATGTCGCAGTTTACATTGTCGAATGCGCCAGAGACATCAATAAACGCAGCTAGTACAGATTTCTTTCGAAAAAAGGCTTCATTGATTTGCGTGGTAAGATTAACAAGATTATCGGTGCATGATCTGCCGGTTCTAAACCCGGCCTGATTTTTCGGTAATAATTGAAAGTGTTCTAACCACCACTGAAGTCTGTTTTTTATTAGCGACTCAAATAGTTTACAGACACATGAAGTAAGAGCAATCAGTCGAACGCCATTATTATTTGTTTTTTTAATAAAATGCACGAAACTATTTTTCCAACTAGATGGATAGCAAGCTGCGGTGAAAAGTTCATTAAAGATGTCCAATAAAATCAAATGATATTTAATAGGTAATTTTTTAATAATGTCATAGGTAATGCCGTCCATGCCAGGAGACGCGGTAGATTTTTTTTCAAATAAAGCTTTATTATATTCCCTATAATCAAACTGCGCATCAAAAAATTCCGATTCATAGCAGCTTGGCATCCAGCTTGGATCACTAGCTACCCAAGCAGGACAAATTTTTTGAATAGCGTTTTCAATTTGAACATCGTTCTGTAAGTTACTATTTGAACAGTTTGAGGTAATTTTAACCCACTTATTTTTTAATATTTTAGCCTTGTCTCAAACATAATTGATGTTTTCATGAAAATTCAGAGTACATGCAAATTTTTTGAAGTGATCAATTTTACTTTTTTTAAAGGTTTTAACCGCAGTAGCGATAGCTTTTTTTGTACTCGATAAAATTTTTTTCATTTTTATTTAATTCCCATTTTTTATAAGCAATTTTTCTTAACCTTTTAGCTTTGTTGCACTCTGAATTCCACCATGAAACGGGATTATCTCTTTTCTTATAAGGAAAAATTTTTGGTTTAGGCGAATGTGAAGAAATGGTGTCTTTAACGGTAGAGATAAAAAGATCATATTTTTCATATGATTGCAAGTAACTATACTCATCTGTGAGAAAAACCGAATATTTTTCATCGAGCTGAATAGAGACTTTTTCCCAATCTGTTTTTATACTATTAATTCTAAAGGATTTTTTGAAGTACAAATTTTTTTGTAAATTAATATTCATAGCAATAGGAAAATGGTCTGATCCTCGTGGATCGTCATTAAGTATATTCGAGTATTCGATTTTATCCGCAAGATTGAGCGATGTTATAATTAAGTCTAAATTCGATTTTTTTGCGCGACTTGCATCAACATATGAGTATGTATCTATATTATGTATGAATAAATCAAACTTATCAATGCTATTTTGTAACTTTTCACCGTTCGTATCAGTTTTTTCACAATTCCACAATTTATTGTGGGCATTAAAGTCGCCAACAATTACACAATACTCAGATTTTGAACAATTTTCAATAATTGTATCCCATTGTTGCTGATTTAAATTATTACCGGGTACTCTATAACAAACTAAGATATTGATTATTGGTGTAAAATTGGTCACTTTAATTCCCGCTAATTCTACAGAGGTATGAGGTGTAGCTAGATTAGTTAATTCAATATAGCCTACAGTTTTTCTGATGAGTAGGAGAATCCCCCCTCCTCTTCCGTGAAGGCGATCCTTGCGGTATGTAAGAAAGCCAGGAAATTTGAATTGTTCTGAGTCTACAGCATGATCTGTTAACCAGGTTTCAACGCTGATAAAAATATCTAAGTTTTTAAGAATATCTGCTAGTTCGTTTTTACGTTTACGTAGGCTTCTTGCATTCCAAAAAAGGCACTTAAGTTTGTTGTTAAAAGACATAATATAAATATGTATATGTAATTGAATTAATATATTTAATTAATTTAGTCGGATTGTGTCGTATGAGAGCTATCAGATTCCATTTTCTGGTTTATATATTTTAATAACTTTTTTTTAATTCTTGTACATCTGGCCTTTATACTTCTATCCAATATATACGAGTACGAAAAGTCTAACATCTTAATTAGCTCGTCGGTCTTATTTGTAAACTTAAGAGAAAGTTCAATTGTATTTGTTTTGCCATAGGACTGAGCGAGAAATTCGTGGAATCTGTCGAAACTAAGTATGTGTAACGTGCTTGATTTTTCCAACTCTTCTCTTAATAGTAGTAGTGATTGCTCTAATTTATCAACACTAACTTGATCCAGTTCGACTTCTATTGTGCTTTCCTTGCGCCTTTTGACTACTTTTCTGCTAGGTATTGCGAAGTTATTTTCATTTTCAGCTGTTAGAGAATCATTTTCTATCTTTGTCTCCTTAATAATTAAATTTTCTTCTTTACTCGAATTTTCTGTAGATGTAACTGAAGGAGGAGAGGGTCTTTTCAGTTTTTTATTACTAATATCTTTAGTTTTATTCATATTAGTTTTTTCTATTTCATTCAGCTGTTTAACAGAGTCCGACGGAATATCTTGAGAGAGTGAGAGAGAAGGGAATGCGTCTGGAGTTATAATTTGTTTTCCATTTTCTGGGCAAAGGCGAGCTATATGACCACTTTGTTTACATAAATAACATTTGGTAGAGTCGGTAGTGAAGAAAATCCAGTAAGGTGTGTCATCATGTAGAATTTGCGCCGATTCGGGCACCAGATGTGTGTCTTCTTCTTTGATATAGACTTGACGACGAAATGACAAAATATTTGCTCTACCGGGCTTTAATAGGCCAGCTCTAAGATATTGCATTGTCGATACAGGAGTGATTGAATTTTTTTTTAGAAAATTCAAAAGGATTTCATGGGGGATAGTAGGATCGACATTCGAGATTACTAGTCTTTTATGATTTGCAATTAGTGGTCTAAATTTTAATTCATGCCCTTTAATAAACACAGATTTCTTAATAGTCTTCTCTACTAGTGATTTTTCGGAAAGATAAATTTTGATTCTATTACCTGTAACCTTAGAAATAAACCTTACGTGTCCGGTTCCAATGGTTTCTTCTATAGCATCGATGTAGTCGTCATTTGTGAAACTTTCTATTGCATCTGCTATCACTGCATGTTCTTTGGTTATAAAAGTAGAGCTGAGAGAGGCACTTGCGTATGTTTTACTAATAGAATCTGAAGAGCTTTGAGTAACTTGAGTAAAATGACCCCTGGTCTCAGAAGCCATTTTTGGAACACAGGAATTTTGCTTTAACATTTCGGGACTGCAAAAGCAGTCCGAAATTTTAAACACGATAGATATACTATATAGCTTTGATTAATTACTGACACCTTAATATGTTTACTCGTTTCCACGGACTGCGGAGCAATTGTAAACACGTCTGCTCAGAGCGACTGTACAAACGAGACCTCGTAAAAATCTTGTTTCATCACTATAAGGCACCAACGCACACGTCAATCGTTGCGATGACTAAAATCAACGATCTGAAGCTTGAATTAATGCCGCATCCTCCCTACTCTCCAGACCTAGCCCCGAGTGATTATTATCTGTTTCCTAACCTCAAATAATGACTTGGCGGTAAAAGAGATTTGCGGACAATGAAAAAGTAATCGTAGCTGTAAATGGGTATTTTGAGGAGCTTGACGAATCAGTCTATAGAGTTGACATTAGTAGACTAGAACACCGCTATGAGATATGTATCAGCCTTGGAGGAGATTATGTTGAGAAATAAAAAAAAATTCTTAAAAACGTTGTTTTTCTTGGGCAGGCTGGAAACTTATCAATCCACCCTCGTAAATAAAGAAGAAAAGGAAAATATATACAGTGTATTCTAGGTAAAGAATGGAATGTCGTGTATTATTAGTAGGATTTAATAAGTATTGTGACGGACAGCCTTGGAACCACATCACGTTTAATATATATATAGAAAATCGAGATTACGCAATGTAGTTTCCTTAAAATTAAAGTAAAAAAATTAAAATAAAATATAATATGGAGAAGACTCAATCAGCTTGTGACGGTCTATATTTTTACTAAACTTGGAAATTTGAAATTATGATTGAGAAATACTTAATAAAGACATTAACTTTCTCCGTTTCATATAAATACGCACGGGCCTAACCTATATATACTATATTATATATATTATATATACTCAATTCTTTCGTTATGTTATGTTCAATAATTTAATACATTTAAGAATAATTTAGACTAAGGAAAATATAAAATGGTTATTAACCTTAATTAATAAATATTTTCATTGGTCTTACATTCCAATTAAATCAATCGAAAAGAATACGTAATAATATCAATATATATTAGTGACGGACAACATTGAAACCGCATCAAGTTTAATATATATAGAAAATCGAAATTACGCAATGCAGTTATTATTCATCTTGAAAGTATTCACATTTCCAAGAATTCAAATAATGTGAATTTTTTTTTTTTTTTTTTTATTTTATTTAACGCCGCTTTATTTATGCTTCCAATTATCGGTGCTAATCAGCGACGGAGGTCTACGATGTGTTTGTAAACAAAGCACATGTAAATAATTACAGCGGTGCCTGTATCAATCGGCCGAGACCGGGATTTGAACTCGGATCACCGAGTTAGTAGTCCTTCGCTCTAGCGATCGAGCCATCGTAGGCCTCAATAATGTGAATTTAATGTTAGAGTCTAATACATTAGATAACATTAAAAAAAAAAACAAAAAAACAAAAAAAAAATAATAATAAAAAAAATTTATCATTTTTTACGAAATTGATTGGTTTTGAACATTTTGTGTAGAGGGGGATTTTATATTTAATTTACTAAATTCGGTAGTGGGGATATATAAAGATAGACGTATATATAAATTAGAATATTAAAAAAAGGTTTAGTTTAGTCCCTGATGAGGAGCCGTAGCGAGCTTGAAACGTTGTTGGACTGGATCTTCAACTAGGTAAGAGTGATGGGGACAGTCAGATTGCACTTTTCTAACAAAATTTTTTCGGCTAATATTTTATTATCATACTATTACGTATTATATTCGATTGATTTAATTGGACTGTAAGACCAATGAAAATATTTATTTACTTGTATATAAGCACTCGACGAAATCATAATTAAAGTAGTTATTAACCTTTTCATACTTTAATCAGACATTTTTAAGATAAGTTAGGGTTTATTTAATTTACAAGTACATGAGATATATCGAACTGGGTAAGTTATTATAAATTCATTAGTATAATTATTATAAGTAAAACCATAAATGAAAGTCATGCGACATATCCCTAAAATTGATAAATTAACATCAAATTATAAAATTGTTGCATTGAAAAACTCGAAAACATGGAGAGGTTTTCTTATTTTATATATGGATTATAGGTAGGTTTGGTCAAATAAATAAAACAAGGTGATTGAGCCGATAATGATATTGTTTATTGGCTCTTGGGGAGCAGTCTTGAAAAGGCATAAAAGCCCCACAAAATGTTATATAATTTTAGTATGTGTGTGTTTCAATAAAATGAATGATGATGTTGATTTTGAGTACTCGGTACGTAGTGTATGATGCATACTCGGTACGCTGCGTATGATACGTACTCAGTATGTAATGTATAATGCGTACACGATACGCTGTGCTGCTGGCACTTTACACGGGGCCCCGGTATTCAGAACTGTGTCTGCTTCATCAAAACATTCTGTCAGTTTTGATTTTGTATTTTACTGCGTTTTATTGCATATATGATTATGCAAATATGTGAATTTGTGTTGTGTCATTAGACCAATAATGAGAATGGTGACAATAAATTAAAAGGAAATGAAAACTAATTAATTTAAAAGGATTTGAACAGGATTATAATGGAAAAGCTACGTTCGCACTCGACAGCGGATGGCGATAGACTGAACAGTCGCGCAATGATTATGTATCGTTATAATTTAGGTCTCCTTTGTCCGGAGTCCGAGTGCCCCATACAATATTTATATAAATATCTAAAACAGCTTATGTTACACATTGAAAACGAAACTTCCCGTTCACGAACAAAAATTATTGACTAAACTTATTATAAATATTTCTACTTTTCTCTAACTATTATAATTTTGAACTTAGAATTATGAGTCAAAAACGTATGCTCGTAAAATCTTAGAACAAACGAAATAATCATTATGATTTAAATATACTTCTAATAGAACAGCGTTAAACAAAAATCTTATAACAAATGTAATAGTTTTTGAATAGAGGCGCGTCTCTTGTTTGCCGTTGTATATATTGTCTCATCTATTTAATTAGGAACTATTTAGATTAATAATAAAAATTCTACGCATTTTGCTCACGAAACAAGTACTGCATAAAAAACATAGGCTAAATTTATCATAGGAAAACGATGCGGCGAAAACATGTGAATTAAGATCCCTCTCCTTCGAAAGCTTTTTGTCATAAGAAGCTGTGTATGACTTTTTCGATAAAAAAGCTGCGAATAGCGCATCAACACACATTCCTGACCAGGGAGCTCGAGTGGTACTGGCTATGACCACTAGCTCGTCTCTACCGTGGCGCGCTGAAGCTACCACGCTTTAGACGTTACCAGCCATTGCACACTAGGATGAATATACTAGAAGCCTTGGTTGCGGTTCTAATACGCCGATTTCTTCAAACTATGAAAAACTCGGCGCAGCTTAAAAAAGTCTGTGCCCAACTATATATATATATATATATATTATTGTAAAAAAACCGAGAGTATCCTTCTTATTCCGATTCCTTACTTTAATTAAATTTGATATTAATATAGAAGTTCGACCATCGCTGGTGGAGCTCAATGAAATAACTCAACCACGAACCTACGCTATACTGGCGCGCTTAGCTCGCAACACGAGGTCGAGAAGTTCAGAATAATTCTACGAACTCGCTGCGGTATTACGATAAACTCTTTATTGTTCAGTAATACAACAGTTGGAATAACAGCTCGTTTTTTTATTAACAAAACCATACCTCGTCGATCGCGATCGCCGCGACCATCCTTTGCTCTAATCCTGCTATTTTGCCTAGGCAAAGGCAAATACGGAGCACGCGTAATTATGTTACAAACAGTGGCGGTTCACGTGATATATATATATATATATATGTGTATATATATATATATATATATATATATATATATATATATATAAAACAAGAATTCGTAACGAAACAGATTTTCCTTAAAAATTGCTTTGAAAATCAATTAAATTTACTGCTTTACTTTAATGATATTCAATCTACTTAGTATGTTAAATGTATATAAATGCAGTTGTATTACATAAAAAAGTTGAAGAATATATACACGACATATGCTGCGCAAACAAATAATAATCGGGTTTTAATATTTTAATAGCATCGCAATGAATTCGTAGCATTTTAACAATCATCTCAATGAATTCGTTCAATTAATTGAGTAAAACGCGACTTAATCAATTTGTTCTTTCGACATATATTTCGGCGCTTATATACTTATATATATATATATATATATATATATATATATATATATATATATATTTCGGCGCTTATATGCGAAAAAGCACAGAAAACGTCCTGCAGAATAACGATTCAGGGAAGAGGGGTTGAAGAGGAGTGCAGCAGAACTGCGATTTTAGCGTAAAATTATAGAAAACTCATCATTTACGCAGCGTGAAATTTCAAATTCCAATCGCGAGCCTGACACCAAAGCCTAAAGGAAGAGCTCCGCTGGCGTTCAAGGGGCTCTTCGCGTACAATTATTCCCGAGCTGTGGTCGCGATATTAACGAAGGCTTTCAGTGACGACCGCGGATGCACGAATATATATATATATATATATATATATATATATATATATATATATCCAATGCATATATCCGTGAAAAGGGGCACGAATCTAGATATGAAAGCTTGCTCTAGCATATGGCAGTCCGAAGCGTCCGGTTCACGCTGTCGTCCGCGCGATCGGTACATAAAGGCGAGAATCACCATGCGAATGCGACATGTATATATTTGCACGCTTGGTCGGACGATCGGGTGCGCGCAGAGGCACGTTTGACGGACGAGCTTCAAGTGCACCTTTCTCTCCCTCCCTCCTCCGTCACTCTCTCTCTCTCTCTCTCTCTCTCTCTCTCTCTCTCTCTCTCTCTCTCGCGGTTTCTCTCTGTGGGTGAGGAGGGTGGTAGCGAAGCCCGACGCATATATAAGCAACCTCGCGGCATCGTCGATATCATTGGCCGTGTGGATTGATAACAGAACCGGGTATAATTAGACGGCGTTGTCGCCGCCGAGCTAACGTACGCGTATGTACGCCTTTCGCATAATGAGATCGCGCGCGAGCGTTCGACAAAGGCTTTCGGCAGCAGTAAACCCTGGACTCTATGTTGACGATTTCTTACTGATCAACCGGGGTCGTCTTTGTATTGAAGCCCATGAGGTCCGTGCCAATAGGTCAATGCCATTCAGGCCCTCCTCCGCCTGGTTAAAAAATTATTAATGTGGAAAAAATTTTTATTTTATCTTTTACACTGCTACCATTTATGTAGGTATGTGTAATCCCCGCCCCAGAAACACCAAAGACAACCCTGTGGTCAACTAACGGCGGAAAGCATTTGGTTTATAGACCTGGCTTGGTAAAATCGTACGAACTTTTTTTCTATAATTTACCGAAATAGATCGTATAAATAGAAATTCTAGTCAATGCCTTTCCACTTCATGTCTCGGATCAATAAAATTTAGAATTATTTCAAATGAGAATTCAATTTGAGAACATGAATATTATCATTTTTCTTATTTTTTTTTTGTTCAAGAAAAATAATCGAACAGTTAGAGTAGTGTGCATATCCTACTTTTCCGTGTAGAAAAAATTCACATTTACAGACTCGACATAGATAGTCATTCAATAAAAAATACATATAGCATCTTTATAAATATATTTATTTAATAACAGGTACTATTACCCTAGTAGATGAGTTAGCTATTATAATAATGTGAAATAATATGATTTATCATCTTCGCGATGAGCTTATCATATTATTTTGAAGAGAAACGTATACCAACTTACTCATAATCATTTACAAATTAACGGACTGTTCCAAATTGACAGATTAGTGAAAATTAAAAAATAATATCGCTGCACCATATATTAACGTATAAGGGGGTTCAGTACCAGTGCAAGCAATCCCGATACTAATAAACCTTATAATGCATAGCTCATATTATTTTCACCCACCTTCGTTGATTTAAAAGAATATTTTAAAACGAAAGTCCCTTTAAAAATTTGACATATCGATCCATTCATGGAAACGTGTGCCGAAAACATATCTTGCGATGGGGACGCATAGATCAGATATATCAAAATAAACTAGAACGCAAAGTGCACATGACTGACAGATTTATTTTACTATATGAAAAACCGCGTGCGCCTGCTCGGAAAAGGTGGATCACGTCGACCCGGTATGTCTCAATCTTTCCCATTCGAACTTTTTGAATTGTTAAATTTCACACAGCTTGCTTTACGATACAGTGGAAAAATGATCCCGTTATTTTTATAACAATATACCCTTACGTACAATAAAAGAAGAAGACTCTTTATACCTTTTCTTTGCCCAGCTATCCGGGAATTTCTCCAGTGGCTTCGTCCGCGCGAGGCCACGGAACAATAAATCCCTCGCGATTAAAACAGAAGGGGCTGATATGCTCCTTTGGCAAATTAACGTCCTCATTATCAACGCCTCGCATCGTACCGCGATGATGATAATAACAACAATAATTACAATCATAATAATAACAATCATCGGCCCGGTAGCATCGCTGACACCCCTTCCCAGTGGCAGAGCATAATACATCGGCGACCGCGGTGTCCGCAACTCCCGAGACCGACGGGAGTCGGGCAGGGAGGGGGGAGGCGTATGCGCTGCGGGCGTCTTCAATCAATTATACAACTATGTCCACGGGTCTCTGTGCAGCTCGCGCACGAACGCACATCTATATCTACAACTACACGGAGGAGCCTTCAGATATGATCGGCGGCCGCGGCGTGGCGCGACGGTGCAACCGAGCAACGCCATCAGGCGTATAAGGACCAGTGTGCATCCAGAGCGGGGACGAGGCCGCTACAAGCGCCTGGCACCGGCAGAACGTGCTCCCTTGCCTCTTAGTCTTGATTGTTTAGCTTCAAGACCGACCAATAATTATAACGCAAGCTACTCGCTCTCTCTCTCTCTCTCGCTCCCTCCCTCCCTCTCCCTTCGCCGCCCTTCGTCTCTCTCGCACTTGCTCTCCGAGGCGCTCCTTCGTTATTGTCCCAATTCGGAAGGTGCAGCGAGCAGCGGCAGCGACGGCAGCTCTATATAGCCTCGGTGCATAATGGACCTTCGCGCTCACGCGCTAGATTCGAAGCGGTAGAGGCAGGGGGGAAGGGGCATGCGAGAATTAGTGCGAGAGGGGTCGGGTGCGGAGGGTGCGGATGGAGAGAGGTCGGGTGAACCTGACGTTCCGACGTGTCAACAGCATCTATGCATCATCGGCTGTCCTGCGCACGCACGCGCGTGTTTCTCCCCGTGCGCATCGCAGAGTCGCGTGCACGCACATGCATGCACACGCGCGCACTGTCACACATGCGAATGTAGAGCAGTGTGCGCGCTCTATGCAGCGAGGACTACACACACACACACACACACACGTGCGCGCACACGCACACGCACACACACGCACATGGCTAGCTAGTTAATATTATAATGAGGGAACAATGCACCGCGTGACCTGTGTCAGCGCTCGCGCAGTCCGGTTCTCTTTTCATCCCCTATCATCTCGCGGTGCGCGCGCGTGCTATTTTTGAAAAAGCTAGACTCCACCAACCCTTGTGGGGAGGCGGGGGGTTGGTCTCCTCGGGTGTAGCAGTACTGAATTTGATACGGTTCTCGACGCGGGGACGCGACTTTTCAACGAGGTTATAATTTCATTCAACGAGGCAAGCCACGCCGGCCGAGCGTAGTTTAAAATTTATTTATTGTTTCTTTCCCTCTCGCTCCATCCCGTGTCCCTGAGAGATTTTTGAAAATTTCTCTTTCCCACTAAAAATTGCTAAAATATAAAGGGGTATATAAAGAACAAATGAAATATGGAGAAATATAAAAATTTTGATTTATTCTCGTAAGTGTGGATCGGTCGTTTCTTGATTCGTCGATTCCATTGATCCTTGACTGAAGAGTACTGACTTACCACGGGTGGTTCTAAACTGCACGATAATAATTTTTCGTCATTATCATTCTACGAAAATTTCGTAGCTGTGTTTGACGAATGACAGTAAAATTGGTTTGGAGGAAATAATGTTACTGTGATTCTTCTATCCAAATTCGGTAAGGCTTTCGATACCATGCGCCATTTTCGTCTGTTTAAGCGTCTTGATTTTACGAGATACGCCAAAACTGCTCTAACATAGATTTTTTATTTATTTGAAAAGAGAACAGCCGTCTGTTTTTTACTAGTAGAAGATGTCCACCAACGATCAGTTGTCTGCCCATTACCCTTTTGCATTTATATTAATGGTTCCATGATATGTACTTATAATCCTTCGAAAACTTTGCATGTAACTTATACAGATGTCTTAAATTTAAGGACCAGATTGCTTACGTCTATTTAAATGAAATAGTTAGATTGCTTTTGCGATCTGCATCGGTTGTCTCTAATTGAGAAAAACTTATATGTTATGGTAAAAATAAGATTTATAATGTTTTGGCCTCACAGCATTGAAGATGTTAAAAAGAACATTCAGATCAATAATTATCTACATAAAAGAATCAAGGTTTTTCGAGTACCAAGGTCAGTTCCAAAGTTATTCTAGACTCAAGTCTCTCATGGCGCCTTACGTAAATGAAATGACAAAAAATTTTTAAAATATCCGTCGTAATTTCCAATCTATTAGAAACTACACCACCGAGAATTAACTAATAAGGCTTGTGGAGGCTTTGTTTTTTTATCGTCTAGAAGAATGCTCAAACAGAATTATGAATACCTGTCCTGAGATCAAAAAATAGACTTGAAATGTTACACAGTGTCAGGCATGATATATTAAAAGTCACAGGTCTCATGAGCATCTTACATAGACGAGGATGTCGTTCGGTTATCGATACGGATTGAGACATTATTCTAAGTCAATAATATTTTAGACAAATATGTATAATGTATCTCGAGGAGCATTGGAGGTTTCTCTTTTTTTATAGTGTTCCTGGAAAGACCTCTTTACAAGGCATCAAGAAAATGATCCCCTATTATGCGTAGCTTAATAATTTGTTATCACTTATCAAATTGGAGTTTGTAATATGAGGACATACCGGTATGGCCGTTTGACAGAAGTACGACTGTAAAAATTTACATGTGCTTTATTTACAAACTCATAGTATATCTTCGTCGCTGAGTAGTACCAGTGTTTCAGATTATCAATGGACCGATGTTAAATCACATAAAAGTAGAAATAATAAAAGAATTAAAGTTTCATGCTTTAATATTCAAATAATGGTTTAATATAATTCATGATTACATTGCACACTTTCATTAATAGTGCTTTGTTTCATATTTTATTAAATAAATATAATATATCTGTTTTAAATAAGAAAATTTTCTATGCGTTAAGAAATTTATACTACAAGTATAAGATTCAATTCTGACGAAATTATCACGTGCAAGTTTTAACAATCCATTTCGCTGAAAAATGTTCTACTTTATATTATTCGCAATTAATGCATGCAATTTTGTACTAATGTACAGCATGTTTTCATTTAACTTTTTAGATCTAATACAGTTGATTGCTAAAAAAAGAACTATCAAAAATCATACATTCATTATCAATAGTTTTAATAACAGTCTTATATGATATAGTATATGATTTATTATTATACGCATCTTATGTAGATACCTTATTTTCAAGTCCTCCATCTGTATTATATACACTTTGCATAAAAAAATGTTGAAGTTTTATTAATTACCATTATAATAATATTACTATACATATTTATATATTGTGCGGCTGCTAAACCGAGTTTATTGGAATTTCACAAGTAAACGAGAATATTACTTCTTAAAGAAAGATTAATCTACTTTATAAAATATTGAGAAACTATTTTTAAAAGTAGCAACATTCAAAAATAATGATAAGAAGAGGAAATGTAGTTATTTTCAATTGTATCGAATATGAAATTTTAACTATTATAAAATATAAGCCTCCTATACTTTTGAACCATTTATAAGGATTATAACTATTTATAGGAATTAAGTATTATTCTTTAATTTTTGTTAAGGTTATGAATATTTTCGTAGAATAGTACATAAAATTTAGGTGAAATAACTGAAACAGACACTTGGCTAAAGATCCACTAAAAATTTTTAAGTACAACTGAACTCAAACTGAAAATTTTACAGAAAAATCTCGACATAATGTTATATACTGTATAGCAACTTAATACAATGTTTGGATACGAAACACGGCCCGAAAAATAAATATTTACAACCAAAGGCAGATGGTCCGCAGATGAAACAGCGTGCGCTTCGTTCGCGCTTCAAATAAATATCGCCTGGGTAATCTCACCCATAAATTAACGTGCATCGGGAACCAAGGGCGATATCGCCGTACCCAGGTAGATCCCCCGTGCTTCCACCCACACCGAGCACTGAAGATAGAGAGAAATATTCATTCCGTTCTATGGCTTCGAACGATTCGAGTAGGTTCCGTTAAAGCAGCGCTAACCGCTGTGATTTTTTCCCGGTTCAATATTGTCGTTTTATTTCTCTAATTACTCTCTTGGATTCGTTCTAAATCGTAAGACTTATCTTGGCATCCGATTGGAAACGATAGTGTATGTATATGTGTGTGCACGTACGCGCGCGCGTAAGTTAAGAAAGTATTTGGGGGGCAAGGCGCTTTGACCTTGTGGCGTCTGCTCAACGTAAGAGCAGAAAACCGAGGAGTTTCCTTCACTGTTTTGTGCCCAGTGGCTGAGATTTGCAGCAAGGGCTGTACCCGTGCCTGAGACGTCAGGGCCGCAGCTCAGAGCAGGAGTTTGTAAGCGGAGCGTTCCTCCCCCATCGAACCTCACCCACCGTGCGAGCTCACAGTGGTAACACCTTACGCGGCATCGCTCCGTATGTATATAAGGGTTGTGTTTGGTACGCGCGTTATTTGTAGCTTCGTGTGACTTAAATTTACGTGTGGCGCACTTTTTCACGCGCGCCTAGCTATAATAGATTTATAATTATAGAAACCTTTTATGTAACTATTCCATAAGATTTTGTATTATCGGCTTTTTCCTCCACTCGTCGAGTGAAGGTTTTTCTATGCCTCGTGCGTTTATTTAATAAATTTGAATTTAGTATTATTCATTTATTTATTTATTTATTTATTACGCCCGAACATCCACTCCCACTAAATTTAATTACAGGTCATAAACCTCCGCAACATACAATGTTCAGCGATACCTTGTGTTAAAGTATTAATACTATTGCCGTAGACGTCACCCTCTAGTCGCTAGCACGTTGAGCACCGCTGCTCTTACAACGCTTCAAGAGGTCGGATGCACGGGACTCTATTCTCGCCCGTCGACGAAACCTTAATATAGTTCTGTTCTTTGTAAACTATTTTCGCGCGACTGCAGCGAATCGCACTGATTTGCGTCAGTGCGCGAGGTTTTTCTAAATAAATACTTAAGTTTTATTAGTGTTATAATGCATATTTATAGTGTTTTATATCCGCTATCTGAATATCCAGTCGAATATAGGCACATGGGCGGGGCAAGATGCACGGTCCTGCGGATATTCAGATTGGCATCAATTTCAAAGGAGCTTCTAGGTGGCAAGTGTACCCAGTAACTGCCGCCTACGGTACGATTGTTCCATTCCTGGGATGTCAGGCAGAAGAGGAGGATTCTCGCGGTGTTATATATTATAAAAGGTGTTCTATATTTTACGCCTATAAGTGCAGTTTAAGAAATTTAATATTTTATTCATTATGTGAAGATTTTATAAAAATTAAAAAATAATAAAGAAATATTTTTTTATCTAACTGTAAATACGTCTTAGGACTATCATATTAATGGACTACTTTACTTTTTTCCGGACTTATAAATTTAATTGAGTTATTTTATTATTACAGAATAATGTTCATTCATCCTCTATCAAAATGCTGTTTTAAATTACTTTTGATAAAAAAAAATTTTAAAGCGCCCGAAAAAACGAAGAAAATAGCGGATAGTCAATTCTAAAAAGTTGTAAATCCAGTAACAGTCTGTTGTACGCGCGACATTAACGACTTACCTATAACGATTCAGTACTGAAACATATAAAAGTCTATTTCGCGACGAGTTGCAATTTAATTGACAATGAATAGCTTTCTATCGAAGTACAATCTCTACTGCAAACATAACCAAGAAGATTAAAATTGCAACGTATGGAGAGTTTTCGAATTAACCAAGTAGATGTGTGAGGGATGTCGAAGTTCCATATAGAAATCCTAATAGTTATGAAATTGCTTTGGAATTCAAGAGGAAAAAAGTTACGGTGATATACGTCACTGTAAGATGTAAAATACACGATGATGTCCGTGCAGTTAATCAGATAAAGTAACATAATGTATTTCAATATATATATATATATATATATATATATATATATATATATATATATATATATATATATAAGTTAAAATAATGACAGTCAGACTTTCCTTGTTTATGATCACTCCCGTAGAATCTGAAATAAAACTCATTACTACAATAAATTATATCACAAAATTAATAATAAAATTAATAATAAATTAAAAATAAAAATAAAAATACCTAAAAATATTCTATTTACTAAATATTCTATTTTAACTAATATATGATATTATAAAGACTTTAAGACTCATAAAAATATTTATTAATTTAATTGAGAACAGTTGACATAAGTACAATTTTTAATTTTAATGTGTATATATATATATATATATATATATATATATATATATATATATATTCATGTATATGTATATATGATATAGTGAAGCTATATATACATAATCTGACGTAGAATTTATACTTCTACAGTGGGAACGAAAATTTACATAGCTTCATTCCGGATATACTAGTGTTACTATTACAGCCTATAGATAAAAAGGCCGCATACTTAAATAAATAATATTATTATTGTTTTATAATTAATTCAATAATGGTTGCATGTACTTATTAAAAATCTTTATTAAAAATCCGAATAACATGTAAATCCTGCTTAAATTTGAAATAATTAAAATATAAAAATCATACTGGATATAAATATCATAATTTATATTTTTAGTTCAGTAATTAGATTTATTTATTACTTTTTAATTACTATGGACTGTCTTTGCCTTTAACAATTTTAATTTAGAATAGATGAATTTTATTGCTAGCGTCAGTTACTATATTTTCTATATTTATTTACTTGCTTCAACTGCTTGCAAAATATTTAATAAAATCTTCTTTAATATTTTTTTCAGACTTAAGATACTTTTCCACGTATAGTATAGTTTTCTTAAAATTGAAAGTCTAGTTCGAATTTGCGCAACTTATGCCATTCCTTACTGAAATAATATACTATAGAACAGAATATATTATAATTAGTATACCTAAGTAAGGAATTGAAAGAGAAACATTACGAAGTTGAATTAATGAAAAATTATATTACATTTAAATAAAAGATTCCTTTTTCTTATAAATAAATGGCTGACATCAATAGAAAACCAGAGAAAAAAGCTTGCTATGGACGAACGTTAAATTGAAAGTCTAAATAAATTCTTAACGAACAGGAATTAATAAAATCGGTGAACAAAAATAAGCAATGTAAACTTATATCATGCTACAAATATAATAATTGTATATAACAATACAACCTCTATTATTAAAAGATACCGCGCCCAGACAGCTCGCTTTCCCAATATAAATGACAAAGCAAAATCTCTAGTATCAGTATCATATCCCTTTATTGTGGCATTCTGACACTCTAAGTGTGACAGACTATTAAGAGCCTTGGCCTGCCACATAATTTCTCCAAGCATGGTCAGAAGGTTTTTTGCACGCCAGACGCGATAGTCACTAAAATGTATGAGCGAACACAACAGGCAAAACCCAAAATAAACTTTATATTGTTATTATAAAATTTAGATACTTTTTTTTAAATTTACTATTAAAATTGAAATTTCGAAAAGACTAAGTCGGTCAGCTTGTTATAATGCTCTTTGGGTGTTTGTCTTTCATATCCGCACACCGTGCCCACAGTTATCGCCCCGTAACTCTGACGCGGCAACCGCTGTTTGTCGACATATAAACGCAATCGAAGATGACATTCAAAGGTAAGTAAGGTTTCCGCCTCGAACTTTAGTTCCACATAAGATTCACATTTCTCCATAAGGAACCAAATTTTGAATATTAAGGTGGTTCGTGTACTGAAATTGCGGGAAAAATTAGATGAAACCAGTCTCAAGATTGACGGACGTCAAACTAGAGTCATTGAGCAGCCTTAACTCGATAAGTGAACTCCGGCGTTTAAAGATAGTCAATATACCGAGGCCTTTACCAACTACGCGAAACGAGTGTTCTTAAATAAATAGAGTAATTTATTATATCTAAACTAAGAAGCATTGAGCTAAAAATCCACAAGCAAGTATTACTTCAGAAAATCATAATAATGAAAAATGAATAATGTGTGAATTACACTCATATAATATAATCAAAATTTCATATGAATTCTACGATAGTGTAAAAAATTGTTTCAATCCGAGTTCATGTTATCAATTTTTCTTTGGAAACAGCAGGTAAAAAATGCTAAAAAATTCGAATTCATTTCGACGAGTATATTAGAATACATCGAATAAATCTCTGTTCGATATTATATGGTAGATGTACGCACGCCCATGGATTTCCTTTTTTATTTACAGTAATAAACCGCTCGACGGACACACTTTCATATCTATTTTTCAAATTCTTTCTCTCTCTATCCTTGGTCTCTGTCTGGCTTTTATCTATGTAAACCATTCATATTATAAGTGTTAAAACACAAATGAATAGGACATAAAATATCAATTTAAGTAAAATTATATGTATATATAACTTTTATTTCAATTATTTTTTAGACATTCAACATTGATCCATATACTATGATTTTTTATTATGACATGAAAATGAATTTCGCCTACGTAATATAAAATGTTTATTTTTTTCGTTTTAGAAAATACTAATCTAGAAATTCAAATGCAGCGCGTAATTTAATAAAAGCAATCAATGTTTTAAACCGAAAAATGAAAAAAAATTTTCAGAGCAGTAAAAACTAATCGTTGTATATTCTAGGATTTCATTAAAAATAAGTTCAGCGTTTACTTGATAATTGAAGCACACTTTTAAAATTAGTTTTTTTTTTTAATTTGAATGAATAGTTATTTGTGTTTACTTCACAAAATTTAAATAGTTTAAGCTTCTAGTTTCACAAATGTACCAGAATGAAAAATACATACAACAGCAATGGTCCTTGATCAAATCGTTATTTTTCCTTTTCACGCATTTTCTTACTCATACTCTATTGAAATAATATAACGAAAAGTGATCGTTTAACAAGTGGACCAATACTTTCTTCATTTTTCGAAGCGAATGAGCAAAGCATAAAAAAAGGAATATCTCAAGTCGTATTTCATTCGAATAGAGATCACCGCGCGCAAACGTCAAATGCCGTGCGCATGACGGAGCAGAACGAAAATTCGCACGAAATCCCTTCCCTGGTGTCCGTTCTTGCACACGAATGATGAATTAACTTAATTATTAACTCGAAATTCGAGGCGCGATAAAATCGACGATCTGCCATCAGCTCTATATATATATATAGCGCCCTATCTTGGAACAGCCCTTCCAGAGCAGTCACATATATACGTCATTCGCGGCAGTCAGCGGTAGCGGGTGGCTGGGAAATGGGGAAGGGGGTGATGTATAGCGTATCGCCACGAGCGGTAAAAGGGAGAGTGCGAGAGAGAAAGAGAAAGAAAGAGGGAGGGAGACGGGGTGGAGAAGGACGGACAGAGACGGAAGAGAGGAGGAGGGCGCGTGTATACAGCCGGCGAGGCGCGACCGCTCCTGCTTGCTGCGGGAAACGCGAATTGATCGCGGGCGTTTAACCGGGTGCGTTATCGGCGATCGTTATCGCGGCGCGACGCGGCGCACGCTTGCTACAGCGTCCCGCAATCAAGCCCATCAGCCTCTCGCAGCACGGCATCGTTTCTCGCTCGCTTCCGGGGAAGGGTTGGGGGGGGGGAGGAGTGGCGGTGGAAAGCAGCGGCACTAGCCGGAAAATTCCAGAGCGCATATTTTCCGCATCGATTTGCCGCGGGCGGACAATGGGGCCACGTATCGTAATTTAGTCGTGCGATCAGCCTCCCCCGTGCAGTGTGGGGGTATATAAACACGCTTCCCAGCGATGCAGGGTGATGTGCGCTCTCCCTCCCTCCACCCCACCTCTCTCTCTCTCTCTCGCCCTCCCTCCTTCTATCCATCTCTTCATCTGACGCCGAAGTTGGGAGAAGTTGCGTGGCGTTCAGCTGAAAGTTCTTGGTCTATAAGCTTTCGGAGATAGTTGGTGGATGGGAGGAATGGGGGACGATGGAAATCTCGCAATTATCGAGGTGAAAGTGAATTGAATCACGCCTCCCCTTCACCATATATTTGTTTAAAGCGAGGAAGTGCATGGGTTTACTTAAGGGATGCGATTTTCGATATGCGGCACGTGCGGAGCGGAGCGAGTTGTGCCATTGTTTCGTTTTGAAACGCTCGTCAGTTCGTCATCGCTCATATAGTTATTTATCTATTTACTTCCGTATTTATCTCGGAATCAAAAATTTTTATTATTTAATACTTAATATTTATTATTTGGCAATTTTTCATTTTATTTGAACATTTGTAACATTACAATGTATATGTAGAACAAAAGTTAATTAATCTTGTAATAAAAATTATTATTTCCATTAATTTATGCATTTTTAATTTAATTAAAAAAGCACCTTATTACCAGACAGCATCAAATACCGGGCCGTGCGTTACTCCTTTTAAAAAAATAGTTTACGTAATTTGTGTGAGAGCGATTTAAGAACTCGTTTTAGGTCAACGCCATCGCTGCACTGAGGCGTGAAGTACGACTCGTTCGTAGATCACGTTCGCCATATACTAGATACGTAATCAACATTGACTTTTACATAATTTTATATTCTATATAAAAAAAATCTCGTTAAAAAATAATAAAGTATGAAACAGACGGAGAGGAAGAAATTTTGAAATTATAATCTCCATCTTGTGCCTTATGGGAAAAGGACCAAAATTCATCTGCAAATATTCTTAAACTTTTTACCATCTTTATAAAATCAATTAAAAATTCCAGATTATTAATTAAGTATCAGTATAATACCAAAAAATAATGTCTTAACGTAAAACAATGTCAAAAATCAGCTATACCTTCTTTAGGGTAGGATTTGACAGTTTATTAGTTAAATATTTTAAATTAATATTTTAAATGAATTAAATTCTTTAAACTAAATTATAAACTATAATATAATAGGTAGTTATTGTAAATCAATGTTTAGAAATATTCATGTTTTAATATAAATTTTGACGGACCTCCATTGGATACGAACATACTCATTAATGGAGCGGCCTGAATGTTGGTTAATGTTCGATAATAAAATTTCCCTGATAATTCAACAACTTTTTCATAAAACATCTAAAGATAGAGTTTAATATACTCAAATCTATGTTCTTATATGTAGAAAGAAGTTTTGTCATTTTGTATTCAAATATATTAGGCATTTTAACCAAAAAAGGAAAAATCAAAAATAGTATCATGGCGGACTTGCTGTTGGAGAAAAGTAGTTCCACAAAAAATTAATTTAATGGATTTTAAAACATATAGTCGTATAGTAATTTGTGATACATTAAAAATAATATTTTTTGTTATCAACTAAATATTATTATAATATAAGAAAATAGTTACTCGATTTAAGAGGACCTTCTTTGACTAAAGTGAAATTTATTCTTCCATCGAGTAAATACTTTTAGTAGATAAAATAATATTTTATTGGTATAATTCAAGCAATCAGTTACTTAATCAAAAAACGTGAAAAAACTCTTAAAAAAACTTGAGTAATGCCCCAGTTGAATGTAATAATTATAATTTTTCTTTACTTGTAAGTGAGTTAACCATATTCAAATACGATACATGTTTTTTTCATTTTCTTTCTACGATGAGGAGCCGATATAATTAATTTTAATAGTTAATTTTAGGTCTTAAGTAAAAAAATTTTTTTTGTAAATTACTATCTACACAATTTCTCATTAATGATTTTTCCAATATTTCCGACATGATATATTGAAATGAGTCATCTTGAAAACGTAATTATCCTTTGATACTTTAGATTTGATTATTCGTATAATAAATATTGAGGATATAACTCCTATCTGTTACTGTATCATTTTATCATTATTTATTATATGTTAATTAATCTTTCGTATTTAATTTAATATCTAAAATATAGTGTTTATCCATTATTAAACCATTGAAAATAAAACTTTCGTAAAATTCCGTCGTTGCATAAAATCTTTCATCCTCTATCTGTGCGCTCTATAAGGAGAAATTAAGATATATATATATATATATATATATATATATATATATATATATATATATCCTAATTTATATATACACGCAATGATATACACGCAATCATCAATCTTGAGGAATCACATGAGCTTACATTGATATTCTTGTAAAACATTCAAATTGAAACTCGATTGCAGAAGCTTATGGGGTCTCCTCTTACAAGTTTGAACCGTCTTTACACTAGATGCACGGAATTCTAATTTATAATCATCTCTATAATAAATTGATTCTTAAAATGTTTATACCGAATTTTTGAAAAATTCGTAGATGATACTTTTTAAAATGCCGAACATTCGATTTGGTTTTATAATTATACAGTAACGACTATTATTAGATTTTCGAATATATATAAATACGAGCTGCTCAATATATTTTGATTTGATGCACACTATTTTGCCAAAGGTAATATTCCATTTAGCTATCGGTTGTATTTTATGAAACTTTAACTTTTCTCTTTTTTTTTTTATGTTATTCTGATCAATACATTATTGCAACTTCAGGTGAATCTGTATTTTACAGAGCGTTCCGTACGACTTGTCAATGCACTTATTGAATATTAAAAATTACTCTATAATCTTGTACATATATTTCAAGACCAGTGAATATTGCTCGTCGTTTGCTTTTGGAATGAATAATTATTTATACACCTATATAATGCTCTCGGATTATGCATAAAGCTCATGGATACTTTTCGCCGCATAAAAGTACGTATATATCGAGAAAGCCGCAGGATGCACCGGTGCGTATAAAAAGCGCGAGCGAGAAAATTCTATTATGCAAGAGGGACCGAAAGAATAAAAGTGAACAAGGCCGGGGCCGGGGAGGAAAGCGGGGAAAGCAGAAAAAGACGTTGAATAATAGCGTTAACGCGCGTTCTCCCTTGTCAAGAGCGATAGAGAGAGAGAGAGAGAGAGAGAGAGAGAGAGAGAGTGCAGTTTATAGTTCAAAAAAGCGCTTGTGAGTAGTAAAAAATCTACAATGCCCGAGGGTCATCGCGGTGGTGTCGATAATTGCCACCCCTTCGCCCCCGGCCCCTTTAGTCGTCAATTGGATTCGCACACTCGCTCTACGGCTAATTGAATAGGAACGACGCGTACAAGCTCCTCGATATTTTCCTCCATCATTCATTCTCTTTTCCTTTTTTCGTTCATTCGCTCTTTCTCTCTCTCTCTCTCTCATTCTCTCTCTCTCTCTCTCTCTCTCTCTCTCTCTCTCTCTCTCTCTCTCTCTCTCTCTCTCTCTTTCTGACTCTCGTTCGGCGCTGGCTGCAATACGTCCCGCGGTCTGAAGTCGGAATTTAAATTTCTCCTACAGCAAGCATCAGCACGGAACCGATGCACTATTTGATATATATAGACACGTACAGTCCCCGAACAATTACATTTTCTCATTCTGATGATATATGTACGATGCTTCACATACGATCTCGCACTATTGGCAGAAGTCGATAGTCGCAGTTACTCTTCAATCTAGATTCGGTTCGATAGCATCCAACCTCGTGATTGGCAAGATTTGCAAATTCTTTGTGATATATAAATAAAATGAACAAATTGTATTATATAATGAATGTTTTTTTTACTATATAAGAGTTGAAATTCAAATTATGTGACTAATGATTCTCTTTCAGTGTTCAAGTTATACGTTTTTATGAAATTCGTGTTTTTTAAAGTTTCTTTCGAGAATTGTATTTTTATCATATCATGGTCATTAATTTTTTATGTGGATGAAAATTATATTGCGTGGGTCTTTCCAGAACGAAATAAAAATTTAGAAAAATATATAAATATATGCTAATATATATATATATATATATATATATATATGAACACTTCTCAATAAGATTAAGGTTTAGCATTATAACAAATTCAAAAAAACTATTTTATAATACGTCATTAACAAAGATTTCTATTGATTGTTTTGTTATTCTTAATAAGAGTAATTTGCGTTACTTTTTTAAATATTAAAGGCCATCGACGCATTTCAGGGTAATTTTTATAAAATGAACTCGTAATTTAAAAAATCCAAATATCCGATAAGTAGCGATAACCAATTTTGTTAAAAATTTATCAACTTACGTTTCACGAGGGTGCTGATTATGAATATCGCAGTCGTTTCTCATGGAAATCGAATTTTCATCACGTAATCCTTATAAAAAAAAACCATAATTGAAATCATAGTGTTTTGAAGCTACCTGAGAAAATAAATAAAAAAATAAAATTTTAAAAATTATTTTAATTCTGGGTTGTAGATATCACAAAACCATCGTTTCTCTGGCCTACATATTTCTATTCTTAAATATTAATGAAATAATAGTTTAAAAAAAAATCATATATAATACATACAATTATATGCAGTTTCCATAGCATCATCCAGCCTTATTAATTAAATTTTATTTAAGTTACATTTTTTGCAATTCCATTTACTTTTACTTCACAGATAAATATAAGTATCTCAGAGGTTATACGTCTTTGCTTAAACAGTAAATTCAGTTCCAATTTTAAAGTGAATACTGTATAAGTAATATAGTATATTGATATTTATGGCTTTTTGATTGTATTTTAAAATTTATTGCTACAGAACTGATTGTATAACTCATTCATTATATCAACCAAAAAAAATAATTATAAAGTATAAGAAGAAGTAAGCTGAACGAAAATAATTATATGAAACAATAAATTTTAATTTTATTTGGATTTGTTCATATCTTCATGGATCAAATCTTCATGGAAAGTTTGAGTAAATTAAAGATATTACTGGCGCAGTACGAACAAATTATAAAACCAATTGGAATAGAATGAGCACACGTTGAAGGGCTTTACTATTTATATTTAGGAGTTTTATTTTTGAAAAATATCACTTATCTTTAGAATTATTAAATTTTCATGTATAAAATTGAAAATCTTTAAATTTGATAGAACGCTTATTAATTTTTATCGAAGCTCGGGTTGAGACTATAAATAAACAGAATGCGGTGTGTACTTCTTTTGGTATATGTTACAAAATTTGCAAAGAAATAAATTAAAATCAGGGTATGTCGAAAAATTTTGAAGATTTAAAAAAATATTTCAAATCAGTGATGATGTTATCGCCAAGGTATATATTACAAGTTTTTGACATTTTTCCGTTCGAAAATATATTTTGCCACAAAAATGGAAGAAGAGACAAGCCTAGCCTGATAAGACACCGTAAGTCGTAGCAATATCATGTTAATTTTTTTATATATAGCATTCAGCGATAATTTTATATTTGAAGAGTGCTTCTTATACATAGTTTGTAGATTATTTCTATGTAATATATTAATTTATTTATATAGTTTACAAGGTTTAAATAGCTTTATTATTTTCAAACTCTATTTGTTCCGTGAACGGAAAGTTTCGTTTTCAATGTGTAACATAAGCTGTCTTAGATATTTATATAAATATTGTATGGGGCACTCGGACTCCGGACAAAGGAGAACTAAATTATAACGATACATAATCATTGCGCGACTGTTCAGTCTATCGCCATCCGCTTGTCGAGTGCGAACGTACGCTTTTCCATTATAATCCTGTTAAAATCCTTTTAAATTAATTAGTTTTCATTTCCTTTTAATTTATTGTCACCATTCTCATTATTGATCTAATCACACAACACAAATTCACATATTTGCATAATCATATATACAATAAAACGCAGTAAATACAAAATCAAAACTGACAGAATGTTTTGATGAAGCAGACACAGTTCTGAATACCGGGGCCCCGTGTAAAGTGCCAGCAGCACAGCGTATCGTGTACGCATTATACATTACATACTGAGTACGTATCATACGCAGCGTACAAAGTATGCATCATATAGGATCAGACTAGATTTCTCTTCTGGGTCCAAACATTTGATAAGGAAAACTCAGCTGATACTAGTCAGATTCGAGAATAAATTTCTACACGGGATACACTACGTACCGAGTACGTGTCATACGCAGCGTACCGAGTACGCATCATACACTACGTACCGAGTACGGAAAATTGACACCATCATTCATTCTAAAAGAACACATACATAATAAAAATTATATATCATTTCGTGGGGTTTTTATGCCTTTTCAAGGCTTTTCCCAAGAGCCAATAATCACCTTGTCTTATTTATTTAATCAATCCTACCTATAATTAAGATACGAAATAAGAAAACCTTCCCATGTTGGCGAGTTTTTCAATGCAACACTATTTGTAAAAATTTTTGTTTCGCTATGTATCTGCATCATAAAAAGTATTGAAAACAGGATTTGCTGTTGCATTCATTGCCTATCCTGCATTTATAATCATTGTTTAATAATGGTCTGTTAAAAAAATATACTGAAAAGTCATCGTTCATTAATTGCTACAATGCTTTCTTTATATTTCTTAGCGTGTATTAATTTTTAAACGAACTACGTTATTGAAACTTTATTCATTCGCTGATGAATTTTTCTCAAATAAAGGTGAAAACATGCACATTCAAATCCAAAATCCAAAAACATTATCATTAGGATCATTATTTCATTCTGTATAAGCCTTTCAAATACCGTTCTAAAAATAGTTCATTTGAATTGTCTTGAATCGAAATTAGAATTTGAAGATAAAAATGCAAATAATACATTGAAAAAGTTCTTTCGTCTTAGTGCTAATGTACCAACCTTAATCCATGTTCAAACTTCACAAAGGTTACCTAGAAATCATTCGACAAATTTGTTAGAAATTTACAAAATCTTTAAAAATAATTGAATTTCTAGTAACAAAAACGATTGGGTGTTAAGAACATACAAAATGAATTCAGAATATTTAAATATTAATTACAATAATTGCTGTAAACAAAAAAAAGAAAATAAATACCGTTTATAATTGTTACCGAAATAGAATGTAAATGCATTAAACAAAAACAACAAAAGGCAATAATATAAAACTTAAAAACCATTGAGAAACACAGGTTCGTGTATGCGTATGGATGAATGACCTGAGTAGTCGGATTGTTTTGATACACCATGTTTACTTCGTGCGCGCCTTTCTAGGAATTGACCGTAAACGTTCAGCCGAAAAATTTAATGAATAAAATCCTAGTAAATGACGTATGCGAAGTCTATTAATACTAGTGATATTTACAATGTGAACGCTTGTAATAAACAGACAATTAACGTGTTAAAAAGAAAAAATAATATTGTGAAGGACTGCCGAATAACAGAAGGTCGATATATAGCAGACGGGAATATCTAAAAACAAAAGAGATTTTTTTTTATTTCCCCTTTCTCTTTCTCATACTAAATAAAGGCTAATGAAATAAAATGTACAAATTAGAATGGCGCCGAGGATTCGCGGCTTTTCAAAGTGCGTTCTTGCTCGGCAACGCGTAGCTGTCAGGCCTACTTAGCTCGGGGCAACTTCGTGTTACCTGAGGCTCTGATTGACCCGCTACAAGACTAGGTCTTGGGTTTATGTTAGGTCCAGCGTGTTATGGGATATGTAAATCGAACCTAGACCGCATCAAGGCTGGCTGAAAAGTAGCGACCACCTCGGTGCCCCCTCCCCGTTACAAATATCATATTTACAAGGAGAAAAACAAAATTTAGTTTTGGAGCCACTCGGTGGCATAAAGAAAACAGTAATTTCAAGCTAAGTAATTAAGAAAATCGAAGAATAAAGGAAAACACAAAAGTCGACCTTCTGTTTATGTCGGCAATTCTGTCGAGGCGAAAAATGTTCGGGCAAGTTCGAAGAGGAGTGGGGCAGCGACGAAGCGGCTCGAGCCTCTGAGTAAAAACCAGCGCGCGGAGCGCGGCGCGCTCACTTGTATCTCGAACCTTGGTTTAAATAAATTGATTATATATATATAGTCCTATTATTATCCTTCCTCATTAATAATTGGGCGAATGAATAAAGAAATATATATATATATATATATATATATATATATATGTGTGTGTGTGTGTGTGTGTGTGTGTGTGTGTGTGTGTGTGTGTGTGAAATTCTATTAGCCTCATAGCAGTGACGAGAAAAATATTTGATTTATAAATAATTTAAGCTCGACTTATATTAGTTAGTAATCTAGTTACTAATTTACAGTAGTTAATTTTGAATTAATTATACGCTAAGGAAGTACAGGCGACAATTTCAATCTGAGAAGCCTTCATCAATGTACAGCTCAAAGCTTTTTAATTTTTGGAACTGTATCTCATGCTTCGCACTTTCATCCTAGGGACGTTCCTGCTACTTTTGTTAAAAATTAATAATAAAAAAAAGAAGAATAAAGAACGAACTCCTCGGCGTTTGAAACACTGCTTAAATGTAATCACGCGACCGCAGCGAAAACCGCCTCCCTCTCCCACCAACCGTTCGGCTGCAGCAAGAACGGCAAGGACTCTCTCTCGGATTGCGGTACGTGTACGTTTAAGCGAATGAAACTTCGCATGTGTATATAACTACATAGTAGATTCATACATACACGTACGCATTTCATCGAAGAACTTAGCAAGACCTATAGAGAGAGAGACAGAGAGAGAGAGAGAGAGAGAGAGAGAGAGAGAGAGAGAGAGAGAGAGAGAGAAGGAATCTCAGTGGTTGGATTGACAACTAACATCTAACCATCTAGGAAGACGGTTGAGCGGGGGGAGGGGATGAAGAAAGGAGGAGGAAACTCCCTGGAGTTTTCTCATCACATCGACGACAGGGAACTAACTCGTCTAGATATAGAGCGAAGCATGTATAGGCATCAGCGCCGCGATCGGGCATTCCTGCAATATTTCAAGCAATATATATATATATAGAAGGAGGGTTTTCGCGTTTTTGATTTTCGATGGTTCGACGCGCAGGCGTCGTTGCAGCTGCGCGCGCCTGTCAAGAGAGCGGGCCCGCGGAGGGGCATGCCAAGGCGCAGATATCGGCCCTCTCGCTGATCGCGAAGTGCCTACTATAAATGCCCCCTCTCGCTCGCCCCCGGGCCGCCATGAATTTTCATGCCGTTTAATTAATACCGCCGCCGTCGGGTGCGCGAGCGCGAAAGCTCCGCCAAAATGCTCCGAGAAATTCATTTGTTTATAAGGGCCGCCTCCGGGCCCGTGCGGCCGCCCCTGCCGCCCCCTATTGCGACCCCGGTCGTTTACTCCCCCCCCCCCTCAAGTCTCCGTCGCAGTCCTTTTTTGAAGCTGCTCGGCTGTGGCACGGTTGCCTGCTTTAGTGGCGAAACTTTTTAATGAAATAAGTTTCTTAGGTCTCTCTCTCTCTCTCTTTCTCTCTCTCTCACTCTCTCTCTGAATTTTTTTCTACATCTACGTCCTATAGCGCACCTTCCGACGACCTTGGAGATTTTATGCAGATGCTAATCAGGGTATCAGGGATGCTGTCAAAGAGAGATTTTAGATAAATCAGATTTCGATTGTCTTTGCATGAATAAGTATTGCCTTTTAATCTATTATTATAATATGCAAGAATAGATTGCATTAATGTATCAGAATTATTATATTGAACACATTCGCCTGCCTAACTATATCAGTGAAAAATAATATATTTTTGCATAAAATATATTTTTTTGCTGCAAATCTTAATCTTTATCGTTAAAATATTAGAATTATTATAGACTGCCTATCACTAATTTTGTTTATTATATATTCTAGTGCCATTAAAAAAACTTGCTTTATTGTATGGTTTATCGAATAACAGATTCTTAGTTGCTTTAATCTTGTAGAAATAACTAAAAGAAATATTAAAAAAACTATTATATTTGACTATTATCATTCTAAATTAACTTGCATCTTTATACTAGATAATATATAAACTCGTTCATATATTCAGGTATTTTGATAATTGTATATTATAATTTAAAAATATAGTAGAAATTGATTTCGTAAGAATCTGTTAGGTCTAGATTTTATTCGCTGCATGCATGATTGTCAAATATCGATATCGCGTTGAGCGTATTACTGCCACGTCGTATGTTTTCATGGAACAAAATTTTGCATTAAAAAACTTGATAAACAACGCTATGTAGATATCTCTCTCTCTCTCTCTCTCTCTCTCTCTCTCTCTCTCGATACGAGCGTTTAAAGCATACTAATCGTAGGGTCCACGTGCGCTTCTTGTGGCATCTGCGCTTTTATCGCTATAATTTTCGTGTCAGATTAAGCGAGCGCGGGCGTACTGCGCGCTCTAATAGGATAGGATATCATTGTCAACGTTTACGAGCTGGACACATATTGCAATAAATAAATAGATGAAAAAACGGTACAAAACTGTTCAATCGAACGAGAGGGGTCACCGTTCATAAATTAGAAGTCTAGTAATAAAATAATTCGTTTTCATTTCTTTCCACGTATCTTCTGACAACCGAGAATATCTACATAGTTTTTTCTAGCTTAAACCGCGAAATTCTCCCTCTCTGTCCCTTTTTCTTATTCTCTCACTCACTCTCTTTCCCACACTATCTCTCTCTCTCTCTCTCTCTCTCTCTCTCTCTCTCTCTCTCTCTCTCGCGTCGGGTTTTCGAACCAAGTTCGGTCTCCGCCGGCCCCCTCTCCGCATTACCAGAAACTTATCACGCGCGAAAAGGAAAGTTGAGATTCTCGCGCGCGCGTGCGCACGTGTCACGGCTTCGGGGTGGGCCGGAAATGTGTAGCTGATGATGACTTCGTTTACGCGAATGGGATGTCATTGCGTCGATATATCGTTAGCCGAGAGTCTATATATCGTGGTGCTTGGTGGGCGGGGGTTCAAAATTAGAAACTGAAAAGCGCTCCTTTGTATACGAGTAAATATAGAAAATTCTTTCATATTGCAGATGAGTAGTGATACGATTTTAATAATGAAAATGTTTTTTCAATATTAGAATCGCGATTGCCGGGTTACCGAATAATTTTTCCCAAGACTCCATTCAAATTATATCTTTTTATCATTAACTTTCTCATTGGTAAATATTATTAATTAAATTTCTAGTATATCAATACATACACGGAATATACGTTCCTTCAAAAATCATTCGTCTTACAATATTACTTAAAGTTCAAGACTTCCGGGGCTCGCGTTGGATGAAATTGCATTTTTAATATTCCTACGTAGCGGGGAGATATTCGGCATTTGAAATAGTTTCTTTAGATGCTACTGTTTTAAATTTCAGAGAGAGTTTACAATTGCACGAGGAATGAGAAATTCCGTAGATCGAAATAAAACTTTTTTTTATATTTCGTGTCGTTTAAATAAACGAATTTTGATTGTATCGATGTACGATTACATAAAAATAATGAATTTGTTTTTGAAACATGACTTATGGTCATAAAACTTATAGAAGGCTGTAATTCATTAGCATTTTGTACTGGAAATATAACGTGATTTCAATGAAACTAAAAATATTTTACATTAAATAATACATTCAAACTGAATCGTTTCAAATAATGAAATAGGCAACAATAAAAATTCTAATAATATTTTTATTCATATTAAAAGTTAGTTGCAGAAGAAATTCCATTATCTATGTTATTTTAGGCCTACTAATGGTAGTATTGTTTATTAATTAACTGAGTATTGTAATTATTTGAAAAGCTTGCATATTCATAACTTTTACTCCAACCGAAATCCTCTTGGAGGCCAGTAATAAAGCTTACGGTACTTCGAAAGAGAGGAATAGAGAAAATAAAATTTTCAAACATCGTACAATAAGTTTATATTAATGCAGTACAGGACTCTTCGAAATTTCTATTTTGATAAATTTTTTATGTAAATTATGCAGTTGTAATAATCGTAACTTTATCTAACTATCATGCACTAATTTCTATGCTAAAACTTAGATAATGGTAAATACCTAAACACAATTGAATTTGCATTTATATTTCCCTAAATATACTACTTTGAAGTGTAACCCATCTCTATGGCTGCCAAAGTTTGACAACTGTTTAGTACATACGAGTTAGTGAGATTCGGTGGTTAGCCATTTTATGGTGTGAAACTTTTTCACAGAAACGATGTCGAATACAGTTATTGAATAAAAAATTAATGATTCCATTCGCTATTGTCAGATTATTTACGTATAATTCGATAGATGTGGCTTCTAATCTTAAAAAGGAAAAAAACTAGAAGTAGGCTTCAATTATTTCTGGTCTTTGTCATTTCCCAATATTTGGGTACAGTTTTGTAGTGACAGTCGGAGACCGTAACTTATAAGTGAAGCGCATGAAGATCAGCTTACACATAGAATGAATTTATTACGAAATATTAAAATTTTTTTACTAACTATACATTGTTGAATTTTCATAGCATTTTCATGTCTGTAAATAATAAAACGAATACACTCGTCAATTCTCTCGTCTAATATATATTTTTTTACGTTTCGGTAATCGAGGATCATAACGAATACAATGTTAAAAATGCTAATGGAGAATCATATATATATATAATAGATTATAGGATATTGTACATGAGCTGCTATTGAGCTGTTGAAAAAGGCCTATTAGTAGCTATAATCGGCCTTCGACAACTATACAGATACGATTACGATGCCTTTTGTAAATAAATTAAGATCCCCGCTATATCGGTCGAAATAGCGGATGTACAATTTGATACTCAAATTGAATAGAAAGGGAGTAATTTGCGCGATAGCATCGATTTATATATACATATACATACATATACATACATATATATACATATATACATACATATATATATATATATATATATATATATATATATATATATATATGTATATCGGAATACCACGATCAAGTATTTTGAGATAGAGGAAAAACATAATTAAAGAGTCATTATTCGTTCATAAAGATTCTGATGCTCTTAGATTAATACTATGTAGTGTAATTTCATTAAAATTATGCTAAGTCAGTAATAATAAGCAACGAAGAAATAATAATAATAACATATTATTATTATTACTCCTGCATATTGAACAATTCTAAAATCGACTCATTAACGATGATACCATTATTTTCATTTGAAAAAGCATATATAATGAGTGGTTATAATACCAATAAAAGGCTTATAAAAGGCTTCAATAAAGCTATAAAAAAAAAAAAAAAAAAAAAAAAAAAATACTAATTGAATATTTTTATATGAAATCATAATTAATTCTTTAATTAATTCAAAAGAAAAAGAATTTCTTATATGACTAAATACTTTAATATAACATTGAGAAAAATTTTTGTCAATCAATATGAAATTTTTATTGTATTCCAGAAAAATATTACTTTAATTCTCCTTATTTAATTGTTTTTTTTGTTGACTGAATTAAGACGCTGTTAATTTAACAGAATCTTATTGGTCACCTTTACGAAATATCACTAAAAACGTAAATACATTTCAGTTCTGTTATTGTTGTAACAATCTTTCGATAAAATTCAATCATCTTGTAAATACAATGATATGTATGATAAAAATGTGTGTGTGTGTGTGTGTGTGCAAAAAGTATATAGAATTATTAGAGGCTGAGAGGGAAGAGTGCATGGGTTTACAAGGAGAAGGGAGGTTATATATGAGAACAAAAGTCTCGCGAGGTTTATAACTATTTTATATATATAGCCGCGAAAGCCGGATACAACGAGGCACAGTGTCGAAGATATCTGTTGTTCGTATATATAAGAGTCGCGAAGAGCTCTTTGCGCGGCACGACAAAGTTGGCGGGGACGCGCGGATATTGCGCGGCCGGTTTTTCGCCATGTATCGCAGAAAAATACCGACGGCCGAACGACGAAAGCGTTTTCCAACTTTGGCAGGACGAGGCGGAAAAACAAAAGGATTTCCGCCACCGCCGCCGCCAACAACACCCTCGCGGAGTATGTCTCAGAGGATTGCCGATCTCTTTAAAAGGTAGAGAGAGAGAGAGAGAGTGAGAGAGGAAAAGAGAGGGAGAGAGAGAGAGAGGAGAGGGAAAGAGAGAGGGAGATAGAGAGAAGTCTCTTACCATTAGTCGTTACTTATTTTTTTTTTTAATTGGGACTTTTGAAATTTCTCTGGTTACCTTTGTCAATCTATCCTTGATAATTTCTGAAGATGCACTTTTCAGTGTTTTACACTTTAAGTTTAATCTTATTTCAGCATGAAAAATCTTCATTCTATTTTATTCGAAGACAATGCATGTTCAGCATTTATATTTAAGTTCTAATTTTATATTGAAGTAAATATTTAATATCTTTAACTGAATTTTAATATAACGACTTAAATTTCAATTGGTTTGGTTGAACTAGAGTGTTAAAACAAACGTAGGAATGATGATTCATCGACTATTATTCTTAAACTTTTTAAGTTTTTTATTATAAATAATACATAAAAGACATAGTATATATTAGAAAGCGAAATTTGTTTATTAAATTGTTGTGAAATTTACGGTTTTTATGTATTGATTACAATAAACTACCCAAAGAGGTCGATAATAATAGTCCACGAAACATTGTTTCTATAAATCAGAGAAATTTTGTATTAAAACACGTTTCATAAATCGAGTTTTTCTTTTAGTTGTGGAATAGTTAAGTTATATTAACAATAATTTTTGTATTGGTATCGTTGATAAATTTGATTTTAAAACAAATTAAAACTTATCCGTTTGCGATTAATTTTTGTTTTTAATCAAATCTTTCTTCTCACTGTTGATTTTATTTAATGCATGTTATATAGAATTAATAATTCCATAACTCCTTCGTTCATAATAATTAAACAAAATTGGGAAGTTTCGAAATTTCGAAGAAATTCCTCGTATAGTCGCACCGCAAAGTTGATTTCAAGCTGTTGGGTTAAAGCATTAAGGTAAGGATGGCGTACAGCAAGTCCGTCCTCATTTTCCTCCGTCTTCCCTTATTCTCCGTCTGTCTGGCTACCTGTCTCTTTTCTACTCTCCCTCTCTTCGGAATAGGTTAAGCTGCCAGATATGGAAGAATCGAGGGAACAAAGCGCGGTGCACATCGCGAGTTCGACGAGTTTCAGAGCATAAGTTTCTTTCGGCTCAGTGGCGAAGTTGTACGTCGCTACTTTAGAAGCGTGGGGGGAGGGGGTTGGAAGTATTACGGGAACTCTGATTAGTTCCCCTACCAGCATTACTTTGTTTCAAAACTCGTCCTAAAATTGACTCAAGAGAAAACGAGTCACTTAATAACGGACATGGGATTTTTCTATTTCCAAAAATTTTACTCGACCCTCGTTCAATTGCCAAATATTCCTTTTCTATTTGTCCTTTTCTAGGAGTAAAATAGTTCTGAGGATTTTCAAAGTTTATGTTTAGAATTATAATGTCTGAGTAGTTTGTCTCATCAGTTTCTCGATTAAAATTGTTGAATTTGATCGAATCACATCTTCCTTTTTTTCTTGAATCCTTTCTTTTCTAGGATAAATATAAAATTGTAAAGCGATCTTGAAATTATATTATAATTTTTAAAAATCTAATTAGAAAATTCAAATTGATTTATGAGTTATAGTAGTTTTACTAGTTATTACTTAGAAAATGTTATATGATATTTTTACATAAAGCGGTGAAAACGATGTTATCTATACGTACAAAATGCATTAAGAAAATCAATATTGCGTTCAATTGATTTAATACTTTCAAAGTAATATTTGAATATATGATATGCTATCTACAAAAAGACAAAAATATCAATGAGTACTTTGGAACACTTTAAAAAAAAAATAGCTCGCTCAATGAAAAAGTTTTCGTGTACGTGATAAAGGTATGATTTTAGTCAGGCATTGAAGTTACACGAACTCGAACTACTGGCGATTTGATATATTACTAGGATTATCGAATAGATCACAGTTAATGATCATTACATTTTGTGCTAATCAATCGGATAATTTAAAGGACACTAGTATTCAAAAATACAAACAAAACTTTTGCTCGTAAATGCAATCTTTTAAATCTCTCTCTCTCTCTCTCTCTCTCTCTCTCTCTCTCTCTCTCTCTCTCTCTCTATGTATCGATCTACTTCTTTTTCTTTCTATTTTTGATTATCTCTGAACTACTTCAATGGAAATGTACCTATTATTGTTCATTTATTACCAAATTATTTAAACTGACTATTACAACTAATACTTATTTTGAAGTATAGAAAAAATCTCTTATTAAATCACTAAACAAAGTTACGAATTCTACATCTTCTGTCTAGTCATATCTTATTGCAAACTTGTCGCACGTGACAAAAGCTTTAGACAACATTAATAGTGACTTGAACATGGCTTCTTAATAATAATTCTACTTTTCAATTTTAGACGTGCATATGAATCAATTAACCATGAGGTACCACTAACTAAACTCAAAAATTAAATTTTTCTAATTATGCAAATAGGCGGCTTCACTCCTATCTTTCTATGTGTTCGTAGGTAGTTATTGATAATAATGGAAATAAAAATAATATCTTTTTTACTTCATCAGGCCTCCTCCATGGTTTTACACCATGTTCACTCATATTTTTAATTTATAGAAATTGGCTATTATCAGTATTAAATTACTGTTGATACACGTGCATGTTTTTCGCTGATGATTTACAAATTCATCTTCAATGTAAAGCTTCCAACTTAGCTGCAGGTATTATTGAGCTGAACGCGTATGCAACGAGTACATCATGTTGCCCATATTTCATCTGCAACATCTAGTATCTTTTACCAACTAAGATCTGAATATAAATATTTATTATCTGAGGTAAAAACATAGTTAACAAATCCACTCGTCGTCTCTCATTTTGTTTATGCTTGTCTCGTATACAGTGGCTCAACATACTATTTAGGCACTAAATTACAGGATCTTTAAAATGCTGTAGTTAGTTTTATATTTCACCTCAAAAAGGATATAAAATTATAATCTCCCTATCATAGATGTTTGGTTAACTCTAATAGAGCGCCGAAAGTATTTGGTGGATCTTTTTATACACAAGATGCTGACGTTAAAAGACCTCCGTATTTACATGCTACATTAAAATCATCTATGACACTGATCGACGTTCTGTTAGAATCAAATCTACAAAATATGTTTTAATAGTTATTATGATAACCACATAAATGAATACATTTTCTGTACAGGCAAAACTACTTTGTGACTCTTTGCCTGTAAAATTGCGCTTGAAAACGTCTTTTCCGGCGTTTAAGAATTAATTAAATTTATTATTGCGTTCTATCGAATGAATAAATTATATTTACGTATCAGTGAGAATGCTTGTCATATTTTTTTATAGTTCTATGCGTACATAAACATCTTTACTATATTTTAAGACGTCAGTAGTTATCTCTATGAAATTATGTATGAAACTTCGTGTTATTCTGTGTTTCATTCAGTTGAATAAGACCATAACATTACTAAATTAGTTGTGAATCAATCAAACAAACACTCTCTCTTTCCCTCTTTGCCAGTCCATAACCTCTCACGGAACTGAGCGTGCTCCATTATATGTGCAAAGAATCTCGGTCCGCCGGCACTTAGCGCTGTCGAAACGCTCGTCCGCTCTCGTGAGTGCACGGGCCGTAATTAATAGATCGCGGTCATTGGAAAATTTCAAGGACTTCCCTCCTCGCCCTCCCCCGCTGACACTGTCCTCACTACTCGGGGGAAAGGGGTGCACTTAATGGCTAGCAGGGGACGAGCGCAGATGCGATCCCCGAGGCCGGACAAACCTCTGACGGACCTCCTGGAATTATCGCATTAGCAGCACCAAGGCCTTCTTTGCTTCCTCCCTTTCGTCCTTCCTTCCTTCCTTCCTTCTTTCCTTCTTTAGCTGATTTTCGGCCTCTCAGTTAATGGTATATATATATATATATATATATATATATATATATATATATATACCCATTTTCTTCCATTGCAAGAAAATGGATCTAAAACGCGTGGGCAAGAATTTTTAAAACGTTTTTCTGTGTTTTTATGTGAACGAATTAAAATTTTACTTAGTATGGTTCTCGTGCCTCGAAAAAATATATTCATTAGAAAATTGAATTTTTTATTAACTTCGATTGCATATATTTTATAATTGAATTCAAATATGAGTGATATTTGTGTATTAACAGTGATACATGCAAAAAACGGGAACCTATTTTTAACATTCAATCTGACACAAAAACACAAAAAGATGCTATTCTGGAAATTGGAATTTTCGAATTAAAAATAGCATTGTTAATTAAAAAGCAGAATTTTCGAATAACAATTAAGATTTTTTAAATATAATAAAACGCACGTTATTCTTAAGAACTTTTAAGAACATAATTACATAATTAACACAAATTAAGAACATTATTTGTAACACTCTATTGGAATATTTTATTGTAATTGGATATCCTTAAATTATTTTTTGCTAGAAATATAATTATAATTCAATACATTTGCAAAAGAGTTTGTGTATCTTCACGACGCAAATGATATTTCAGCTATAAATTAACGTTTAAACATAAGTCTTTACGCAAACTCTTTCAGTGCCCTGCCCACATTACACATTACTATTCATATAATACATAAATAAAACTGAAATAAATTACATTACATAACATTAGGATTTTAAAGTTCTTTCTTCCCTTTTTGGATGAAAACCGAATGAATAAATCTTCAAAGTCTACCATTAAAAGAAGCAAACAATTCTGAAACAAATTTGAATATTCGGAAAAGTAGTTAGAAAAGTAGTAGTTAGAAAAGAGTTTATCTCTTATTAATTTGAAAGTATAAATCTAATATATATTTAAATTTCACGTCATTATTATCGTCTTAAATGTAATTATTAAATTGCAAGAAAATTAAATATTCTCTTAAAAATTCTTATTATGTAAATTTTCAGTTTTTAAAAAAGGTTTTAATTTTTTATTATTAATATGTTGAAGTTTGTTATAAAATTTACATCAGCGTAGATTTTTTGCTCATATATATGTCATGTTAGTTTTTGTTAATCTACAAACTATTATTTATGGCATAAAATATTGCAAACTTCACTTATCTTGTAAGATGAAATTCTCGTTTCTTCGCTAATTCCTTCACTTCCTAATGTTCTTTATGTATATTGGCAATCCTTAAAGATAGTTTTTTCTTTTTGAAGATATTTGAAAAAAATTCTTCAATATCCTGATAAAGATTTTTCTTTATATAATTTAATAAAATTAAAAATAAATCAAAGTTACAATATTTCTTTCTTGAGTTACTCACATACAATCTGCCAATCTGCCTTGGCTATATACTATATATATATATATATATATATATATATATATATATATATATATATATACTATATATACTATTATTGAATATTTGTCATTATCGTACATTGTTTGATGTATTAAAAAGTCCAGTCACAGTTTTTGGACATCTGATTGTATTCCGATACATCTATTAAACCCCGCAAACACATTTTTGATGCAATTTCATCACATTTAATTTGATTATAACAATTAACGCATGCCCCTTCTAGAAGACGATCTTTATTATAACATTTTTTTCTATTTTATTTATGCTCTTCTTTTACTCCTCCAAAGCCTTTGATAGAGTGAATGATTGATATTTTATTTAGTAAACTTTAAAATATTTATATTTAGAATATATAAATATTCTGAGTTTGATTACGTTGTACTTTCGAAAAATAAGACCGGTTCCGTATCAAAAGTATAAACTGAGCTTTTCGAAATATCTCTTCTAGTATTGATCGATATCTCATTTTTTCTTTACCTATTAACATTTTTATTCATGATTTTCTGAACTATTTGGCTGTTTATATTTTGCTGTTCCAATTTTGCTTTTATCCGTTTTCAATGAAACTATTCTAAATTTAGAGGAAATATGGACGTTATTTATCCGTAATCAATTTTTAACGATTTAGATCTAATTTTACCATGCTCTCGTGAAAATACTCGCTTTGCGTTAACCATTTATGGGATGAAATAATAGACATTTCGCTTAGTTACTCGATTTTATGTTTCAGCCTTTTATTACTATAAGTAATATTACCTTTGTAGTATTATTGAGCAATTGATTTCAAGAGACTAGAATCTAAAATATTCATACATCGGATTTATTTCTAGGTTGACTGATTGTAGAAATTCGAGAAAATCATGAAATTTTGGATTGGTGTTGCCGTGAACTTGTACAACCTACTACAAGTTTTTCTACGCTATTGAAGTAGGAAATGATACATGTAAAAAGTTTGGAATGAAATGCAAAAATCCTTGCTCAAACTCATTTAAATTATCATGATTACATTTCTTAAATTATTTCGCTGTGATATACTGAGCTAAGCCGAGTAAGCAGAGTTAAGCAGAGTATATGTAAACACATATACATATACTTGTACATATACATACATTATATATAAAAGTTAAATTTAATAATAATAATAATAATTACTATAATTTTTTTTTCATTGTAGTTATAAAGTTGGTCTTACACCCATTTCCAGCGTTTACGATATATAAATCTGTGACCCAACTATCTACCAACATGAAAGTCGTTAGTTTAATAAATTTCTATTTGTCTAACTTATAGGACTTTACACAATCATGATCGTCCCATTAAAACTTACTCTACCAGTGTACTTTCAACTTTGGAAAATTGATAACATAAAATTTGCAAAACTTTTAAGTAAATTCCTTGTTAAATGAGCAATACGTTTCAATTGCCAATAATGAGATAGAACCACATGCTGAAAAATCTAAATAGATGAATGACAATACGGAGGCACGGAGCTGTTGAGACTTACTGCGCGAGAAAAAATGAAAACAGCGAGTCGCAATTTTTCATGAGCTTAGATAGATAAATAAATAGATAGATAGATCGAGAGCCAGAAAGAGAAAAAGAGAGATAGATAAAGCAATAGATAGAGATAGATAGAGAGGGAGTGAAAGACAGAGAGAGAGAGAGAGAGAGAGAGAGAGAGAGAGAGAGAGAGAGAGAGGGAAAGAGAGAGGGAAAGAGAGAGCGAGAGAGAGAGAGAGAGAGAGAGAGAGAAGGAGGGGAGGGGAGGGAGATAGCGAGAGAGACAGGCAGAGCGCGTCCACCACGGTAATGTTGTTTGTCGAGACGCCGCCCATCCCTAGCCCCAAGTATACACGGCTCGTCCGCAAAATACATATCCTACACCTACCTTCCCCCCTTCTTTCCCACCCCCGCTGCCTCTTCAATCTCCTCCGTCTCTTTAAAATCCGTGAAAGGACATGACGGCAATATCGAAATTCCTTTACCGCGAAATCACTGGAGCTTTTGCGCGTCAGAGAAGGAATTTGGATGAGCGGGTCGGTAAGGTGGGGGGAGGGGCGGAGGGGAGGCTGCGCGGTACGGCACCGCGCCGCGCCGCACGGTATGAGTGGTGTAGCAAGCGAAATGGAACAATGCTCCATCATAGGCGGGTCGGAGAAGGGGAGGGCGAGGAAGAGGTAGCGAGCAAGATATCCAGCTGGCCGCCCATGGGCGCGCACTTGGCGAGTTCCGTCACGTAGTCGGTGACGCGACGATAGAAAGGAATCGAGGTTCCGTTTCGGCTCCCCCGGATATTGGCCTGGCTTTTTCCCTTCCTCGTATACTTTCTTCCTTCTTCTGGTCTTCCGGGTACTTTCCCCACCTCGGCTCTTTCTTTCATTCTCTCTCTCTCTCTCTCTCTCTCTCTCTCTCTCTCTCTCTCATTCGTGCGTTCATACTTCCTTTCTCTCGCGTGCGGCTCGTCTCTTATTCCCACCTTTCATTTCTCTAGCTGCCCCTTTCCCCCATTGGAACATCCTCTCTCTTCGTCTTCATATTACGCCAGGGTTTTCCTTTGTTTTCCATTCTCATAGTCGGCGAACGTACAATTTTTGCTTTTAGATATTATCTATGTTTTTTTCCTCAGGGCAGCCGCCATATATAAGGCTAATTGTAAAAAAAATTCCTTCGACTGGTTGGGTGGGTAATTCTGGTACGATGTGATTCAATACTTCATCTATACGATTGGACTGTAGAAATTAAAAGGATGTTTTTCGATTTCACAGAAATCGACTTATTATTTTAGTCGGAAAAATTGATAACTAAAAAATTAACGTAATTTTAAAGTAACATTTTGAATTTCCATGGTGATCATATACTCGAACAGCTACTTTGCTTAATATTTCGTTTGGTGTTATATAGGATAAGTAATAATTAAATAGCCAAAGCGTTCACTGCTTTTTTTCTTACGTCAGTAAATGAAAAGCGTGCACGATACGATCAAGGAATGATTAAAGTTCCGTGTCGTTTTAATTAATTCTATACTACCAGCAACAAGTGTTATCCCATTTCGCCTTGATTAAAAATCTAATTGAAAACGATTTTATCTCGAAGAAAAGTACAGTAAAAATTAAATATTTAAAGGAATATTAAACCCATTTTCACCTGTACAAGTTTTAAAAATACAATTTCGAAAGTAAATTATGTTACTGTCCAAAATATTATTTGTCTAGTAGTTGTTTTCTTTAAATAAAAATATACGGAAAATGTGTGTTCTTTAAGAGTAAGTGATATTTGAAACATATGTTAATCTACATTATGACGTTTGTATAAATATCGAATAATTATTTCGTTTTCAAAAAAAGTAATATTTCCGTACAGGTGAATATTATCACATCATATTCTATTTTCACATTAAGGATGAAATTATTCAAACATCCTTCATTTTTTACAAAGAGTTTTCTTTATGCTATAAACGGGCAATCGCAACTTGTCTTCATTTCATACCAAACGTTTTCCTCCTGGCTCCAACTCCATTTTTTCAGCTATATATACATATAATATCTATGAAACGATGTGCCTCTCGAAAGTGCGAAAGGACCGGAAGCTCGAACCTTCGCGATAAGGTCCCCTCGTTAAGTTGTGCGCACGAGCTATTTATCGAACAATGAAGATAAATTCTTGGTGCGCGAGATGAAAATAGCAGGGGAATGGATATGATAATAATAATAGTCGCAGCATCGATGGGGCGGCGGAGGCAGCGATTATACGTACGGGGTAATCCTCACACTATTCTTATTACTTATCATTTTTTAAAATATTATTTAAATGTTGATTTATTATGTTACTTTGCTATGTTACTATTAGATTTTCGAAGGAAGATCGTGATCAGCAAATATCTATGTTGAAAGGTGCTCTATGAGGATCTTGACAGAGTGTCGCGAAAATCAGAATATAGACTCAGACTACGGACTGAGAGAAAAACTGAGAGGACGTAGAAAATTTTCTTTTTCAGAATTTCGTGCTCGCTTGAATTGAGCTAATCGATAAACATTTTAGATTTCCATGGGAGTGAGTTTAGATGTAATCCTTGCTGCTGTGGCGGCAGTAAGAGAAGCATCACGCAACCTTCCATTCTGTTCGATTCATTAGTGCATTCATAGTAACGTCTTATATATCTTATATATTATTGAAAGACTAACCGAGAGACTGCTCTATTGTTTGGGAGAGAGCCGATAGTTAAGGAAAGGAAAAACTAACTATTAACATACCACGACAGTCTGTGTTGGAATTCAAAATTGGCAATTGAGGTGAAGTATTTTACTATACATAGTAATTCAAGTACAGATACCTAAAAATATATTCCTCATTGGATACGTAGAACAACCCCCAACTGCTCTCATTGATCTAGATTAGATATAATAGATATTAGATATTAGAGACTGTGAACTAGTAATAAGATAACTACCATGCTCAAGAGTAAAAAGCGTATTCCATCGTTTGTTTTACGCCAATTGGATATTCGTCAGCCAGTATTAAACGACCTTTAAGTATTGAAGGGGAAAATACTGCATTCCGATCAAACGTTCTGCGATCAAATAAAAAATATAGCAGATAAGACTAATTAATAAATATTTTCTTATTGGTCTTACAGTCCAATCAATTCAGTCTAAAAATAAAAAATAAAAATAAATAAAAATAAAATAAAAATTAAAAATTAAATTAAAATTATAATGACAGTCATACTGTCCTTGTTTACATTGACCCCCGTAGACCGTATAATTTGTAACTGTAGAGATATTTTTAATATATTATTTGAGTATATATAGATTATAATATAAGGTTTAGATTAGTCCCTGATGAGGAGCCGTAGCGAGCTCGAAACGTTGGACAAGTCTTCAATTAGGTAAGGGTGTTACGGACAGTCAGACTGCACTTTACTAACAAAGAATTTTTTCAGCTAATATTTTACTTTCAGATTAGTCTACGGGGGTCAATGTAAACAAGGATAGTCTGACTGTCATTATAATTTTAATTTAATTTTTAATTTTTATTTTTATTTTATTTTTTTATTTATTTTTATTTTTATTTTTTATTTTTATTTTTATTTTATTTTTAAATTGAATTGATTGGACTGTAAGACCAATAAAAAAATATTTATTAATTTGTATATGGGCAGTCGACAAAAGTACAATTCAATTGCAGATAAGACTAGTTGATTGACAACGTAATCTAGTAAATTTATGCCCGAAGATGGCTTTGAGACCTGCAAGCGACAGTGTGACTGCTAGACACGTTGGGAAATGGATCCACGCCGCCAATGGACGGATCTGATTAATCAAATAGTTTCTTCATTCAGACACGAGCCTCAGTCAAACTGCTAAAAGCGTTAGATTCTCAATCCATATAATCCAGGTGGAAATATAACATACTCTCCACTGGCCAAGAAAAAAACTATAATTATTATTATTTTTCTTGTTCTTATATATACTCTTTTTCTTGTTGCTAGCTCTCTTGTCATTCTTATTTGTTTTCTTATATTTTCTCTTGTTGCTGCAAACGTTGCAGTTGCTTTCAGATGATGAATTGGTTAAAGTATTACAAATATATCAGATGCTACAAATATCATTGTTGTATGCTTTCTCATCTCCTTTCTTGTTTGCTTCCTTCATATATGTTCATTTCTTTTAACACTCTTGAAAGTAAGTTGTTATTGAATTAGATAAGATTGTATCAGTTATGCCCGATCGTGTACATCGCTCATGACGACCTTAAAATTATATACAGATAAAAAGAAAGATGTAAGACGTAAAACAGTTTCAGGCCGTATGCTTCGGATACGAGACTGTTCGAAATATGTTTATCACAACATTCATGGAACCTATGTTGCAATGAATAGGGAACAAGCTACATTGACTAAGGTGCGTTTCCAATTGTTTCATTACTTATTTTCTGCAATTAGATTTGCAGAAACCTTTTCCTCATCAGACTTCCTTTCTCGCTTCGCATGGGAGTAAAATGTCCGATTATTATTATTAAATTATTTTTATTAAAGCATATATCAGAAAATAAATATGTCTCGTAGTTGAAATTCATTTCTAAAAGCAATTTCTAACCATGATTCAACCTTATCTTTTAAGATTTAAATTTACTAATTTCAAGCAATTTTTTTCTTCTTGTTTTTTCCTCAAACAAAAATAACCAATTAACAATTTATGTTTTCAAATTACTAATGAACGGTTTTATAAATACAACATTTGAGCCTTATTTTTAAAAAATATATATCTGAGAAATCTCGTTGAGATCTGAAATATGAGTATACGTAATGTAAATCAAATCTAATTTTGGAAAATAATTTGAAAATTTATTGCCTTAAATGAGTGCGTAAAGTTAAAATATTATATTTGACAAAATTTAAAATAATCAATAATTTTCTTACAAATTTCATACACTGTTTTCGAAGCTAAAAACCAATAATGCGCAGATCTAATCACCTATTTGACCCCCCCCCCCCGCAAACATATGCACGCATTCCGGAGTTTTCATAATAAATTTCGGTCTAGCACATGATGATTAGAATATTCCACGGGTATGCCTTTACATATGTAGCAATGCATGACTCGAGAAGCTTCGATAACAATTTTACCCGCAACTAGTGATTTAGCGTATACCGCTAGTCAACATTTATGCAGGATTTTTTGGTGTTTTGCTAATACCTCGGAGAACTGTAATAAACCGTATAAGTGTGACAGGTCATGGACTCTCGCAAATCTCAGTTCATATACAGTGCCATTTTAACAATCGGAAAGAATATTGTTCAGCAAAGGCTCAAATAAAATCTCCTTTCTCGTCTCGCTTGGTTGTAGTCTGTGAGGGCGGATGGAGGGAGCGAGTCAGGTGGTGCACGTGTACGAACTTCTTCTTCGGATGATTTTTTCCACCACTACACTGCGCGCATCAGGTGTGAAATGACATAAGATTTACTATGTAGTAATTATTTAGCAAATGGATAAGACTGAGCTTCGAAAAAGATTAAATAGCAAAATCAATTTTAAATAATTTTACTTTACACATTAGATCAAGTTTCAAGCTAATTTAATCTTTCTTAAATTTTTTTGCAAAAAGTATCTTTTTTAAATTCTTTTATTTCATAGCGAAAAACAGAGAACACTTTATAAAGAAAAAGTATAGTGTAAAGGAACCATTACTATTGGTAAAAATTGTAGTATGATTACTATGAGATTTTTATTCCTCGTTCATGTGAATCTATTTATTACAAATAGCTTTGAAAATTCTTAGCTTTTACGTCCTGTTTAAAGAAGACTTCTACCCGTACTGTTTTCTAATCGCCCTATTCATCTGATGCAGTTCCATCCGATTATTTGGACTATTTCCAGAAAATCAAAAAAATATCTTCGCCTAGATCGTTTTGATTAGATTGCAAAGATAAAAAAATGAATCGAAGAAGGTTTAGGAGAGCATCTCGGAAATCGAATTCAATAACTGTTTAAAATACGAAAGTATGGGAAAAAACGAGTGAAAAGGAATAGTATGATTTTATTATACTCAGAAGGAAGGAATTTGAAAGCGATAAAATAATTTCAACAGAATTATAATAAAGTATTTTCCTTTTATTGAAAGAGATTCGTTCTATGAGCCATATGGCTCACATATGTATACATATATATATATATATATATATATATATATATATATTAAATAATGTTTACATGCGCAAGAATCTCTTTTTAAATTTGCATATTTTTCATATAACTTTTTTCTCTTAAACTTAAGAATATCTGCTAAATATTTCCTAAGTAGCGGTCGATGATCCTTCAATCGTTGGAGGGCAGGACTAGTATTTCGGTGATCCGAGTTCAAGTCCCGATCTTCAGGCCCTTAGCTCAAGCACCAGCGTAAAAATTTAGGTCTGCTTCGTGTACAAGCGCATCGTCGAATTCCGTCGCTAACTAGCGTCCGTATTTGAGAGCAGAAATAGGCAGACGTTAAATAACTTTAATATAGTTCATAAATCAACTAGAAAATTGACTTAGAGGCTTAGTATTAAGATTTAGAAACCGAAAAATGGTTATTTTATAATTTACCTTGACTCTTAATTCAAGAAATTTTTGAATGAAAAATTTTGTTCTACTTACTAGTTCTTGTCTTTAAGAGTCTGGTTTTTTCAAACACAGTAGAAACTTTATCTAAAATTTTTTTTTTTAATCACATATTAATGAAATTTTATTATTTTGATTCGTTTCTCCGTTATAAACATTCGAAATGTTTTTTTAATTTTTTTTCCTTCTATATTAGCTGTGCAGAATTCCCTGAGCACTTATAATCACCGACTGAATTATTTAGCATATGTATAATTCATAATTATTAGACATAAAATTCGAGGCCAATAGGTATTTTTTATTATATGTTAAACATAATTATAAAATATAAAATTTATTAAATTGATAAATTTTTTTGTCGGTCTTACAGTTTATATATTGTAATATATTATACTAATATACTGACAGTCAGACTGTCTTTCTTTATAATCATCGCCGAAGAAGTTGAAATAGAAATTACTACTAAAAATGGAATTAAATTAGATTATAAATTAAAAATAATAAAAATAAGCTATATTCTATGTTAGAAAAGGACAAACTGACAGCTCCCACCACCTTAAAAATGGCGCCCGCCGTTTCGAACCGCTACCGTTCATATTCAATGACTAAACTAAAATGATAACCCAACATGCTACTTATATACTCTATATAAACTCTATTCCCACCCAAACTTAATTTATATAATATTTACAGGACTCCCACCCCTCTTGATCTTAATTGTAAAACAAAATTTTCAGTACTTTATTTTGTATTAATAAAGAACGATAAGTTTTGTTTAATTTACTTGACTCCAACATTAAATTTACATTATTGCGATTCTTCAAAATATGACTATTTTCAAGAGTTTCTCTTTTATATTTATTTTTAATACCTTATTCCAAAATATCTACATTTTCAAAATCGAAAGAATGTAACAAGTCTAAACTATGTTCCTTTAGCTCGTGTGTTTAGCTGCTTATATCATTCGTGCTTCGTAAGATATTCTGATGGCATCTATCCCGTTGTCCAATGTAATATTTTTTTATAATCATTACAGTTTATTTTGTATACTACTCCTGCTTTTAAACATTTATCATCATTATCTTTACCATTATTAATTAGGCTTCTTATATTATTATTTTTTAAAGTAAACTTGAATATTATGTTTTTTTAAATTACTTCTAATTCTTTCTGACTAACCTCTATAGTATAAAGACTTTAAGACCGATAAAAATATTTATTAATTTAATTCAGAACAGGTGACATAAGTACAATTATTAATTTTTAAAAAATATATTAGCCAATCGCCATATTATTCAGTGCATTAATTAATTAAAATTTAGACATAGTTCAAAACTTTCGAAATAGCTTCTGAAATTGATGTCATAAAATAATGCAAGTTATTTGTGAAACTATCCAAGCATGGATAGTATATAATTTATCTTGTAAAAATTCTGCACACAGTTTTATCTTAAATTTAAAAACAGTAATAATATTAATGCTCTGAAATATTTTCAATGTTAGCTTAATTATATAGCATCATAAATATAAGCTATAATATAAAAAATTGAATTACTATATATTCCGATATCAGGATTAAAAGAACTGCATGGAATGAACTACCTTCAGTGATTCATAATATTAACTTATTAGGAAATTTTAATGCGCAAATTCAAGATGCAAATTCTATATATAAAAATCGTTAATATGTAATTATGCATATATAATTTTAAATAACTACATTAATAAATAGCTAAATAACTAAATAACTGAATCGATGAATCGATAATGGATATATAGCTTTGTTTTGTCGAATTTTTATAAATTATCAAATCTATATCTATTTGACATAGTAGTCATTTATATAAGAATACCAATATCAGGCACAGCTCTTGGAATAAAAAATTTACACTGGCGCACCAAAAGACAAGTTAACGCGAAAAAATATTTTTCTGCAAATTCTTCTCACTTTCTCTCTCGTGAAAAATAAAAACGACGGTAAAAACAAAGCGCGGGACTATTGCGCAAGTCTCTCTCTCTCTCTCTCTCTCTCTCTCTCTCTAAATCAATCGCAATCACGTCTTGGCCGCCACCCCTCCCCAGTCTCCGCCATCCCCCTCCTCCCCTGTCCCCGGTACATCGAGATATCGTACGGACCGAACTCTCGAGCGCTACGAATACCTAAGCCGCCTGCCGCGCGCGTGTGTATGCTGCACGTCCCGAGGGCCGCGATCCAGCGACGTCGTCGTCGTCGTCGTCGTCGGCAGCATGCCTCGCGCCGTCCTCGCCCCGGAGCTATTGGCGCGCGTCTTCCGCGGGACACGGATCTTTCCGTAGTTACGTAAGGGGCAGGGGCGGCTGGGGCGGGGGGGGGCTTCGTTCTCGAATTCCCCCGATTCAGACGCTCGTGATATGCCGGGCGCGTAATCGTGCCTTGCGCGCGCGCGCGCGCGCCTCGGGAATTGTGGATGGGGAGGGGGGCGGGCCGTGTCCGGTTCTACAGAGCTCTGGAGATGACCGGCACGTACCGACATATAGTCAGGGTCCCCCCGCGTCCGACAGACGAGAGAATTTCGGTACTGGCGAGCTTCGTGCAAACGCAATTCGAATTTTTCGCACGGCTGCGATTATAAAGGCTATTTCGGGACCTTGATAATTAAGGCGCAGAATTAAACTTTCGTTAATTTCCAACTCTAGGCTACATCGAGTTTTTGATTCATTTTCAGAGAAAGAATAAACTGTTTATTTTGCTTAATATTATATTATATATGTTCTAACGTAGCGTGAAATCTTTCTAGATGAAAATTATTTAACGCTGTGGTCTAATAATCTATGATGGTGCATAGAAGTTTTATGAATATAAATAGCAATAATAATAATAAATATAACCATTTAAATTGCTTAAAAATATGAGTATAATCATTGTCCTTGGGCTCTCACCTTATCTCACGGGCTTATCACATTTACAATGAAAAAGCCTGTCATGTGCACGTTCACACCATTCAGTAAAACAATTAAATGAAAGATTTTATCGAGAAAAACACTCGATAATAAAAATGGCTAAGCATTTCCTAATAATTTTTTCATTTTATGAATTAAATTTTTGAGAATTTGAAGTTGCTTTTACATGAGAAACACTTTACCTCTAACTAAGTAAATATAAATTAATACACTAGTACTGTAATATACTTTTCCGCAAGAAAATTGAACAATTAACTTTGTGATTTTGAGTTTAGTGGTAAACGCACACACACACGCACACACACACATACACACACACCTATGATTCTAATCTTAAATTGACCTGTAAGAGGAAACCTGAAACAATTTTTTGACCAACAAATTGTCAGTTTTTTTATGGAAATAGCAATGTCCAAATAATGGCTAATTATTGGACAGTCAAAACATGAACAATGTTTTTTTCTCAGCCATGTGATATTTTTATGTATTGTGACTATATTAAAATATGTGATATATTAAAATGATTACGTTTGTAAATAATAATCTTATTTACATTGTACATTGTGTTTTTAATATTTATGTACGAGTTTAATTTGAACTTTATAATTTTCAATAATTGGTCATTAAATCTAGATTCTTGGAGAAACTGTGATCTAATAAATCAGCATGTTGTAACCATTTTTCATGTTCAAATACTTTATGAAGTAAATATTAGCTAATTACTGAACATTTAAATTGCTACAAAATTTGAAAAAAATTTTTGACCAATAATTAGGTTTTTAATTAATAATATTATTTTGATCTGTGTCATTATAATTGCGATGGAAAGTAATTTGATAACATTTATCATTATTTATAATATTAATATATAATAATAAGCCTCAATCGATCAACAGAAATCATTGAATATAATTAGAAATGATCTTAAAAGTTTTGAAATCATTGTCAAGAACTAGAAATTCAGAATTATTTAAGAAGTTAATCATATAAAACAATTAGTAAAGACCACTAATGAGGTCCTTATGAAGAAACACTGGATCACTAGATGATGAAATCACTTTTATCGCAAATAGGACATGACTTTCAATAGATTTTATTACTTATTATAATGTCGCTTTATAATCAATGTAATTATTTATATTTATAGAATTTGCAATTTAAGATGTATATATACATTTGAGAATTTATAACTATAAGCTCGTTACTTTACGGAAGTTTATATACATTTAAGAGCTTAGGGGTCTTATTTTTAAAACGAGTTTGTGTTCATACATTGAGGGTTCAAAGGCTCGTGGATTACAAGTTTATAGTTTTATAGTTTTATGGGTTGATGCTTTACGAATTTATATATGTTTAAGATTTTACGCGGTCAAGATTTTACGAGTTTCAAGACTACGAATTTATGGTTTATGAATAATTTCTGTACACTGCATCATTTCTGCACAGCTTTTTCTTGCAAAAGTAGATATGCAAAATGTGATAATTATGTCAGAAACGTCATAAACGTTTTATTTATAAATGCTATTAATCTGTATCTGCTGCTGGGATATATATACTATAGAATAAAATTCAGATGGGCAAATTATAGTGTGATTTGGATTCATTTTGCACACTATCCTCTATATAAATCAAACTAAATCTAATTATACAATCATATAATATAAAAGCAGAACAAGAGGCTTTATTGCGTTTAGCTACTTCGCAATGAAAAGAATTTAACTAAGGAGGTTTGTCGATTTTTAAACCTTTTTTTCAATGATTATTTTAGAATTCTTGTTGATGGCATTATAAAAAAGAATTTATTATATCAGATTGAGTTTAAAATTTGTTTTGCAATAAAATTAGTATAAAAAAAAAGTTATATTGTTTTAGCCATGGTTGCGACATTCAAGTTAATTTGAAACAAAAAATAAAAATATCACGTGAAAATAATAATATTTGTCAATTAGAAACTATTGAAATGTATATTGTGAAATAATCAAATATACACGTACAAATTTACAGAATAACGATAATATTAATCCTAAGAAATATAAAATCAACTATAATAATAATAAGGATAACAAAAGCATGAAGAAGATGAACAATAATTTTTTTAAATGTGTGTAAGTAGAAATTTTTATTATTGTATTTGTCGAAGTATAAGTATTTGGTGAAATATAATTAAATAAAATATGTTTTAAATAAATAAGGACACACGTACAAAGAGAGGCCATCGGATATGAGTGTCAGATTTAATCCAGATTCAGTCAACTAACTCTGATAATATCTAAAATGAGCCCTACAAATTTTGAGAGCATAACAATCTTTCACTCCCAAGATATGGCACTTTTAAACTTTTATACTCAAAGAAAGTTCTAAAAAAAGTAATTATAAAGATATTGACTGCTAAGTTATTTAATAAACAATAATGTGGTCGATGCTAATGGACAGGCTAATTGTCAAGTGTTATTGGCAGGAAAAAAAACAATTCGAAATGTTTTTTTAGCCGCGGTTTCAGGTGCTTAATTAATTTGTCTTTTTTAATGTGTTGTACTGTATAAAAAACGAAATACATTTTGAACAAATGGAGTTATATAATAATTATCTAATTCGCAAGCAGCATTAATGAAGATAACGGAAAATCAGCAAAACTAATTCGTTCAAGACTTTTCTACATGAAAACTGAAAGTTAATTCCCCCAATTAAGTTGCGACGACAAAGCAAGACTTCGATAATATATGCAAAGATCATAACAAGAGGAATGTGAAAGAATCTTATACTAACATTCGTATATTTTAAGTAAACCAATTTTCCCTCCTTTACAGCTTAACTTATGTATTAGTTGAACGAAAAGTTTCTCAAGTAAAATCAGAGAGAACGCTTATACGCTGGAATCTTGCCTTCATTTATTCAGGTACATATAGGTACCTGAATAAATACATACATATATACATATATATATATATATATATATATATATATATATATATATATATATAGCCACTATGCTTGATCATCAGTACCGGTCCAGTACCCTCCCCCCCCCCCCAATGCTACTCTCACCGTTACAACTATCTCGCATATCATTCCCAAGGCGTTTATCGCTATACGAAAACTGAAATATTCATCGTTCAAGTATCCGAGCAGAGCTTAATGCTCGGAAGATAGAGGGTATAGGTATAGTATAAGGAGCCACTCGAAAGGTCATAATGCGCTAACTGCACATCGCTTATAAACGTTAGTCTCTCGCCCAGCCACCCTCTCTTTCTCTCCCTCTCTCTCTCTCTCTCTCTCTCGCCCCCCCTTTCTACTCCGAAAACGCGCCCAGATATTTCGACTATACATTATAATCTCTCTTGCGCGCTACTCTTCTCGGTGCACTTTGCCTATACGAGTATATAATACATATCTATTCAAACGAAGTACACACTCACACACACGCAGAGGCAAAGGTAGCGAGGACTTAACGGAATTAACGACGTCGCGCTGTCTTCGGCTCCCCTGGATTTTGATAACGCGCGACTTTATCTGGCCTTCACTTGGCGAGGCGTCGGCGACGCGTACACTCCCACCCCGCACAAACCCTAGCCTGTTTACTTAAGATAATGGCGCGGCACAAACTCCCTTTACCTCTTTCTCTCGGCTCATAGATTTCTCGCTTTCTCCCTGTGTCTCACTTTCTCTCTCTCTCTCTCTCTCTCTATCTCTCTCTGTGTCTTTCTCTCTTTTTTGCTCTCTAGCATTTAAACCAGAAAGACGGGAAGACATAGAACGAGAGAAAAGGAAGTTAAAGGCAAATTTGAAGGTTAGGGAGGTTCCTATAATACTACTGGAGGGAAGGGTTGTATTGCAAAAAGGAACAGGTACACAGTAAGAAAGAAAGTGAGCTCACCGAGAGAAAGAGGATTATTTGTAAGAACTTCATTTTCTGAGCCATTACGCTCTCACGTCGTGCTGCTCAGTCTTCTTAGCTATCTTTCACTTCCATTAGTGTGGAAAAATTTTACTTTTTCCGAGAAATGAATTTACATCGAAATTTTCAACCAGGCTTATCAAGCCGTCCTCGCTAATTCCTCTGTCTAGACAATGCTCCTTGGTACACTGGGCCAAGATCCGGACGAAGTAGGATTTCGTTTTTTTATATTTATTTTTTACTATCGTCGTTTCTTTACATATAAATGATAAGGTGTAAAAGGCATTTTTTCATTCTGGTAAGAAAATTAAGGAAAGAAAATTCAAAAGTTTCTGCCGGCATTAATGTAACATTGGGGATAATAACGTAAACGAATTACTCAACGCAATTGGGTTGACGTCGGATTCGATTAAATTTAACCTTCTCTTTATCCCTCCTTTTTCTCCGCTCTCGTACAAAGTTCGCGTATCATCAACTTATTAATACGATGACTTTTAGTCTTTCAATAGATGAACTTGTAAATATTTTATAAACCTTTATTTCGAGATAGTGAAAGGGAAAAAAATTGTCTACATTATTAGGCTATTGTAAAAATATTGCTCGACAAATTAATATTATCTAATTGTATTATCCTGAATAAGCTAAAAATCGTTTCAATAAAGAAGCACATTTTTTATTTCTGTTTTATTACTATATAAAAGTCTATATTAATAAAGAAGAAAGAGACAATTGTTTAAAGAATTTATTTCACTAAAGCTATTCTATTTTACTTAAATATTTCTTTTGCCACATGTGAATTGTAGATTTTTAAGTCGTTACGTATATAAATGATAAATTATATAAGTCCTTACATTTATAAATTTTAATGATCTCCTTATTAACTTAGGCCATGTAAACAGTGGGAATAATACTCGTTTTGCCGTAATCGTTTGAGAATTCTACTACGTGCCGTCCCATCCTCAGAAAAGTTAATATATATATATATATATATATATATATATATATATATATATATATATATATATATATATATAGATATCGACCTTGGTATCCAACGAAAAAGTCACCCTCACAAAGACCGCGAATCGCAGAACTGACAAACGTATCAAATTCGCTATCCCTCGCCCGAGGGGCTGGCTTTTCCATGTTTTAGGAATAAGAAATGGTAATGAGAGAACAAGAGATCTTTGAAAATTCTCATATATGTATATATATATATATATATATATATATATATATATATATACATATCATATAACAGTCCATCATTATCAAACATTCTTTGGTTAAAATTATCGAGATCTTTTCTTCATGTCGAGGTAAATTTTCGGGGCCCATCATTATTTCCCGAATCTTTTTAGCAGTATCTATATATATATATATATATATATATATATATATATATATATATCATATCATATCATATCATATCATATCATATCATACTAATTTATAAAGACAAAGCGTATTTTTGTTTGTACGCGATAACCGAAAAAACTACTGAACCGATTGTTCTGAAATTTGACATATAGATTCTATATTATTTTGGGAAGGACATAGGCTATGTTTTTTCTTGAAAATCATTTTATTTTTAACAATAAATTAAGTTTTAGTGATTAGTTTCACGAGCGGCCACTAGGTGGCGTCTTAAATCACGAACATCAACTCAATGTAGTCGGCTTAAACTATTAATAACAGGCCAGCTAAAAAGAAAGTTCCTAGGGTCTAAGCTCTCCCCCCTACTTTTTACTTTTTTCTGCCATAATCTTCCCATACACGATACAATTACCACGGCACTCTACGCGGACGATATTGCCCTCATAGACGCCACTTAAACAATCTGCCACAGCACCAAGGCTAAACAGATTTCTCCCACACCTCATCAACTGGTACTCAAGGTGCAGACTCTCCATCAACGAGAGTAAGTCCAGTGGAATCTTCATCTCCCGTAAAAACCGCACCCCTCCAAAAATAACGATCAAAGGTTCCTCCATCCCGTGGAGCCAATCGGTCAAATATCTCGGAGTGACGTTCGACAGGAACCTATCCTGGAACTAACACCTCCGCCTCACCAGGAGCAAAATGCTAGAAGCCTTCTTAAAGCTCAAACCTTTCTTCCATAGCAAAACCCTGTCACTCAGAACAAAGGCCAGAGCCTTGTCCGCCATCATCAGGAGCATTGCCACATATGCCATCCCCATCGGGGGGTCCATCCCGTTAGAAAAACTTCAGCGACTCCAACGCACCTACATGAGGCTGCTACGCTCTTCCCTGAAGACCCCTTGGTACTTAAGGAACACTCAAGTACTTAAAGAAACTAACCTTCTTGCTCTCAACGATTACGCGAACAAATTCGCCAAAAATCTAAGAGAATCAATTAAACAGTACCCGAACTCAGGAATCCAATCCCTGAGTAGTATCCGTCCTAAATCAACGGATCGCTACAGGAAGCCTTGCTACCTGATCAACGATCCGTAAACCCATCAACCACCACCGGTCACTCCGTGCTTCGTTTTCGTACGTAAGTCTCTACCCCCAAGAAGGCAGAGCCCTTAAGCTCACCAATTCCTCCCCTATCCACATCCCACTCCTACTCCCCCACCCCTACACCGTTCCGTTTAATAATATTTTATCCCAACAGGCAACGGGAATGATACCTCCGGGTAGGAATCCCTGCGGGGAGGGGGTTTAGTCGGTAGGCATGCGAGCAAAGGCTCCATGAATTCGACACTACCTCTCTTAGAAGATTTCCTTTGTCTTTAGAAGATTTCCCCTCCCCGCATCACAAAAAAAAAGAAAAAAAAGAAAGTTCATATTTAACTTTGGGATTTGTTTCCTAAAGAAGGTGTGACGTTAGTCGGTATTACCTTTTCTGTTCTTCAGGTTAATCTGACACTACTCTCACACCTTATGGATATCATTTAATTTTTGTAAATGTTATTTTCTCTTACGTGAATGAAAATCTTTTTCTCTCTCTCTCTCTCTCTCTCTCTCTCTCCCTCTGTCTCTCTCTCTCTCTCTCTTTCTTTCTCCTTCTCTTACAAAATGATTCTGTATGCCAAATCATACTGAATGTAGTTTGTGACGACAAATTATATTTTTATTTTTATATATTCTTTTAACTTTAGAATTGTGACAAGTGACCATGTTTTTAGTTCAAACAAAAGAAATGATGGCAAAATAGTGTTCTTTACCAATACCTCGAAATTATGTATATATAAATAAAATATATGGTCTATCGTTTATTTAATAAATCGCCTCTTTAAAAAATATGCTATGCGCATACCAACATTTTGCTTGAATTTCAGTTAACATCACTACGAAAATATTCACAGTACTTAATTGAAAAAACGGAAATATAAAAGGTGTATATATATATATATATATATATATATATATATATATATATTCTATGTATATTATATTGTACATGTTATATATTCATATTTTAAATACGGTTTCTACTGAGTATTGTTGTATTGGCGTGTACGGGCGGTTGATTACAATATTCCGTTGCCTCAAGACGAATTCTATACGCAGTTGTGTGTTCGGATGATAGAATGCGATGTCCAGGTGTTTTTGGACGATTTCTACGGGGAATATTGTGTTTAGTCGTTAAGAAGCAATGCTAGCTTCCTTGGGCCGACTTCTACTGGGACTATCATGTTTAGTTGGTAGAAAACGATGTTTAGGTATGTCGGGACAACTTCTAATGGGAGTGTTCCGTAGACGGAAGTTTTAGTTCATCGAATTCGGGTTTGGTTTGTTTATAGATATCGATTTCATATGATCACAAAGAGAGCGTGATCGTGATGATCGAGTCCGTCGAAATTAAGAGTCAGTTCAGCGCGATCTTTCGTCGAGTTCAGACCTACTTGCGATTGCACGCGTTTAAATTATTATACTAATACAATACGTTCGCGTTAATTTCATCATTTTTCTTATTTGTTAAATTCTAACATTTACTTTATATTTAATCATTCATAATTCATTCAATACATTCATTCATACAATTCAGAATTCATAATTATACGATTATACGACTATAAAGGACAACTGTTTGTCCACCGGGGCCCCGTGCTTACCGTCAATACGGTACAAGCGTAGCGCCGTAGCGGCTAATACGAATACGTGCAACAGCACATTATGCGCATCAGACAAATCTCAATCAAAACACAAATATACGTTTCGTGGGGTTTTTATGCCTTCTAGGCTTCTCCCCAAGAGCCAATAAATCAATTTAATTTCTGGCTCAAATTGTGTCTACTCATTTATTTACACCTAACCATCTAAAAACAAAACGAAATCGTGGAACCTCTCCATGTTGGAGAGTTTTCAACATAACAGGGAGTTTCATGTTCGGATGATAGGATGCGATTTCCAGGTATTTTGGAACGACTTCTACAGGGAATTTCGTGTTCGGACGTTAGAAGATGATGTCCAGGTATGACGGGACGATATCTACGGGGAGTATCGTGTTTAGTTGATAGTAAACGAAGTTCAGGTATATGCGATTTCCAGACGATTTGAAACGATTTCTACGGGGAGTGTCATGTGTAGACGGTGGAAAACGATGTCCAGGTATGTCATTACGACTTCTATGAAGAGATCAGTATTCTATCATTCGAACACGCACAGTCCCAGTAAGAGTCGTCCCGGGATAACTGGAAACTATATTCTACCTCCCCAACACAAAACTCTCTATAGCAGTCGTCCCGAGATATTTCCTATAGTCCGAACATGATGTTCTCTCTAAACGTCGTCTCGAGACACTTGCACATCTTTTTCTACCGCTCGAATTCGAAAGTACAATTATTTCCATCGAAGCCGTATTTAATATTCATATATATATATATATATATATATATATATATATATATATATATATATATATATATTGTATCAAATGGTCGGTAAAATATCAACTTTTTGAAGTGGAGGCTACATTGAAACATCTTTTTATACAGATGCGACGATAGGTAAATTACGGTCAATTATTTATAGAAACATATATTTTTATATATAGAGTACTTTTTACTTAGATATTATTGAATTATTTAAATCGGTTAAATTATTATCTCGGGCGAAGCCGAGATGGGGGATGCTAGTAGATATAAAGAGAGAGAGAGAGAGAGAGAGAGAGAGAGAGAGAGAGAAAAACTGGAGGAAAGTTTTATTAAAAGCGAAACGTTTTGTGCTTGCTCGAAAGTATGCGCGGCAGCAGCTCGTATTTGGAAGGGGAATCGCGAGGGATTGTTTCCTCGGAAATTCTTCGGATAGTTAGTGAGATCGATTCGAATAAAAAAAGACTTCTAACCTATATAATGTATATAGGTTATATATATATATATATATATATATATATATATATATATATATATAGTGCGCCGAATTTTGCATTGTAAATTCTTGGCGATACAACAACGACAAGTTTTTTGTTCTCTTTTCGTTTACGGGTAAATAGTTACGAGTAGTCTTTAATTCTTTATTCGCAATTCTACTCTGTAAGATATGTTGGTTGGTTTAGTTAAAAAATAACTTTTAGTCAAGAATGATCCGTTTGTTATAAAAACTAACGAGTTTCTACTTTCCATAATATGTTAAACGGTAATGGTCAATTAATAACTATGATTGTATTCAATTTTTCTGAAATTCATCATTAGTATAATCAATAAAGAAGTTGTTAAATGTAAGTTTGAATTTGCCGTAAACTTTGAGGAATTTTCTTTCAAAATATTTACTCATAAGTAAAATACTATTTACCATATTATTAGTATTACACTCAAACATAGAATATATTTTTCTTAGCTTTTAACTAGAAATTCCGTTTATCTTATGTAACTCAAGTAACAGACAGAGCTAAAATATTTTTTTAAGGCATTCTTTTTTTTATTAATTTGTTGCGAAGTGTTATGGTAACAGAAATTATCAGTGCTACTCGTTTACAGTAAATATACTAGCAGAATTTGCACCAACGACCTTATAAAATTATAAGCGTAACCAAAAACAAAGAAATAACATCGAAATCTCACTAGTGAGGGGAAGACTGAAAAGTAGAGAGTTTAGCCGAGGCTCCGCGCGCGGCCCATTAAAAGTTTCCCCGAAGCAACTGTGCGCGCTCACTTAAAAGCATGCCGCCACTCACTGCAATCCGAGAATTTTTCCATCAGACTCCGCCGCGTCTCTGCGTCCCCCTTTGCCACCTTGCCTCTCGAGAAAATACAAACAGGGGTCCGGCCACACCTCCGCCGACGACGAAACGCGCGCAATCACCGTGCCAGCTGCGAAAAGGAATTCCACTCGGCCCCCACCCCGACGATCGGGCTATAGCGCCCGAGTATGCATGTATAGATGTACATACAAATGGACGCGACGGTATTCCGAACGGCAATCCCACCCCTTCCGTCCGGCGGTATCCGGGAGGGGGGAGGCGCCGCGCGTTCCGCGGCGGTAATTCCGTTCCGCCGAACTGTCGGGTGTCCGGCGCGGCGCGGGAAACGGTTAATTCGGTGATTTCCTATGGTCTTAACGACCTTAGTCTCCTCTCACCGTTCTTCCTCTGGCGCGACTGCGCCCCCCTCACCCTTCTACCAGATCCGAAGCTCGGCAATAACATTACGAGATCCGGACTTACCCTCCCCCGCGTTCACCGGCTAAATTTTCGAGTATTCCGGCAACGCAATTTTCTCGCTTCCTGACCTTATCGCCGTCCTCCTCCCTAGTTCTTTCATTCTTTCCTGCTTCCCTCGTTCAAGGGAAAAACGATACTACTTTTAGATAGGGGATCGTCGGTGTCTCTCCGCCTGGTGCGAAACTTGAGCTGACCGTTGCTTAAAATTATCGAGTCGGTGCCAACCACCCCTCTCACACCTACCCCCCGCGTGTTCGAGCCTGCACGCAAGTATATCCGTAGCTACGAGACAGCGCGTACTTACAGAGAGCGAGAGAGAGAGAGAGAGAGAGAGAGAGGCTGAGTTTATCACGAGACGATCTTCGAACATTTATAGTATGGTAAAGATATTTTCGAACGAAATGCGAGGGGAAAATCTACCTCTATACTTTTCTGATTTTTAGAGATTTCAATATACCTTTTTTGATGAATGTCGATTAGTAACTATAAATATCCAATTATAAATATTCTTTTTAAGTTTTTTACCACCAATATAGAGATTCTTAAATAATAAGACTATGAGATCCGGGACTATTTGTAATAAATCTCAAATAAATAATTACTTTGTTTTGAGAATTTTAGCTTTGAATTTATGTGATGAGAGAAATTTCTTAGTTGATTTCTTTAAATGAAGAATAAGTCAGGGGTTCGGATGTATATTGTTCTAATCTGTTTCCACAGAAACATTCGTGATAAATTAATTAAAGGAAAATGCGATTGATTTGACTTTAAAATTAGATCGTTTATTCAGCTTACGATTATTATCATAAAATCAAGTTCCCTCTGTATCGTTTCTCGTTATTTCATGTATAGTAAATATTATTTGGGTCTTAGCAAATAAGAAGAATATATATCTAAGTTATCGAATGCTAAGTTATAGTCTGTATTATGTTAGTTCGTTGGGAGCGAAAGTTAATAGCCGAAAATGCTTAGGGATTCGATTAAGCTCAATATCTTCAAGCAGAATATCTTCATGTATGAATTTATAAATTTAAAGTATGGAAATCTGTTATACAAACGATTTATGGAGACTCTAAGATTATTATATATTTGTTTTCAATTCCATATTACGTTTAGTTCAGTAATTTCTTTGATGAAAATTAATCACATTACAATTTCCATGTGCATTTGAATAATAATTACTATTTGAAATTACCAAAGTTTTATTTATAATGACTGACATTATGTTATATGTTTAGCATACATATAATATAACTGATCAGATGTTATTTGTTATAAACTGCTTTTATAAATATTGCATTAATGCTTGTGTATTGTTTGTTAATTTAGAGCTATGATTCTTAGGTCGATTCATCCTTCAAATCAGAAAGACGAGGGCATTCCTTTGTAAAATGCTTATAAGTTAAAATATGCTGACTTACAATTTACAACTATGAAAAGAATAGTTACTACTTAAAGTTCTATATCTTATTATACTAATATTTATAATAAATATCAATGGTTGTATAAAGTCCAAAGATATGGCTCGATCGCTAGAGCAAAGGATTAGTAATTCGGCGATTCGAGGACAGTCCCGCATTGGGTCGAGTGACACAGGCACCGCTGTAAAAATTACATGTGCTTTGTTTACAAACACATCGTAGACCTCCGTCGCTGATTATCATCGGTATTCGGAAGCATAAATAGAGCGACGTTAAATAACATAAGGAAGAAAAAGTGTTAATAGATTTATTTAATATGTAATAATAATATTTTTTTAATGTTCGTAGAATAATTTTAACGTAAAATAAAATAATTTAATTTAAAATAAAAAATCTATTTTAATGCCCATTATAATGATATCAACGACTATAACATCTTTTGATGCTAATCTACTAGTTTACGTTACTATTTCTATAACAATTTTGGTTAAATAATAATAGCAATGTTTTGTACACGGAGTGTTTCCGAAATATTTCCCAAATACATTGGACCATTACATCTGGATAATGTAAGAAATGGAAATTTAATAGATCAGTTTTTTGCAGAAATTATCCTTTCGTACAAATTTTCATAAACCAATTTAAAGCAAGCGATTCAATTTTGAATTCGAATTATGATGGGATTGAACTAAGGTAAGCGGAAGCAGTTGCTGCGGGTCTTAGAATCTTCCATCGTGCTTTTTTTCTATATAAACTGATTAATTCTTGGGACTGAATTAATCATTTGCAAATCGGTCTCGAGCTAGATAAGACGGAATTTAAATACATTCACTTTATTAAGGAAATGACTGTAAATTAGTTTAAGTCTCTTTATTTTTTTTAATTTAATAATTTAATTTGATAGTGTCTTAATCAGAAATTCTGTATTCGGTAATAAAAGTAGCTAATTATTTTTAAAATCGCTCTATTTCTGCTCTGAAATAAGTTTACAATGTGTTTATAGGCAAAGCAGATGTAAACACAATTTTTATGTCGTATTTATGTCAATCAGCGGCTACCTTTCTGCTAATATTTAATATTTCAAAAATATGTAATTAATGTACAAGGGTACCATATCAGAGTGACTCAAAAAAGAATTAATAATGGAATGAAATAATTATGAAAAAATAAAGAACAATATTTTATAATGTTAATTATAAATGGGTTGAAAATTAAAATCAAGTTATTAATAAATTAATTATTTAATTTTAGATTTTTAAGAAACATCCTCGTTACGATAAACTTTATCTTGTAATAATGAATTAATATCGAAAGTTCGAATGTTTCCAACAGTTTCTATTTAAAATAGTCGTTTTGAGCATTCGCAGTCACGTTTCGCATTCATATCATCTAAGACCTGCTTATCATTACATTATAGATTTGAAGAGATACGATAGAAAATGTAATAAGAATACTGTCTATTTCTTCAACATGCGAATCATTAAAAAATTAATTGGACTGTACATTATTAAAAGAACATTGGTGAAAGGATTTGCCAGTAACGCTTAAATGGAAGAAATTCTAATTTTGCTATGCATCGCCATCAATTCTCGTTGCAATTGTTTATTAAATTGCCCTCCTTTTTCTCGGACTCTGGTTTGTGCCTGTAGTGTTCTTTTGTTTCTTTCTCTTTGCCTATCCTTCTCTCTCTCTCTCTTTCTGTCTCGCTTCCGAGCGCAAGGTAAATCCCGCGTTTATAATTAATCGCGTAGGTATAACCCGCCCCACCCTTCGCGAAAGTATTCTTGCTGAATTATGCTAGGTAATTAACCCATTCGGAGCACCTGCATGCGCGACTGCTACACTTCGAGGAGAATAGTTTTATAAAAGCCTTTGGATCTAACGTCCGTAATTAAAGGATCGTTTCGTCCACGACTTAAAGGATTCGAAGTGCGCGACTGCCTAACCGGGCTTATTATTCACTTTTTATTTATTTCGAACTACTGCTTCAGCCTACGATATTAGCTATACGGCCACGCTATGGGGAAAACTTTCATACGAATAATATTATGCATGACAATTAAAATGATCGAGATTAATAACTCTGTTTGTTCATATGAAAATATGTAATAGTTATTTAAAGTTTGTTATTGTTCATATTAACAATCACAAAATATATAATAATTATCTATAGGAAAGAAATATTTATGCCAAATGTCTGACCAAATCCAGATATGATCTACTTCGCATTTCTATAGCTTTATCGCAATAATACACCTCATGCTATCTCACCTTAGCTATTGTCAAACACTTTGTCGAGTATCCAATGAATAGTACCCTGTGCACTGAAAATGCAAAAGTTATCTTAAGTAATTTAAAGTATTTAATAACTCAACTTTGGAAGAGTATATAAGTATTTTTACGTACGTTGATCTAGATTTCGTGATCAAGTAACTGCTGTACTTATCAATTCAGCACGTGTGTGGTGTTCTTCAAGTTAGGCAAAGTTAGAGAAAAAATTATACATAATATTATATTATGCATATAAAAAGAGTTATACGTATAAAAGAAAGTTCTATGTATCGCGTATGATCTCGAATTGTATTATCATATGATTGTATGGAGACTATAGATAATATGAGAGATTATATGGATTCTAATCAGTTGAATTGTAATGATAGAAACCCGTATATACATTATAGAGAGGGACTACCTCAGTACTTAATTATATTTATTACTTTTATATGGTACTATTAAGAAGAATATATATCTACCTTTGGAATCTCAAAACTCTATGTTAATATTTACTTTTGTAAATAGCTTTAGCGATAAATATCTTATATTTAATCTTTTTTTTATGATTTTTACTCTTGAGCTTACCAATGACTGCAAGTCTCACTAAGCTAAGAATCATTTTTAGATTCTTTTAATTTTAGTGCTAAACTGTTCTCTATACATACGAATCAATGGACGTACTTCTTCTAATGTCAATTTTCATATAAGGTATATTAAAGAACAATTAATGTATTTATATGTGCGATATTGCGAGATATATTAGAACCAAGAAATAAAAGAAAATGTATGCTATAGATATGAGCAATATTATACTGTCTCTATATTTAATTCTTCAATGTGGTGCAAAGAACAAAAAACGGCTGACAAATATTTCCAAAGCTTGTAAGATAATTATATGCTGTAAAATAGAGATGAAAAATATATATTATTTTAGAGATCATAAAAAGAGTTATGTTTTTTTATAAGAATATTATTTTTTAATAGCAAAAATTAGGTTAGTGTTAGTACACATTCAATCCGTGTCGTGGCGGGAGAATCGAAGATTTTTATCAAAATAGCTCTTAGACGGTTTCACGAGTAACCTAATCGAATATTATTATCGGCTATTGGGACAATCTTAAGATTTTGGAAAGTTCAAACATAATGCTTTCTAAAAGCAATTATCCGTGTTCTAATTGAAAATTCGGAAATAAAAAAAAAGCTAATCTACAGATTTATATAAAAGTACGTCATAGTCTAGTTGTGGGAAAAACTGGAGACCTTTGAAGGAAGTGACGACGCGTTCAGCGAGCCATTTCGAATTTCCCGATCGAGCGGCCGCGCAAGAGTCTTGGACCTCGATCGCCGCGCGTGGCTTATCGCTTTCATTGGAAATTCAATTTGAAATTAAATTGGAATCCACTTAAAAGGCTCTAAAATATCGCAATGATTGTTCACTCGACGTTGCTAAATATAATATCGCTGTGAAAGTTTTTTCCAGTAATTAAATTGTTGACAACTTAATTATTTCAACAAGATATAATTAATGAATTATATACCTATATATATATAATCATATACTATATGTAGATAGATTAATAACACATGCGGTAACTTTTAAAAGTGTTGTGCGCAATACAGTTTATAATATCATTCAGTTTTTGAGGTACAAACGTATACCTTCTTTTTTCGTATTCAATGTAATTTAAATTCTAATTTTTCAAGTCCTCCCATCTTAATGACATCTTAATGAACCTTAATGGATGTTTTCATAAAATTGAGCAATGTGTTCAGTATTATCATAATATATTGATTTATTCTCATTGATAATAATTAATTTGAATTCTTGAATGAGAAATAATTAATAATCTTATTATTTTAAGAATTAAAATAAAAAAGGAATAATAAATAAAGGAATAAAAGTAAAAAAAAATAAAGGAATAAAAATAATAATTTTTACTTTCCTTTAGGTACATGTACTGCCCTAGACAATACTCAGACAGTAATCAGCTTATAAATTTATATAAATACTTCCCATTGTTATTTTACATATCCGTTCAATTCATTCATAAATCTAGCTTTCGACTGAAAACTTTTCACCCGCCATTTCGAAGGACGCAATTTAATTCCCGTTATAATAAGCTTATCTATTAAACAATTAGACGAATCACCCGCCGTCTGCTTTTAACTCAATAATCGGCAGAAACAGCCGAGTCTAATCCCGCCTCGAGGAGATGCTCAGCACTGGGAATTTTCGTCGACGTCGCCTGGCGAAACTCGGGCTGAGCCACGCGCGTGGCTTGACAAAATTCGTCGCGGAGAAGAGGCCGGAAATTTTGGCGCCCTGGGAGGGCGGGAGCGGCACGGCAACTCCCCGACGCCAGGATCTCGTCGCAGCCTCGATGTGCCACCTTTAAATAGCTGGAGGGCAGCGAGCCGCGCGGTTAGCGTGCGAGGAATTCCCGCGGACGGAGGAGGAGAGGGGAGGGGCAGAGGAAGATATTCAACGCGCTTCGCCGCCTCTGCCGTTTTCGGCGGGTCCGGGGACTTTTCCCGGCCACCGCGTCGTCGACGTCGCAGGGGCCCCGCCTCGCTCGCTCCGAGAACGGGGTCGGGGATCTCGCGGATAACGCGCGCAGCCCCGAAGCTCCGGCGTGCATGCACCTACGTATACCCGCGCATATACTTCTAATGCCCCGGGGCTGCGCTTTGCGGGGTTACGAGCGCTCGGCGGTGGGGGCGCGCCCTTTTGTAGCCTCACGCATACTTCTCTCGGAACGCTCGGAATACTCGGGGCGACGAATATAGTTCCATTGCTGCAGCGGTGCCGCGGCTGCGAACGCGCGAGCCAGCCTGGGAGGGAGCAGGGAGGCCAAGCGCGTCGCTTAACTTGCGGTTTAATTTTCTAGAGCCTCTCCGTCCGAAGCATTCGACTGCGTAATCGGCTCCCCCTCCCCCTCGCCCATCCGCTGCTCGCTCCACCTGGCCCCTTTTTCGCCGCGCCACGGTCGAAAGCCGAGTTCTCGTATTTATCTTGCCCCCGATCGGGCGAGATTGGATCGGGTCGCACGCGGTCGCTCTGCCGGTGTATCGCCGCGCGGTACTTTCGCCAAGTAGCTTCGTGAATCCGTGAAAACTTGAAAGTCCTTCCTTCCGTCCGTCCGTCGTGGCAGGTATAATTCGATGCTTTAAACAAAACCCGAGAATTACATGTCGGGATTTCCTTGAAAATTTTTAACTTAAAACTTTTACTCAAAATTGTATTATAAATTTTAACGTTTACGAGAACTGAATTCGTACTCTTTTCAGGTATTATTTTCGGAGAGATAATGCAGTTTCGTTTTAAATTAATACGTATTTATAATATTATTTTATACCTAATTTTTTCATAGTCATAAAGTATATGTGAAGCGATTATTTGTTAATTAAAGTAACAAAGTAGTTGATAATATCGTTTAGCTTTGTTAAAATATTAGGACATTTTTAAAAAATACAGCAACAAATACGAGACTAATAGTTGAGCGTAATAACATATAATCCGTTTCCTCCATCATACTTTGGGGCAGTGATGTTTTTTTCGCTAAAGAAGCAAACGAATTACTAATGCTAGAATTACACCATAAAAACCCTGGAGGTTTTGAAATATGATTCTATATTTGCATAGATATAAAAAAATCCTTTTGTGAAAAGTTACTTCTGCTTTATACGAGTATAAAACTGCTCATTTACACAAGAACCATTTTAACATTCTCACTATATCGTTATAATTAAAGGAATAATTTCATTTTCTTGACGATTATTATGTATAAAGCACACCCCAATTATATTTTTAACTCGTTTTACTTTCTACAAAGCAGATATAAAATCTTATAACTTTTTGAATAAAAAATCTTAAAATTCATTATTTAATTAATAAGTAAAGAAAAGTGGAAAATTAATGAATATGTTTAAAATTCCTTTTACACGTCTAAGAAAGTCTCCAGAATTTTCCATGTGTGATAAAATTAAAGCTTGAACTTTTTTTTTATATCCAGTTTTATTGAATAAGATGAAAGATAAATAAACAAAATTGTTAGTTTAAGCGAATAGTAATCACAAGTTATAAATTTTTTTTCAACTAATTTTTCCTCGTTTTAGTTTTCGAAGAACTGTCGCTACAAAAATAAAACCGATCTTCTTTATTTGAACGATAAAGACACCACAGCCTATCGTTTTTTACGATTTGCAAATGGAGCGTTTTCTTTTCGAATAATACACTTCAAACAATTCTCACTTATAAGAGTGTGGGCTACCCATAAAAACTTTTCTCAGCGATATAACAGCGTGTGCGCCAGCCAACAAAACGCACTTTGCACAAAATTCACATTATCCCGAAGTATGCGCACAGTCGCTTCGTTCAGACAGACATACTCCCTCCCTCTCTCTCTGTCTCTCTCTCTGTCTCTCTCTCTCTCTCCCTCTGCCTCTCTGCTGAGCGGCACTGGCATTCTTCTTTTTTGATAACGCGCCTGGCTTTGCTGCAGTGCTGCAGCCGCGCGAGCAAAACACCGTTGGAAAAGCGAGGAGAAAAGTCTCCCCTTTTCAAGCGCGACACAGGACTAACGCATTTACAATATCGTTGAATAGACAGAGGGGATACAGCGGCTCTCGGCGCAAAGTCGTTTCGTTTGCACCGACGACAATCCATTTCGCGCCCCCCCCCCCAACCAGATAAAATCCATCTCTCTCTCTCTCTCTCTCTCTCTCTCTCTCTCTCTCTCTCTCTCTCTCTTCCACTCTCTTTCTTAGCGTATGTGGGGGCCATTATCAGAGAGAGAGAGAAAGACAGAGAGAGAGAGAGAGAAAAGATGCATTATATATACTGAATAGATGTCGAGCTGGCATAACGACTAAATGTAGTTGTTGTCGTATCTCGGTTGAAACTCTTTCTTACTTTCTCTCTCATTTTGTCTCATTATTGCTCTCCCGCTCGCACCTATTTCGCGCTTGTTTTCCAGTATCTTTACATTATATTTCGAGTTGGAGGGTATGTGAAAATTCTCAAAGAATCTCGAATGCTTTGCACTTGAGCTTTTATGTGATGTTGGGACGTCTCTGAGTAAAATATTTCTTTCAGATACCCTGGAAATTGATAAAATACATGCTTGTCTCCTGTTCGATAAACCAATATAAATAAATGAGAATATCAACATGTATTATTGTTTATCATAGTATTGTTTGCTTTGACGTATTATAGATAAATTTGATTGAAATAAGTAAATTAAAAATTAAAAACAGGTAGCTGTCTTCTCGATTATAAAAATTAGAAAATTCAAACAGATTTGGAATTTATTTAAATTTTATGTCTTTGAAAATGCTTCATTAAGTGACGCTTTTTTAAATAATATTGTATTTTATGGATATTATAGTACTATAAAACAGTCTATTCTTATTTGAACTTGTTTCTATTATGGACTGTTAGATTAATTTTGCAATAAATTAACAGTAGTTTTTCTTTGTGAAATTCTACAAATTAGATTTATCGAAATTAAAAAATTTAGTTATAACTTATGAACAGACTAAGAAATAGTATTGTAATATCGCCTGCATCCATGCATTGGCTTTTAAATTTTATAATATTATGATATTTGCAGCCGAAGCGACTGGCGTTATCTCCATATTTTACCAATCCCGTGACTATGGGCGATAAACAGAATGGGGCGAACAGGTTTGGCGGAAATAAAAGTGTTTACGTGATAGACGCGCGTTTCAAGCGCATTATAATTTGCAGCCCGAGTAGTATATTTCGCGCGTGAAAAACTGCATACAAGCTCGACCATATAAAATACTATTTCTGTTGGCCCGTTCGAAACCCGCGTGATGGAATCCTTGCGGGATTTTGATTGAAAACAAAAAATTAATTTCTAACTAAATACGAGGTAGAAAAATATATTTATGTCAAAAGATAATATTATATGTAATTATTGCGGATACTTTTGGATATTACGTCCAGTATTAAATCTTCGTTCAGTCAATTTCGAATTAAGACTCACTAGAAGCCAAGGATCTGTAGCTGTTAAAAAAAAATAAACATAAATTTGTTTTGATATCGTAATTGGAATCAATAATGCGGTTTTAATGAGCAACAAAAATTAAAACATTTCATAATAATCATTTCGATCGCTAAAACGATCTATTCAATTCCCGTGAAAGGGAGAAACTATATTACGGTTCAAATCATGTGTGTGTGTGTGTGTGTGTGTGTGTGTGTGTGTGTGTGCGCGTGCGTGCCTGCATTCGCTGGAAAAGGCGAACAAAAATATCAAAATTCTCTGCAAGTTCTCCACCCGTCTTGTACCGCCTCCGAAGTATTTCAATAAGCCACGATACGCTCCCGATGGATATTCTAAATAGTTAAGTGGCGCTCCACTCCGCGGCACTTGCCGAGCTTTACATTAAGAATGTAAGAATTTAATTAAACGAAAAGAAACGCCGATTCTCCCTCCCTCTATCCTTTCCCCTACCCGAATCAAGAGGCCGTGAAAGTAGATTTTTCTGCTCTTTGCCCCAGCGCCCCCGCTCCTCCCGTACCATCTGCCTTTCCCATCTCTCTCTCTCTCTCTCTCTCTCTCTCTCTCTCTCTCTCTCTCTCTCTCTTTCTCTCTCTTTCTCTCTTAACCCCGTGTTTCCGAGCGTTATCAGAAATCGACTTAGCCCGAGGATTTGCTCCACCCGTTTCTGCGAAAGCCGTAACCGTTTTCCTCCCCCAACCCTATTCTACCCACGTTCGTCGAAAGGATTGGCGGCGCGGTCAGCACGCCGCGCCTCCTGACTAACCTCTGGGCGACTTTGATTTACGAGGTATATGAGACGCTTTTTTGTACCTCCTACCCCATTCAGTTCCACCGACTGGAGTTACTACTTTCCTTCTGGCCTCCTGATGGAATGAAGGAACGAAGGAACGGGACTGTATACGTACTACTAGTTCTCTATATGTCTCTCACTCACTTTCTCTCTCGCTCTCTCTCTCTCTCTCTCTCTCTCTCTCTCACTCTCTCACTCTTTCTCCGTCTTGTCGTCCTTGATTTCTTCTCCTTCTTCTTCTTCTTCTTTGCACTTCCGGAGAGCGCGGGCGCTTGCACTTTTAAAGGCTAACTTTCCTGCGAATTCCATTATCGCTCTGAATGCCCCTTTGATTTTTCGGGAGTTTTGTAAAAGTTATTGTCGCAAATAACGACGACTTTTCCCTTGCATTGGAACCCCTACGCGTTAGGACTATAAAAGAATTCCCGTGCTGGGCTTTCCAATACTTACATTTATTTTCTGCTTTTCACCATTCGCCTGCTGAAGTTAGAAAGGCACGTGAAAGTTATTCTTTGCATTATTTAATTTATTATTTACATATTTTATATCTGTGTATTGTTATCATAACCCATAAATTATATTTATTTGCTAAATTGGGACAATTTTGATACAATTACAAAATGCAATTAAATTATGAATAGATAGGTACATATTATGTTATATAGTTTATGTGTTTTTATTTATTTTATGTTTTTATACCACAACCATGAATCATCTTTATACGCTGGTATAACTATTTAAAAACACACAAGTAAAAAAGCTAATGTAAACGAAAATTTCGAAAATGGCAAGGCAATATTAATGTTACGATTACCACTGTGGCTATAAAATTCTATAAAGCATATTTATGTAATATATTTAATCTTTAATCCATTATAATATATAAGATTAAATGAAAAGATCAATCACATAATAACCAACCCATATAAAGTAATTGGGATCTTTCTAAACTCTCAGAAAAGCGGCATTTGTTCCTTCGTAAGAGAATCCGATCATCTCAAAATTCCAAAAGATTTATTTGTTTGTCATGACAACGTTTGCACGTGTATTTAACTTATTTCTCTCGCACTGTTTCCCTATAAGTGGACATCCAAACAAGTACATTTAGTTGATAATCCAGCCAATGAAATCAGCTACGAAATTTCAGATCGGCCCGGTGCGCCGAACTCGCGCGTAATCTCCCTGGGCTTAGCATCCCGCAAATCTCGATCGAAGTATCCAAAATCAAAGTAAGCTCCCGGAATCCAATACGTACGCGCGCAAGCGCGCGCATCATATTCGTATCGGCAAGGGAAACATTCTAGGAAACGGCCGTTGGATCTTCCTCGTTCCACCGCCCGCTAATCTTGGTACACCGGTGGCTCGGCGGCCCGGCGCGCGCACCCTAAAACTTTTCATTACGCACTCGAACGGAAAGCGTGGCCCAACGCCACGGTCCGTCCCCCCTCCCCCTGAGTACGCGAGGTAGAAGCGTAAAGGAGGGGGGCGCGACTTTACGGACATGGTGGTCTGGGAGGAGCGAGGGAGTCGGACGAGGAGCGGGAGGTCCGGGGCACTTGGCCAAACCGAGCGCACCGGGCGTACAGCCGCGGCAACAATCCGTCCTGCAAACAACAGAGACCAAGCCAGAGGGGTCGGGCGGGGGGGGGGGGAGAGAAACTCGTCGCACTCGGGGGATCAGAGTTTATCGGCCATTTAATCTACTCGCGGGAGCTCTCCGCTTACCCCGCCCCCTTCCCTCTCGACCCAGCGCCGTCCTCGTATTGCCGAGAGCCGCGGCACTTGGCCGCCCTGTAGCCCGCGCTCCTCGGGCGATAAGGGGGCGTCTGTATTCCGAGCGCCGTACCTCTGTACAGCTCTACCGACTTCTTCGGCGGTCCGCGGCTCCATGTACAACCGTATAAATGCCACGTCTCTCTCGCTCCCGCCCTTTCTCTCGTCGCCCTCGACCCTGCCGAACTCCGTCCCCTCTCTCTCGAGCCGTACCCCGAAAATAGGACGGTCGCTTGCTCGCGCCCGCCGTGCGAGAACTTTGCGCTAATTACAACTTCGTCAAAACCCGACGTCGCATTATAACTCGGGCCACGCTATCGCCGGGACTGGCGCGGCCCGAACCCCCTCCTCCTCCTCCTCCTCCTCCTGCATCCCTCGCGCCGCGAATTAACTGCAGCTCGGGGCGCGCGCGAGCGCACTTTCATAATCCCTTTCTTACCTGGAGCGCGTCGTAATAACGTGCAGAGCGGAGGCGGCGCAACTCAACGCCTTGGCTCGTTCGCGTATACGTACGTACACGTACAGACGAACACACGAGAACGGGACCTCCGGGCGATCTAATATCTCTGGTGCGTTGCTGAAGTATGCGACCGGCTGCGGAATATAGTTATCCCCTCCCCCTGCCTCTTCGCGGCCTCGCAGCGCTCGCCCAGTCATAGGATGCATGTGCCGCCTGGACGCCGGTGCGCAAATGTAGGTGTGCGCGTGAGTGCGCGCGCGCGCGCGCACATTTGTGAGATCGTCGGGCCAAATACTAAAGCCTCGCTCTTTACGGCCTACGCAGCCCGCGCGGCGCCGGCCTACGGGTGCTCGACTCGCCGTATGCGCGTTTAGCTCGTCGTTTCGAAAAGCACGTTTTCATAATTCAGTGTCGCTCTATTGTGTGTGCCGAAGAGTGAGAGAGAGAGAGAGAGAGAGAGACAGAGAGAGAAAGAGAAACGGAGAGAGAGAGCGAGAGCGATGGATATAGAAGGAAGTTTGATCGACCGGTGGTCGTAAATCCAAAAGCGGGCGAGGCCGGGTTAGTTGGGATAAGAACGGAGTGTGGGAGAAGGGACTCCTGACAATGCGCTTACAACTCGTAATTCTGGATCTCTGTCAGCTTTACGATGCACGGCCAACCCCCCTCCCTTCACCTCATTTCTAGTTTACTCATGACTCGCGCGCTCTGTGCGTTGCGCCGTACGCGGCTCGGAGACCCTGTCTCTAAGTCAGGCCGACTGCCAGGGACCGATTCACAATAGTCCCACACGTTTCATAAAAAGAATTATTGAAATTCCAACTGTCCTTTAGTTTTTATTCGAGTTAGAACGTTCCTATTTTTCAATTCTAGCATTCCACTTGTAAATATGTATTTTTTATAGATAGAAATGTTGTAAAATAATGAGTTCTTTAGCCATAGTAAATGATTCTTCAGAATTCTGAACAGTCGAGATAACCGATTATTTTGAGATATTCTATGATTTTTAACGGTTTTACTTCGATTATTAGCCAAAATAAGGCGAACTAATAAAAATGACGTTATTAATTTTATCTCCGTATAAACATTTCATTAAATAACTGTAATTTTGGTTTCAAATGAATTTTCAATCAAATTTTTAATTCAATTTAATCTATAGTATGTACAATGTTTGGACTTTCGGGATATTCGTGGCAACATTATAGCTGTTAAAATTTTTGGGACCGCTTTAGCATTTGATTTATTTACTTTGAGCGTACTGTTCGAACAGTTCAATTTCTGATATTTTAAACGTATCTAATTTTGGAAACAGCTCAAACGTCCAAATGGCACAACTCATCAAACTGTTCCAACGGTTAAATCAACTCGAGCTTTCTTTCTGCTTCGAATATATTTTAAGAATTCAAGGTACGGGCAAAAATTCCAACGGTACTGTGGCGCATTCAGAAATACAATAATAAATTATGCAACAAGATAGTAATTTGACAATGTATAGAGAATCATTGAAGTTATCGTTCGATCTAAATGAGTTAAAACCATAATCTACTATTTATCTAGCTGTAGGAAAATTTACGCTTTCTACTATATTTTGATCGTATCAAGAATTAAAATTATCAATCGATCAAAACGGTTTTAGAAAATTTAAAACTCAGCACATAAAATTAAGGGCAACCAAAATTTTCATCCTATTTTTCGTGTTAGTACGAAGGAGGAACTAAAATCTCTTATACAGATGTGGAAAGTTAAAAATATCATCGAACTATAGACTGCTTACTTTCAAGAAATTTCACATATAGCGCAGATTTGTCTATTTTACTGGTTACCATAAAGTTCAAGGACTGACGTGCAAATAATTTATTCATAGAATAAAGATAAGAGACACCGTAAAACTCGACGAGACCATTGGTCAAAGAAACCTATATTCATATTGAATTTTCATAAGCATGTAATATATCGCATTGGTTGAGAAAAGTAAATTTAACTCAATGTCTGAAATTTTGCGAAAAAAAATTGACAATACTCAATAATATTCATAAGATTTTTTTCATTCATACTATACAATTGTTTTATATGTTGATCATACGTCCTTCAAAAGATTAATGTTTATATATTAAAATTATTAATTATTACACAATATTAATATTAATTTTCAAAACTGCATGCTGAAAATATTGAATCTCTACCATTACATTAGATCGGTATTTTTAATATAATGCCTAAACATCATCACTAAATTATCAAGTTAGATTAGCTTTGTTAAAAATAATCTTACTTTTTTCAAGGTTTGGAAATGCTAAAGAGGTATATCATGATTTTGAATTTAAGCAAATCAGAAATTAAGCGTCTGCAAAGTTTCGAGATATGTTTCATAATTATGATTAACGTCTACAATACTGTATTTTTTATAATTTCAAGAATAATATCTTAATATTTCTTTATATATAAAAAAAACGGATTTTTCACATGCAATCATTGCTTAAAACATAGCCTCAATTAAAATTCGTCTGCTGAAAATTAGGTACCCATTGACCTTTACCAATTTTAACTAAAAAAATATAGACAAAAGCTTATTAATTTGGTTGCACTCTGAATAAATCGGTTATTTTATTATTTTCAATTTAAACGTGATTGTTAATTATAAGTAAATAAATAATTTTGAGGATCTTGTTAATTTTTGATACTAAGTCGAACACAAACTATATACATAACAGTACACAACCTGAATACAAAAATTATTTCTTCGATATTTATTTGTTTATCAATCGTTGTACAGAATAAAAGAATAACAGAACAAAAATTAACAAAAAAAAAGAAAAATCTTAATATCAATTATTTTTTCTTTCAAAAATTACCGATAAAGTAGGTATAACTATAGATACCATTCATATGACTTTGTACCGTTCCTGTATAAATAATGAAAGAAAATATTGCTTGCATAACGCAATTATTATTTTATAAAGTTATTCGTCCAATGATCTTTTATTTCCTAAACTCATAGCGCACTCGTTATGTCTTATAATATCAATGAAGTCGGGAGTGACTACAGACGCCCCTTAGATCAGAGGTTGTAAATAAGAGAGGTCATGAACGAGAAAAACGAACGATAAAGATAGAGAAAGGGAGAGAGGGCAGAAAGCGACACATAGACAGAGGGAGGAATGGAGGGAGAGAGAATGGGAGATTGGTTGAGGGGGGAGAAGAAAATGCAGAAGGGATAATTGAATACAACTTGATCGAGCCGCGCGTTTCCACCCCATTAAATTGAGCTTAAACTCTCCTACTGCGGCCGGCGGCCGAAGAGGGGTAGAAGGGAATGCAGCGCGGTAGCGGCAAAGAGAGAGAGAGAGAGAGAGAGAGAGGGTTGCGGGAAGGGGTGAGCAAAATCGTTTCTTGCGTCCCACGCCTGCAGAGAAGAAAGGATAGACGAGACAGAAAGAGAGGGAAGGAGAGAACCGGAGATATGGTCGGAGGCTGTAGCTGGGTTAAGGAGGAAGCGGGAGTGAGAGAGCGAGAGCGAGGGTGGAAATGTTTACTGCTGCCCCAGCTGGAGGCCAATCAGTACAGTCCTCCCGTCTCGCTCGTTTCTTGGCTCGCTCCCCCCTTATACCGCACAGGCCTCCGCGCGGAGTCGCCACCGCCGCCGCCGTAGTCCTGGGCGCGCGCGCGCAAACACACACACACGAACGATCGGAATATGTCCATGCGCTGGTACAAATTTGTGTACATACTACTGGGTTATAGAGAGAGGGAGAGAGAGAGAGAGAGAGAGAGAGAGAGAGAGAGAGAGAGAGAGAGAGAGAGAGAGAGGGTGAGGAAGGGAGAGAGGTGGACCGTATATACAATGGGAAATAGCGGCAATAGCGGGAGGAGTTGTTAGCTGCCTGCATAGTTATATAACGGGATTACGCTTCAATATAAGGATATATGTATATACACATATATATATATATATATATATATATGAGTGTGTGTGTGTGTATACGTAGGTGCGAGCGGCTACGTACACCGGTTATGGGCATAATTGAATTAACTTCCACCAGCCCTCCCTGCCGCCTTGAGATTTTAAAGGCCACGCGCTCTCGACCTATTGGCTTCGATCCCTTCTCTCTTCCTCTCTTCGCCCTCCTCACGTAATTTATTGCCCGAGTATATATATATATATATATATATACTTAATGGACAAACTTTCTCTTCCGTTTCTTAATCTACTTGTTCTCTCCTTTTCTATCGTTCTTTCGATTATTTGATCCAGCGTATAATACATGGCTTATATTATGATTGAAAATTCGATTGCTTTCTAGATAAACTGGATTTATAGATATCGACATGGTTGTTTTTCTTTATTTACTAGTAATAGCAAATTTTTCGATGAGCTGATTAGAGGAACGAGTATAGGACTATGAAAATTGACACGCGCTGTCCATTAAACTGGCTGGCGTATAATATCGGCTATGAATTTAAAGCCAAGGCTTTTTCGCTTATCGGCCAACTCCGCGTTTTATGGTTTTTGAGAAAACTGATAAGACTCCTACTTTTAGCGGGGTTGGAGAAGCTGAGGTACGAGGGTGGGGATTGAGCTTCAAAAACTGTTCCATTTTCAATCGGGCGATGGTGAAAATTTTTAGCTAGACCTTTAATTAGAGGCTTAATGAAAAGCGAAGAGTTTAATAAAAAATTTATTAAAATAAAAAAATTAATTGATCGTTTTCAAAAATAATGCTTTTATGTCCGATAAAAGCTTTTTTAATTGTCGAACTGAGCATATTTTTTTAAATTTTTATTTTAGGCTTTGAAAGAATACGAACCTATTGACCTACATATAGGCAGTTTACCCTTAAGTACCGTAAATCAGCAGTTAGAATTTATATATATATATATATATATATATATATATATATATATATATATATAAAGCTTTGATCTATACTTAAATGTTATGGTAAACTGTAAACTTTATTTGTTTATGGATTAAGAAGTACTTAGTGTATGGGCTCCGCTCGATTTTTAATTCACTTATTTTCTCGCACTTAGCTGCATTCGATAAATTTCTCAAAGTAACCAGTGAAACAAATTACATTAAGTAAACCAACTAAAAGTTGGCACATTTAACGAACCGTTAATAAGTACATCCGGAAGGAAATCATAAATAAAAACTACGTTGTTTTTCTCCGCAATTCTCAATAATATTAGAATGCACTTCTTGTCTTCAAATATTTTCAGACGAATTATTATTGATCTTTGCTTAAACTACTTATTTCAAATTACTATCCAGTATCTTTGATAATTAAAAAGCAGATAATTCTTATAAGAGTAATTTATCTGTTCAATTGGCATTTCGTATTCGAAATTTTGAGGTACATTTTTTAATGAAATTGTTAAATGTGAGAAAAATTGGTGCAAATACATTCTTAAATTTCATTCATTATCAAATAATAAATGCCTTGCAACTTCACGAATTTAAAAGAATTTTTCGTACAATTTTTTCGTACTGAAGTAACTATATGTTGGTAGCAAAAATTTGATTTTTCAAGAAAACTAATAAATATTAAACTGATAAATATTTTGTAAAATAAGCATAACAAAAATTAATATTCGAACTTGGAGTCTACCGTTTTGCTTTTAAATTTTATCGGCCATTTCATTCGGAAGTTAACTTCAATTTCTTAATTAAACCTCGTATTATGCAGAAAAGTAGAAACTTGGTTGCAGCAAAAAAATAAATGACTCTTTGGAAAATAGTCGAGATTTAACGAAACGCAGTCGAAGTTCTTGCTTTTCAGATAGCGGATTACCAAAGCTAGATTACGAAGTCATATTAATTTCTCCGACAGCGCCCGTATCGTCAATCATGAATTATTTTTTGCTCATACAGAAATCGGATCTCCTCGCTCCTACTTTCTACGCGTTTCATTCGGGCGGTAATGAGCCTTTTTTGAGAATACGCAGAGGCGTGATTTGCGTATCTGTTAGCGTATGATTATGGCCATGTCCTTCGCGTTCGACAATACAGGAAATGCCTCACGGGCGTTCGGATGGTGCGTGAAGCTCGTTACGGCACGATTGGATCGAGGGAAGAAGAGGGAGGGGGGAGGACAAACAAGCGCCCCGTGTCCTGGACGGAGGAGCCGGCTCGCGTCAAATCCGGAGGTCGGATTAAACTTTCACTTTACGGGGCAACGAGATGGGTGCATTACGAGATTTCAGCGTGTCAGTGTGGCGTTTGACGTTAAGCCGCTACTCGCGGTAATCTGGCGGATTACAGCCTGCGCCTGTATCCTCTCCCGCCTTTCTTTCCCACTCTCTTTCTCCCCTCCGCTCTCTCTCTCTCTCTTTCACTCAGCCCAGATATATGTAGGTCGACAATTAAGCACTAGGGCGGACGTGATGGGCTTCGCGTTATTCAATATCGATTCGCCGTACTGACTCGTCGGTTTTGATTATTACTTAAACGATAATTAGAGGCTCGCCGTCCCATATTTCACTTATTGTCATACTCTAGAAGCTGCTGCGTTGGATAATTAATAATGCGCAGTGCACGTTGAATCCGGCTGCGTTTCCATAATGTAAACTATCCGTCTAAATAAACAGCATTACATGGATGCGAAAACAATAGCTCCTATGACGAAACGATTTATATGCTCACAGTCGTTTAAGGGTGTCAGAATCAACAATAATCGAAGCTGTTGTAAAATCAATTAATTGATTATGACAATGCCTTAGCAAATTCCTGCGTTTCATTCTTTTATTTAGTTCACTAATATTGAAAAAAATGTAGGACTCGAGAACTGCTTTTGTATAAAATATTATAAGTTTAAAGTTTATATAAAAACGTTTATTTATGTTTTTAAATAAACGACGAAAAAATGGTTAGGCGATTAAATGATTTCAAAAACAATATTTTGCCATAATATATTTCGGGACCTTTCAGCAATTTACTTTATCAGGACTCTGCCTTTATCAGGATAACAATGTATTTTATGAATTCGTTCACCGTTAGCCAATTATAAGAATTTAATTCTCTATAACATTCGTCCTAATATCCACATTTGTAATTGCATAATTTTTTTTCATAATTGTATGTACTTTATAATTGTAATTTATCTGTACTGGTAAAGTATCGCATAATTTTTACAGTGAAGAGACATTTAGTTGCATAACGAAATGAGCAATTAAAGATGAGATGCCCGAACTGTCTTTCACCAGTCTTTTCTAGTTTGGTCAATTACTGAGCATTAGAAATACTTATTAGTTTTCGTTAAGATTAATTTTTAATGAATATTTTATTATTTCATTTTGAGGCGATTAGTTAGCGTATATAAAAACAGTCCCAACTAGTTTTCGTCTGAAGAGATTTTACGGATAATTTCACAGAAAAATTTTTAGTTTATTAAAAGTGGGAAGTACTTCAGCGTTCACAGTTCACCATACGTTACATCAATCTATGCAAACAATTATATGAATATATACAGCGAAAAACAGGCTCCATCCCCTACACGTTATAAATGCGATTCCGATTGTATAAGTCCACTCCAATTGCTTAAATCAGTTCTGCCTAAATGAGTTCTATAAAGTTTAAGCTACCTCCTCCCCAATGCTAGCATAAGAGCCGTCGTTGGCTCAGGCGGTTGTTTAAAGCCATCTTGAGGGTATCTATGGCGATGAAGGCGGTTTGTTTACAAATGTTAAACGCCACCCTTTAATTGCCGAGTCGAGGCTGCTCGATGATCCGAGTTCGATTACCCGGCAATCGAACTTATCCATAAAAGGACTACCTAGTCCGTATAAAAATTCATAACTGTTTATTATTAATTTTGAATTTGATCTTTTTTATATTTACAACAAGGAGTTTTCCCTAATTAATTTGAATATGCTCATTAATTGGAGATATTGTAATAAAAATCAGTACTTTCTGTATTTCAATACCTGTAGGCCGGCATATTTCAGATAAAACTAGATCAGATATTATAAGTAGCGTATATTTTTATACAATAAACATAAATCATTGAAATATAATTGTTTAATTTAAACTTCATAAATGATTTGCTTTGAAAGTGATTCCATGTTGTCGGCGGACGTCATTATTTTTTGAATTCAAAATGATCATTATTTTTTAAATTTTCTAAAATCTTGTAGTTAAGAACTTCAAAGGTTCATACTGTTACGCAATCTTGAAAATACTTCTGACTTTCATGTTTAGAAGTTTGAAAGATTGATTTGTTCAGAACTCTTGAACTATTGGGTAAATGTTATTGTTTCCATACATTTAAACCAACAATTTATCACTCTTCATCATTAGAAATAGAAAATAGAAATTCCGTTTTCTGTTAACGTCTTAACACAATCTCCGTATAAACTCGTGCATTTTTAAATAAAAATGATTCCTTTCCAATTCATACAGAGGCCTTATTCTTTTCAGAAGCCGCGTATAAAACAAACAAAAAGTGTCAATATATTCAATTATTACCATAGAGATTATCCAAAAAATTTATAGCTGTTCCAGCGATGTGGGTCATTGTCATGTGACCACTTGCCCAGCCAAACATATTTACCATCATTTACATATGTATAATATTTATATCGACTCTACGCGGATTTTTGTTCGACTGTCACGGTAAAGGCGCGCCCTCGTAATTAAAAAATATAATATTTATATCATTATAATTTCTCTTCGAACAGCGCCAGATGCCAGTTATTCCGAACGTATGTAGTCGACTAAATTGAAAAAGGAATGATCTTTTTTTTTGTTGAGCGCGCCCATCGCTTTCCGAACTCCATCATCCGTCAGTCGAACGCTGCCGTGGAATTTTCAATCCCGCGCGCGAGCAGACATCTATCGGGGTCCGTACAGCTCGGGCGCCTGGACGGAAAAATCGAATGGATGGAATTATGCCGCGCGCACATTCCGCTGTGCCGCGCACAAGGACGAGCGAGACTCGGGGTGGAAAAAATGCGAAGGCGATGGGTGGTTGGGCGGAGGGCATCGAGCAGGTTTAAAGCGTCTGCAGGAGCGGGAGAAGAAAAAGGGAGTCAAGTTGGTTTTCCACCGGGTGCGGTGTGGCTTTTCACTTTCTTAACCCGCCCCTGTCTCGCCCCTCTCCCCTGGCCATCTCCACCCCGGCGCGCGGCGAGATCCCCCGGTAATCCGCTTTGCAGCTAAGTCGGAAGAAGAAAGAAGTCGGGAGAGTGAAAGAGAAAGAGACTTAGTAAGGGAGTAAATCGAAGAGGCAGAATAAGGGAGGAGAGCGCGCGGAGGGCAAAAAAAGATGGAGGCTTGGAGGAAAGAAAGAGTTCGCGGGGAGGGGGAGTTAAGACAGCGGAAGAGTGACTACTGGCTTTGCGCGTGCACCAAGTGCGCGGATAGCGGGAGCTGCGGCTGAAATACAAACGCACGTGCGGCAGAAATGTTCTCTATTATTGTTGCTCGAAAAATCGAGCACGAAAATTTATTGCCAAACTTTCGGTGAACGTGAATTATTATTATTTTATTACGAATTTATATTGGCCTGCGTTGCCGCCACCTATGAGCAACCGATCCAAACCGCAAAGACAAGGAGGAATGGTAGAGTTGTTAGAAATTCTAATTAATTGTTTTTTGTACTGAAAAGTCCCTCGTGCGTGGTGTGCGCGTATCGCATGTTCTAACTTATTCGTAACTTGGAATGAATAGCCCTTCGGTTTATATTTTACAGCGTACTAACGTATATTACAATAAGTAATAATAAATACATTTTTTTGGATAACATGATAAGTAAAATTCATGAATATTTTTATCGGTCTTACAGTCTTTATATTATAATATATTACAACAAAAATAATGAAAAACATTAAGTCTTTGAAGATGAACCCTAGTGGTTCGAAACGTCGGATATCGCAGAATAATTTAACTTTAAGATGGTGGGGGCAGTCAGGTTTTCCTTTCTTCACATAGAATATAGTTTATTTTCATTATTTTTATTATTTTTAATTTTTAATCTAATTTATTTTTAGTAGTAACTTCTATTTCAGATTCATCGAGGGTGATGATGAACAAGGACAGTCTGACTGTCATTATTTTAATATAATATATTATAGTGTAAGCACTGTAAAACCGATAGAAATATTTATTAATTTAATTCAAAACAGTCATAAATACAATGTTGAATGATAGCTAAAAGGTTTATCAAAAGCAAAGTAAAATATTGCTTTTCCTTAAACGAAATCTGCAAATAAATGCTAATTTTTCTCTAAGCTATTATAATTTCTTATTTTCTTTAAAGGGGAATTTAAAAAGAAGCATAATTTCAACTAAATTGGACCTTGTCAACGTCCTTTTAGCCGTCCATGTTAATTATCGTTACATAATAATACTTAATAAACAAGTCTAGATACATAATAAACATTCATCAACAAGCCTAGAAGACATATTTAGTCTAAAATATTTTTTTTTAATCAAGTTTATGAAAACACTCGAAATTATTTATAAATGTATGTACAAATATTGTATGAACTTATATTTACTAGGTCAACAATAAAAAAAGTTGAATACTCTTTTGTTCTGAATAATTTTATTTATTAAATTTATTTCACGCGAACTTGATTTCATTGGTTCTACAAATAGATATATAATATTGCGTTTCAAAAATTTATATAGACAGAAATTTAACAAGAGACACATTCGCTCTTTGTGCCTGTAATCCTCTCAACAATCTATTATTGCACTAGAAGCCGACATCATTTTAATTTTTACTAATCTTGTTAAATGTGTATGTTCGAAGAATTCAAAGTTTACACTACATATTTATATTTCGACCTACATCAAACTACGAGACTATACCGTGAAAAATATGTATTCATTGTTAAAACTGCTTTTTTTAACTGAAAAAAATTGTTATCATCAGATTTCTATGAAAATATCAACTTGTAATTGTAAAATATGTAGTCACGTTGCTCAAAAATGCTAAAAGGACCCCAACGTGTAGTAAAGTAGGTATATTTTGAATGAAGCACAGCTGAACGTATTAATCTCTTACAAATACAAATACAAGTGGACACACATATAAATACATGGTAAACTATGCACTCCATATATAATACTAACGAAAATGCGGTTATGCTTAAGTCCTGAAATTATATTTAGTATTCAAATGAAAAACATAAATACTAATCTATAAGACATAACGCCTTTTAATAATACTTCAAAAGGAATATTACTGCCACCGATGAATTCCGCTATCTTCTGAAATTATAATTAGGAGACAAGCAAAAATTAATGATAATTGCAAAATAGCTTCTTCCATTCTTCTATATAAAATAATCCTGAGAAATACGAGCCAAGTAGAATAGAACACGCACTAAACCCCTATAAAACAGAGAGCGGAGTGCGTGATTCTCGAACAATGAATTCGACATGTCCCTCCGATTGGTAATAAAGGCATTTTCTTGCAAAGAACTCTACGGTCCCTCTCAGCACTTTCTTCTTCTGATTCTTTCTCAACCACTTCCATAAAAGATCCAGGGGAATATACACGTAGGCACACACGCACACAGACACACACATAGAAAGAGAAAGAGAGACAGAGAGAGAGAGGCAAACAGAGCGAGAACATAAAGGAAGATTCACGTGCTCGTGGTCTTAACAGACGTCGATTCAGCCCGCTCAAGGCATATACCGTCATTCTCCTGTATACAATTAAACCCACGTGTACGTGAGGCGGGCTTTCCCTTTTCCCTTTTTACCTTTACCCTTCTTTCTAGCATAGCTGTACTGTACCTAACGCCTACGTCAGGCAGAGGGCTGAGAGCCGCGGCAAAACGCACGCGGTTAGACGCTTTGACTATATACAGTGGGAGAGAAATAGAAAGCGAATGATAGAACCAGAAAGAGAGAGAGAGAGAGAGAGAAGTGGGATTATGCATAGTTCTGGGAAGCTTTGGCGCTGGATCGCTTATAGAGATCAGAAGCAAGAAAGAGAAAGCGAGACGCAAAATGAGAGCAAAACAGATAGATAGATAGATAGATAGATAGATAGATAGATAGATAGATAGATAGATAATAGAGAGAGAGAGAGAGAGAGAGAGAGAGAGAGAAAGATAGAGAGGAGAGAGTAAGATGAGCTGAACCTACGTTAAGGAGCGCAAAGAGTGAAAGATCAAAACAGCGGAAGGAAGCGTGGGAAGGTTGCAACTAGAATCCAGAAATCTACAACTGATATTGGATTTTATTTGATCGGTCTATGTGATGGGACAGATTAACGTCAGGGCAACATTGTATAGTTTTTTTATTATTTTTTTTGTATTTATTATTATTTTTTTGTAAGATCTTCCTATAGTATGTACGAGTTTCTAATTGTCACCGCTTTCCAAGTCTTTCTATTGGAATAATAAAAATAAACGTATTTTTATACCGATATTTCCAGTCACTTTATTAATTTGGCCCCATTTCAAGATAAACTCTAATAATATAATAGTAAAATGTCTATAATAAGAAATAAAACCACTCGCAATCTAATTAGAACTTAAAATTTACAGATTTGATGAGATGAACTTATAGTTCTTCGTGAAGATCAACAATTTTCACACTTATCTACTCCAAGTAGTAATGGACGTATTGAATAATCCGCACATAAGTAAAAGTAGTAACGGACATGTAAAAACAAAGAAATTGTAAGCAATCATTTATAAGAATAAAACATAGATACGTATAAGAAAAATACTTACGTACAATTAACAGTAATTGTGTATGTATTTATGCAATTAAATTTCATAACAACTTAATACTAAAAAAATACTAAGAAATTAAATTTATAAGATATTTTTTAAAAACTGAAATATGTATTTGAATCGCTGAAATGAAATCGATAAATGTATTTGAAGTGCTGGACGATACGTCGATATTACCTATAGAATAAAAGAATCTCTACCGACTAAACATACATTTTTAATAATTTCATCCTAGTTTTGTTTTTATTAATATGCATTAAAAGTCATCTGTGTAAATTTAAATAGCTGCAAAATATTAATAATCGAAGATTGTTTAAATTGATATTCAAAACAAAACTAGGTCGCGCATATAGATTTACGTAGGAACAATTGAGAATGGGCATTTTAAGGTTTGATATATAAAATTGAAAAAAAAAACTGGGAAAAGCATAAATCGGGTACAGCATAATTAATATTTCAAATTATGTTACTTTATAATAACATTATTCTCTATGGTATCTATTACAATGACTAAATTATAAAGTGTTAACAATTTATTAATTAACAAATTAATATTAATTATGTTACAGTTTTGACATTAATATCAAACAGCAGAATGATCGAGTGGAAATGGCGAAATATGTATTTCTCGCATGATACATTTGGAAGCCAGATTCTCGGTCTAGAAACTACCATGATTATTTGAACGTATGGATATAATTTAACAGTTTATAAGTTTAAGTATTCTTATATCGTCTCACGTTCCTTAAAAGCTATTGCAGCTGTAATGCGTTGATTAAATTAGACTGACAGCCGCACTATCTATTGATTTAAAAATTTCATTCTTGAAGAAATATATTTAGGCAAATGATACATTTGATACGATACTTTAATATGGTGATAAAATCGAAAATTATTCCAACCTTCTTCATTTAAGATATTATGCAATAACAAACCAGATCGTTCTATTTAAAATTATCTGATTAATAAAAAGAACCTAACTGAACGAGGAGAATACGAAAGATTCATTTATATATATATATATATATATATATATATATATATATATATATATATGTGTGTGTGTGTGTGTGTGTGTGTGTGTTCAAAAACAAATGAAATAAGTGGAAGATTGAGAATCGAAGAAGAGAGATCCAATCCGTATTGGGAGTAAGTCCAAAAGTACACAGCGAAGTGAATAAGAAGTAAAGCGCAGAATAATAGGTGGAGGGACGCACGGCGAGGAGCAGGCAACTTCCTCTGGGCTCAGCCAGGATGCGGGAGCGGAGGGGAAGATTAGCTTAGTTAGAGATAAACGTCGAGTCTCGCGCTCGTAGTTTAGTTTCCGAACCCCTGGTATATCCCGCAATTCCGTGGCAGATGTGCGAAATTGAGTCGTCTCTCTCCCACCCAACCACCTCTCCTTTCCGACCCCGCCCCCTCGCCACTTAGATCGCTCGACGTATAATATATACATGCTTATATACACACGTATGTATATCTACATATATACATATATATATATATATATATATATATATATATATGTATGTATGTCTATATATATATATATATATATATATCTATGTATATATGTGTATATATATATATATATATATATATATATGTATATGTATGTATGTATGTATGTATGTATGTATGTATGTATGTATGTATACTCGTATTATATATATATTCGTATAATATACAGAAACGTAAACTTGACGCGTCGTCGCCTCCCACCGCCTCCGCGCGCGCGCACGACAATGACGACGGCGACGACGTCGGCGAAATCGGGCCGTCCGCGTTTATATTCGAGACCGATCCGCGTGACAGACGGCGCGAGAATTCGATCGCGTCGCGACGCGTTAGCATTATCCGTCCTCTCGAACCCCCGGCGGGTTTCAGTACAGCAAGACGCGACGCCTTAAACGCGCGCCGGGGACCGAATTGGCGGAGCATCCGCCTTCGATGGCTGTCCCGTAATATCGGGCGAGCCCGCGGGCCTCTGGCCCGTCGAGCTCCGGTCCTCGGAGTTGGGCGTCCAATGCCCGGCCACGCGAAACGCCTCCGTCCCGTGCGTACGTCCGCATACGTACGGGCAGTTTCGAGCTGATCAGGGAGGAGCGAGGCGTAGAGGGGGGAGGTGGAGGTGGGTCGAGGAGAACGAGAGTAGTTCGATCGTAAAAGATTTATTTTCAGTCGAGCTGTTAAATGTTTATGACGGCGGAACGGGAGAGACGTTGAGCCGAGCCGCGCGGCAAAAGATTTGCGACGATTTCACTCGGGCGCGGGCGGGCACGGGGCGGAGGTATTCGATTCGGTGTACCACGCCTCGATTCCCTTTTCTCCCCCTCTCATCCTTTTATTCGAATCTCAAGGAGATATATATTTGCATCGACAGTTAATTACGCGGTCCGCCGCATATAATGGCTTTTTAATTTTGTGTCGATCGGATGTATATTATAGTTGGATATTCTTTAAATAAATCGAATATCTGCCTGCCCCGCATTTCTCATATATTTCGCGATCTATTAATTCCAATGCGTTTAAATAAATTCTTTAAACATTTACCACTTATGTGTATAAATATAAATATATTGAATTCGTTTTTTAATGCTATCATAAAGGGACCATTGTTACGCCTTTTTGAATAGAATATTATATATGCAGTTTAACACTGGATAAATTATGTTTACAAATAATCTTCATTTTATTTACATTCTAAATAGGACAAATTCGTTTTCAGATCCGAGAGCAGTGCCATAAAATAACAGCGACGTGACTCCATTGGTTTTTCTACTTTGACGGGAATAAATACTACGGCCATTTATGAATAAAGTAAATAATGTTGGAACTTTACTTACTTTCATTGCTGGTGGCTAACTATCACCGGAGCTTACGCAGCGGACGACTGACAAACTGCGGGTCAACAATGAATTTGGTTAACTTTTTTCACAAACTTCTTATCACAAATAAGATATATTGATTCGAAGTTAAATAAATAAACAATGACAATATAATTCTTCGCTGACACATTATATAAATAATTGGTAATAATTCTTTTAGGCACTTTTAATTATAATTTATTTTTGCGACGAGAATGTAATGCGAATGTGTTTTTAAATTATTCCATGTTACTCGTTAATGGACTGGACGATAAAGACTGACGGCTTTAGTTATTATTTTTTTTTTTTTTTTTGCTGACACCTGTGACGTTACTCCTATCGCTTCGCTTGGACTTCTCTTATTAGTTGCTTCAGCGCGATCGGTGACCCGCGTACGCTATTCGATTATTCGCTGACGCGAGGTTCGGCCTAATTAAATATACATATTATACATCTTGCCTGTCGCCGTTATTGAATGAGTCGTCGTGTTTTTAATTATGATAATTTACCCGTAGCACCCGTTGGATATTAAATTTTAGCCCAATTTCAATTTTTTTCATAATTTCCGAAAGGGAATATTATTTAATTTATATGCGTCAGAAAGTAAACCATTATAAAACATCTGTTCAGTTTTATTTTTAAAAACATATCTTAAGATACTTATTAAATTGATTTAAAACAAAAACAGAATAAAAAACAGCTGATTTATTGACTGAATCTATGTAGTTTCACATTTATTTTTCATAATTTATCTTGTTAGCTTTAAAATTGTTACAGACTTTTTCACACTTTAAAGTTACATTATGCGTCGGAAACTTTATACTCTCTAAAATCGAATAAGTAAACAACAACTTATTTAAAGTTCAGGCTCAGTTATTTGAGGCGCACATTTCCTTATCTAATACGTAAAAGTTCAATGAAAAAGTAAAAATGCACTTATAATAAGTAAAGAAACATAAGTAAAGTAATCAACGAAAGGACAATTATAAAATAAATGATAAATTAAATTGCTCTATGGCATTTGGTGAAGAGCGATGAAATAATTCAAATAAATTCATGAGAGATATCTATGGTGCCTCAAACATTTGAAAAGTTTCACACATTGCGATATATGGAATTTTAAGAAGTATGCGAGAAATAATTTTTTCAAGAAGATCAGTATAAAGTTATAAACTGAAAGGAATACAATTTCTATATTTCGCCCTTAATTACCTGCTGGTCTCATCAGAAAGACGATAGGACAATTTCTCATATTACTACCTATTAATACAATGAATAAATTGTTTATAAAATTTTTGTAAATAACGTTGGTCTAAAATTAATAAATATTAGAGCGTTGAGATAATCTTCGAAAAATTATCACATTCTGATTGTTGGCAAACCTAATTGAGAGTGCTTAAATTCATAAGATGTCGATAGCATGAAATAATAGTTTAAAGTTTTTCAGTCGTTATGCGATGTTCTTGCATGAATGAATGTTATAAATAAAAACTACTTACAAATAAGTGTAGAGCAATTTATTGGTAGGTAGAAATTAAGCTAGCTTACTAAATAATTTCAAATTGCACTTCGTCGAGTATATAGATTAAGCATATCCCCTGCAATTGACGCAACACATTGTAATTTATTACACATTACTCTTATATGAAAATTTTATCCGGCTGCTGTATCCTAATCGACTATTCGACATCAATTTCGACGGCCAGAGGATTTCCGTTGGCAATGGCACTTCAGTCAATTTCAGTGACGCACGAAGGAGACAGGCAGACCAGGCACTGCTTTCGGATTCCCGATAAACAAGACAAAAATTATTAAAAAAATTTTTTAATACATTTTGTTTAATTTTTTGGTACTCACTACGGTTTCCTACGGTACTGGCTACAGGACGAATATATGAATAAATAAAGTAAATAATCAATAGTGAAAAATGTCTGTTTCGCAGTAAAAATTTCACTGTCCAATAGATTTTTACTTGAACGTAGCGCGAATAATTTTCCCCGATGCTGGATATGCAAATATATAGAGGCAGGCGCAGCGAGACTAGACCGCTATCAACTTGGACGGGTGAGAGACTTTAGCGATGTCTCGCTCCTCGGGCCCCCTTCTTCCGCCGACCAACTCGAAATATCTCGGGCAGTGTCAAGTGGACACGCGGCGCAAAGTTTTGCTGATCGAGCGAATCGGCGCGAATATGTACATGTACCTATATATATATATATATATATATATATATATATATATATATATATATATATATGACTTCGACTTTCAACGAACGACCGAACGCTCCTGCATCCAAGTCGGTCGACCGCACAGCGGGCCGCGAAGCGATTAATGCGCAACAAGGAAGGAAGATTGTTGCATCGATATACGAGGGCGGCGCGAGACCAGCCAGTGTAGCTCGAACGCGCGTGTTCTTGACTGCTCCGCCACCTTCTGCGCCCCCCCCCCCCAACAACCCGCATACTCCACCTGAAAAATTAAGTACGGAGTTCTGATGAATAATATTGTTTTTGAATTTTTTTTCGCCTGCCCCCCTCACTGCCCCCCTCCCGTGTAATTAATGGCAATTTCCAAGCCGTGTAATCGTTGGGCTCACTTACGCGCGTAGCCCGTGATTCTATCTGCCAGTTATAAATAGAACGAGCTCGCGGATAAAATAACCAATGTTTTACATAATAAATATATATGTGTGTATGTGTATGTAATATTATCCGAAAGGTGATGACAAATATGGAAAATTATCTACTAGAGACAAATTAGAGTATGAAAAAGTAATGTTGCGGTTAAATGTTCCATTCTACTCAATGTGATGCAATTTTTTCAGATCTATTCTAAATATTACCGTTGTAAAATATAAAATTTACCACGTCTAATTTGTTTCTACCAATCTATCTATGGTTAAGAACTCATCCAGTGGAATAGTTTATTATCTTAATCAGTTACAAAAACCAGCATACGTAAGTATTTCAAGCGCTCGAAAAATGTTGACTGGGTGCTCCGATCGATTATCAGAAACATTTTCTCCGAGCACGCATAATTGTATCGATCCACGTTATAAATGTCTAAAGTGGCACCCCTTTTGAATGTATAACGTGGCGACCCGCGGTATTCAGTGTATTTCGGAGGGAGCGATTGTAACTATATAGAATGAAAACAAAAAAAAGTCGAGCTGCTCAGTATGGAATTACGGCTTAACTCCGCGCGCGGCCAAAGTGATTTAGCCGAATATTCTGCGCTGAATGCGTAGAATTTATGCATAATTATATGTGAAATAAAGCCTATATGCATAGAATAATTGCCGTTCTGCTCGAGCTTTTCTGACGGTCCACTGCAATTAAATGCAAATTTATGCTATTCCGTTTTCATAAATCTACGCATTCGATGAATGTTGCCATTATGCTATTTATGAACCACGAGAGAGTCTCGGTATAAATAAAAAGGAAAAAAGGAAAAAATTTTCCCGAAGAATTGGTTTTAACAATCGTAATATCTGATATTCCTTTAATTTAGTCAACATCAATGACAAAGTTTGACTAATATATGCATTGTTATCGGTAAATTGCAGTATTGATGCCTCAGCGCCCCATCCGAAATTACCGAGTCGATCATAATCAGCCGGCCTCATATGGCAATAGCATGTGCGTCCTATACTCTGTATACATGCAATTACGAGCTTCTAATGTGAGACAGAGCTTTAATAAGCGAGCGCACCTAATTAACATCAAAGAAATTGATTTTATCTCGGTTTTACGTACGATCGAATCTACTATATATTTATTTCGATCAGTTTTGTTCAATAATCGTTTATTGGACGATTACTACAGATTACACACGATTCAACAGCAATATAGTTATCATATTGAGTATTTATAGAAGTACTTTGACGGATTTAAGGTCCAAGAAATACGTTTTGAATTAATAAGCCCCAACTTACGCCGACTATTCGACATATTTCATCACGTTGATCTCATCCACAAGGCAAGCTCTATTTAACTTATTACATAAATAATATTTTACTGGTACATAATGATAGTCAAAAAGTTTTCATCATTTCGAAGCATATCAAAGTTTAAATTTATATATATATATATATATATATATATATATATATATATATATACACATATGATTTCTATACATAGTCAATATGATAAATATATTGCAGTTGAATCGTGTGTAGTCAACAGCAATCGTACAATAAGCGATTATTCATTGGAACTGATCAATATATATATATAGTAGCTTCGATCGTAAGTAAAGCCGCGATTTGCTTTGATGTCAATTACCCGTGTAGAAATTTATTCTCGAATCTAACTAACTAGTATCGGGTGAGTTTTCCTTATCAAATGTTCGGACCCAGAAGGGAAATCTAGTCTGATTCTAGTTCCGATTTGTCCCACTTTTAATAGCACTTTTAATAGGGAACGAGCTTAGATTTTGGTAGGTATACCAAGCTAGAAACTAGACTGATTCTAGTTAGAAAATCTAGAAATTAAGCCAATAATAAATTATTCTAATTTTGTTTCCTCGATTAAGTCAATAATTTTTTGACTCTTTAATATTTATTTATTTAAAATAAAAAAATATATTTACGTATTTAAGTGACGCATACCATTTAATTAGCATTCATAAATTATTTTCTATATGACTATTACGTATTACGATTTACAATAACAATTAATAATTATTAATATATTTTTTATACACTAATTATTGTAAATTTTAATGTTAAACACCTCTGCTGAACACATATAATATTTTATTCGATGAAAAAAATTCCGACCTCCGCTGAGTATCGAACCCACGACCCTACGATTCGCAAGCTAACGCATTATGCACTATGCTAAAACACAATGTAGGATTACTATACTATAGTTTGCATATGACCGTAAAGCACTTAAGATAATATAATAATTTTATAAACACAAGATAAAACATACATAGGAAATCAATTTTTTAAATTCTTTCCCATGTTGAAAAGATCTGCGGGTGTTTATATACTATATACTATATATATATATATATATATATATATATATATATATATATATCTATATGTATATGTATATATATATATATACACATACACATAATATATATATATATATATATATATATATATATATATATATATATATATTATGTGTATGTGTGTATATATATATACACACATACACATAATATATATATATATATATATATATATATATGTATATATATATATATATACACACATACACGTGCGCGCGCACACGCACACACGCACACGCACGCACGCGCGCACACACCACACACACACACACACACACACACACACACACACACACACACACACACTTATTTATTATTATTATTATTATATATATATATATAAAATATCTAATTTTCGTACACATAAGGTCTTGATTAGAAAAGACGTCGTTCTTTCCAATATTAGAAAAAGTTGAGGAAATCTAACTAGAATCAAAATAGAAAGTCTAACCATTTTCTTACTTCTCTAACTTTGCAGATTCCGCCTAGGAAAACGTGAGTTTTTCCAAAATAGGGAGAAGTTAAGAAAATTTGATTAGATCCAAGATAGAAAGCCTGATAATTTCCTTAAGTTTTTTACTTGTAAAATTTTGACTAGTGAAAACACGTATTTCTTTCTAACATCAATAAAAGATAAGGAAATCTGAATAAATTCGAGAAAGTAATAAGTAATATATGACGATTATTAGATGATCGTAGGGAAATCTAACTCGGATCTGGCGAGTTTTACCTACATGAGGAAATCATCAGTAATACTGACTAGGATCTAGCCCGAAGTAGGGATATACCGAGTATATTTCTGCACGGGTAGTTGCGCTCGCTTATTAAAGCTCTACCTCACATTAGAAGCTCGTAATTTCATGTATACAGAGTATAGGACGCACATGCTATTGCCATATTAAGCCGGCTGATTATGATCGACTTTGTAATTTCGGATGACGCGCTGAGGCATCGATACTATGTATATATATATATATATATATATATATATATATATATATATATATATATATATACACACACACAGTTGAAGGTTAATGTATTTTTTGGTAAACGATATCGCGATGTGAAGCAGAGAAGATAGTGCATTTTCCATTTTCATGCATATAGGAAAAAAATCTTAATTAAATATATCGGAAATTCAATGAAGAATGAGAAGGAAAACCAGACAAATCGAATGAAAGGGAAATACATAAAGTGTTTTCTCCGTGCGCGCAATATTTCAATGCACGAGGATAACAGAGAACACGCCCCGATTGAAAAACAGATTGAAAAACAGAAAGGATGAATCTGTAAAAATATTGTCCACCGCGCGTATTCCGTCTTTGATCCGATTCAGACAGGCATCAATCCTCATAAGTGGGCTCCATTGTTTTGGCGGAAGTCAGCATACGTCTCACGACCAGCAAAAATAGCTACTAAAGCGCATATAGTAAAAACGGAAAAAATAAATACGTTTTTTTTCTTCAAAATTGTATTCAAAATGTGGTCTTACCCTGAGAAATATTATACGGTATATTGAAACTGTTAATTCGATTATGTATATGGATCATTTATGGAAAGCAATTTTGCAAATATTTTCTTTATATTAAAGTGTTTATACTAAAATACAACTCAAATACTTTATTAAAAATTACTATTATATATATCATGGAACAATAAAAAAAGAGGATGAGATAGAAGCAGCGGAGACAGAAAAAATCTTATAATTCGCATATTTTTACGGGAAACTAGGAGAAAGGAAAAAATGACACCGCAAATGCCATTACTGGAGGATTTCGCAGCGTCATGAGGAAGATCGAAACTGCCATTCTTACTCCGTCTCGGCCCCCTCCCCCGCATCCATCCTTCCACCTGTCAATCTTTCAGTCAAATACCGGCTGGCGACTTTAAAACAGTGAAAGGGGGAAGCGGTAAGGGAAAGAAAATGGAAAGGGCGCGAATTAACGCACGCGCGTAATTCGATACACACAGACACACACATAACCGTCCCGTCTACCTTCTACAACGTGGATCGGCTTATATCGGTATGGATCGTGTGCACACATACACAGAGCTAAGCTACGGCCTGACGCGTGAGTGCTATACATATAGGTGGATGAAAAAGAGAAAAAAAAGGTGCCGAGTGCGCACCGCTGAATTTTTCCGTTTTCCGAAACTGGGGAACGCGCGGCATGCGACAAACAATTAATCACAAAGAAATCGAAGCCCCCGTGCCTAATCACTCGGCGATAGTCGATCGAGCGCACCGGCATAAGAAAAACCGACGGGAGAATTGGCTATCGAACCGATTTTCATCCCCGAGGCTGCTCGCGAGTGTGCCTGTATACATACCCGTGTGTTAGCGTACGTGTGCGTACTCCAGTGTACAAATATCTTCGACGGATCTGTATAGGGATATATATATATATATATATATATATATATATATATATATATATATAACAATGTATGCGTTTATACAGTGTAAGAGGGCGGCCTCATTGCTCGGTATACACTGACGTTGAAAGATGGTAGCATTCCTTCTCTCTTTGGACCGATGGAAAATGTTCCCTCTTTCTCCCTGTCTCTCTCCCTCTCTCTCCCTCTCTTGCTCTCTTTTCCCAGCATGATATAGCACCATCCGAATGCGCTGATAGATCCAATTTACAGGGTTCACGTCTGTGCGCGAGTGCTTGAGTCTATCTCCCTCTTCCTCGGCTGAGTTCTCCCCCCCCCCTCTCTCTCTCTCTCTCTCTCTCGCTCGTTCTCCCTTTATCCATCCCCTCCCTTCTCCCTCCCACCCCCTCTCTCTTTCTCCCGCTTCCCTTCCCTCCCGATTCTATAGCGACCCGTGTACATACACGATGTTGCGCGGCAAACACAATTTTTAACTCGGCCGAGGGTCTGCAACGGAAATGTGCAACGCCGGAGAAAACCAGCGTTTGTGGAGAGGGCAGGGAGGGAGCAGGAGTAGATGGCTTTCGCGGATCCAGAAGCGCGCGGCTGCGGCGGCTATACCTACTTGGTGGACGGTAAACTTTTGAGGGATCATTGTAGTTTATTTTGAAATGTTTCTAGCTACATTCTCTCCTTCTCTCTTTCATTTTTTTTTATTTTCTTTATTTGCCCCGCACCCCCTGCCCCACCCCAACCCAGCTCCGATGAGTAAAGGTTTTGTGCTCGAGGCACGCTCCAGCATATACACTGAGACGTATAGATCGCTAGTATTCCACGTAGAAACTGCGCCACGAGTCGAGTGATACCGAATTTCGTTAAATATGAGAATCGCGCAACTACGGGTAATTTAATGAATATATTCTGGCGGCGTCCTTCGTTAAAGAGAAAAAGTTGTTCATACTCTGGATAATTCGGGACGTTTAGAATGTATATAGGTGGAAAATAAATGTACATTATAGAATTTACAAAATCGCTAAAGTATATCGATGGAGCGCAGGAATCCGTGCTAATAACTTACTATATCTGAGGAAAGCGATTTTAAGCGATTAATTTTGTACTAATGTAATTTCATTGTATAGCAACGTCAGCAGCAGAACAAGAACGTTATATTGAATAGCCTTTGCAGAATAAATGAGTAGCATTTTTTTTGCAAGAATCAAATTAGATTGGAACTAATGGCAGCTGCTCTCTAAATTTCATATATTAGGTCGTTCCGCGACGTTCTCGACAAGGTAAATTTATGCTTTTTAAACACGAGAAGATATATATATATAAGAAATTGGACAAGAAAATTAAATTTCAGAATAGGAACATAAGTACTTTTATCATAAATAGAAGTAAGCCATGAATGATTAGACGTATAATAAAAAATTTTAAATACTCAATGTAATAAATACGAAATATCGCAAAACTGTAGAATAAAAAGAGATTTACATTGAAGAAATCGTTAAATTTACTATTTCTAATTTTAAAAATCAATAACTAAATAAAATCTTCCAATATAATCAGATCGAATTTGACGAAAGTCTTATGAAAATCGAATATTTACACAGTATTTTCAAAAGAACGCTTATTTAAATACACCCAATATATATTTCTGGTTAATTAAATATTTGTAATATATTCGATTTTTATACAAAATGATGAAAATTGATTTCTGGAGCACTTGAGCCGTATAACATTTGGATTTATTATGTTTAAATATGTTTCAAGCCAAATTGTTTTCTGATAAGAAGTTATTCAAATAGATTCAATTTTATATATTATACTATAAATAATGATGTATATGGGGATATAATTTTAATTAATCAATTTTTAACATCTTTTAAATTATCAACATTACTTTTAGTAGTATCATGATTTATAATTATGATTCGAGAAATAATTCTAATCCTTTGTAAAGCTTTAATATTCAATCGATTGTTTTCGTAACCTATAACTTTATAGAACATCTACATTTCGTTTAGGCGTAAGTCTAAAAATGGCTGACGAATGCAGATTAATTATAGTATTATTTTAATAAGACAGCATTGTTTCTTTAAAAGATCTCAAAACCGGGAGAAAAATTTATTAACCGAAAGTTTGTACTTTCATTATATATTTTTAGTACTACTGAGTAGCTTATAAATAAGGCGTTATTTTAAAATAGGTTGTAAATTACTAACGAAATTCTTTACCGTTCAGGTGCTGTGGAAAAAACTCAGGATGAACGTTCAGGCCTGTCGAAGTATATTCATGTCGGCGTGTGTCGCGTTGATTCAGGGAAGTCGAGCAGAGCTGCTACCATGCCGCAAGATGCACATTTTAAGCTGCGCGTGCCTAAATACTTTTTTGTCAGCGCATAGTTAGCAGTATGAAACTTACAAACTACACAATTTAGGCTCTATTAATTACAATAAGACAGAGAAATTTTCCGTAAAATTTATTTTCAGATTAAGTTTCATTGTAAGATACTTCGCTAATAAATTTTATTATAATAATTTTTTCTAATATATACGTAAATATAATTTAATATAACTTATGTAACGTAATATAACAAGGAGAGAGTCGCATGCTTAGAAAACATTCTTGGTACAATCTTTGTACATTCTCTGTACATTCTTTCTAATACCCCACTGAAAAAAAACATTGACAAGTAAAATTTTTCGCAAATACCTGCGTCAATAAATAATTAAAATTTTCTTCAATATTAGTATCACCTCATACAGGAATCTGCGTCACTAAAACAATTATATTTCTTCATTAAAGAATATAAAAACAAAGTAGAAACATAATATTCATGGAGTAAATTCATTATTAGTAAAAGTTTAAATTAAATATTCAATTAAAATTTTAAAATACATTAAATAATGCACGAAAATAATATAAATTATATGCGATACTTATAGTAAGTATTGTAAATTTATTGTTGAATTTAGGGAGCAACATCCTTAACTTAACAATAAATATTTGTAATAAATATTTGTTCGTAGTTACATAAACTAGAAATAAAAATTTTAAATAAAAGATTGTAAATAAAAATAATTGTTCGTTTGATCTTACTTTCTTTTTGCATCAGATGCTCGTCATTTTTTTACAATCAAGAATATTGCTGCTGTCATTATTGTCAGATTTTGCTTAAAAGTTTCAATATATATATGAATTAATCATTATTATTTTTGTACTCGCTGTCATTAGGAACACGTACTAAAATGGTTTCTGCGATTTGCGTATTTAATTTGTATACGATTTTCATCAATGTTTCAATTTTTATTGTGGTTTGATTGTAGCCATGTGGGAGCTGTTATTAATTAATAATTTAATAATTGATAAAAATTTTTCATACGCATCTTCATTTCATTCATTGCATCCAATTATCAAAACTATTAAATTATTATTAAATTTAAAGCTAAGAACAGTCCTCGGTTAAACGGTAAATAATGCCTTGGCTTGTTTACTCCGGGATAGAAGCCGTAACATTTACTTCCCAAGACAAGGCCACTACCGCTCGAGGGCAGTGGCTTGAATCCCTGTCAGGTCTAAATTTATACGGAGAGAGGTATTCAAAAACAGGAGAGAAAAAATCTTAACCCACAGCTTCGCCCGCTATATATTAGAATTACACGTGTGTTATCCCGATCGTAAGCTGATGTATACGCGCGATACCGTACGATCCTATCAGAATGCACTAGTATTATGATAAATATTATTAACTTTTAAACGTAATTACAATATTTATCTGTATAATCAAAATTCCAACTTCAAAATAAAATTTAAATTCACAAAAGATCAAATGTAGAATTACGGCCTGATACCAATTCCAAAAATCTCTGCTTATCTACGAACTTGTCAATTGTTCCAGTAGAAACTATCTAAATTCTGAATAAAACAGTAAGTCGATTTCGCATAAATGTTTCTTGATTTTTCTCTTCTTCAATAACGATTCCTCATAGTTTTTAATCCTCTCTGACATAGTGATTAAGTACCTTCTAAAGACAGAAACTATACATAACTGATTTTTTTTATTACATTTGTCAAAATAATCAAAGTCTCATGAGCGGGTTTCTTCGCCAAATCAGACGCAATAATTTTGAACGATAATTTATCAAGTTCCACGTTACGCGTCTGGTTGAGAAACTGGTAAACACGGATTATAAGCCTTCAATTATAATCATTAATTCTTTCTAAATGCATATTCTTTACCACTTAATGAAGAAAACGGCACCCAAAACTATCATAAATTATCGTCAAAAATCCTATCTAACATTTTTCAGAAGCGTTAAAACTAAAATAGAGAGGCAAATGTTTAGCGAAAAACTAAGGGCTGAGATAGGAAAAAGAAAAGCATTTAATGTCTGTATAATATTATTTCTTAAAGCACGTAACGAATTTTTTGAATTACAATTACTGAAACTTTCATAATTTGACGAACTTTTCGAACATCGACTATTCGTCAAAAAAAAGTATAATAAAATAAAATTAAAAGATAACTAAAAGATTCGGATTATTCGAAAAATCGATATTAATGCTTCAAGAGCTATTTGAGCAAACGATAAAAACTCGGATTTTCCGAATATCCCGTGCCATTGATATACCTCTTAAAAGCTTCGCTCCGTTTGGCCCCGGGCTCCGAGAACCGGCCGTGCGCGTCTCCGTAACTCAAGTTTGCATAATACGCACCTGATCAAGCGTATTAGGAGTCGTATCACAATCGACGCGCACGATTGCTCCCTCCACTCTATCCGCGCGTACGGCCGGCAACCAGTCATCCACCCACCCCCTCTCGTTCCCCCCAGTGCTCGCGCCATCAGTCAACCGCGAAACGCACCCTCTCACTCATGACGTATTAGCCGCTACGATCGAATATCGATTTTGCGAGGCCAGCCCGTTACATTCTCTCTCTCCTTCTCTCCTCTCTCTCTCTCTCTCTCTCTCTCTCTGTCTCCCACGCCCAAGCGCAGCGACACTCGGCGCTCTAAGTGCGGCCCACACTCCACGTCGACGCATGCAGCGGCGTTGGCGCGCTAATTACCAAGGCGACAGGCCATTGCGGTCTCGGACGCCACTTGCCTACCTCCCTCCCCCTCACGGATTGGGCAAGGGAAGTGTTGCAGGACGAACTAGGAATTTTCCTTCCGGAAACGGTTACGTGTGTGTATAAGTATATATCAATGGATAACTCGTCCCCAAAACGCGAGAACCGAATGCGCGAACGAATTTATTTGGGAGAGTACGGTAAAGAGCTCGTTTTACCTCATTGTTAAAAGTTTTAGGGGGATTTAATTTTTTTTTAGGACCTTAGTTCCGATTAAGCTTGTATTTTTTTTGTAATAAGTCGCCTCTACTTCTAAGCATTGCTAAGTTTCTCGAATAATTTTCTCCTTTCAATTCAGTAAAATATGACGGTAAAATATATATTGTACTTAATAAATATAAGAATGAAGAGTTTTACTTACTTTACGGAGAATGTGTGTTCGGGTTTGCAGAAATAAGAGACGGAAATGTAATTTACACTTATGAATGTTTATAGTTTATTTATTTTATTCGTAACAACAAAGGGCATAAAAAACCTCCACTCAGTGAGTGGAGGAAAAAGCCGTGAACTAATATGAATTTAATGTAAGTGAATTTACGATTATAGTGCGCACTAGAATTATAGTTATTAGTATTGTCTACACATACATAACACTACGAACGGAACGCAAAGGTACATAAACTATCCGCTCACATACACGCAATATTCCTTAACTTAACATAACGTATAACTTACTCTAATTGTTTGCGGAGTACTCCTAGGTGCTCGCAAAACGAACGTTAGCGAGGGCGTATACTCGCGTAGCATCTGAGGTTCCAAAGGGGAAGAAATGCTCCGCAATAACCTCCTGCTCCGCGCTGCGGCCCCGACATCTCAGGAACGGTTACAGTCCTCAACGCAGCGGCGGCCACCGGGCATAAATGCCGCAGAGAGCACTTCTCGGGGATCCGCGTTTATCGGATCCTCTACAAGGGCCAGGTCCCTTGTCCCGCGGATGCGCCAAGCTTACACTCTACGCACACACACACACACACACACGCAAGACACACTCAATATAACGCAATTCAAACAAGCACGCGAACACAAAATTTAATCTAAACAGAATGCACAGAACCGACTCGCAATCGAAGTGAACACTACAGCAGTCGAAGACAAAGTACCCACGCATCTACCCGTTCGATGCGTGGAAGAGGACCGAGCCTCTACCTAACTGTCCGAAACACCATCCGAGCTCCAGCTGCCGTGGTCAGTTTATTGCTTCCTCCTTCAATCGGAGAAATATGGCAGAGGACCGTCACGTGCCAATCACGTGCGAAGGTACCTACAGGCCCTGGAGGGTTGTAAACGGAGAGAGAGAGAGAGAGAGAGAGAGAGAGAGAGAGAGAGAGAGAGAGAGAGATACCGACAGACGGAGGGATAAAGATGCAGTCTAGTCTTAAGAGCGCGCGCGGAAGAAAGAGCACGTGCGAGAGAGAAAGTCGGGGAGGGGCGGCGGGCACGCTTGCGCCGTCACTGATCCAAACCTCGACTCCGTGTGCACTGTAAGAGCGTTGTCCCCGAACATCCCGCCCGCCTTCGTCCGTCGGACGAACATATCTTCCTTTCAGCATTCATACTATGCCGTTGGGTGATTTCGTTCCTCTTGTATATATAAGGGGGACAGTCTCGCGATGTGCCGGCGTAATGTGGTCGTCGCCGTCTTCACCGTAACCACTCTGACGCATCCGTCTGGTCCGGGATGAGTATCGATAACGCGTCCTAGTGGCCACTTTGCTGGGGGGTAGCGGTCATCTCGGATCACCACGAGTTGACCGATTGAGAAATTTTCTGTTGCATTTCTCCATTTTCCTCGTTCCTGAAGGTGTTGCAAATAATCCGATGACCAACTCTTCCAAAACTGGTTACTGATACGTTGCATCAACTGATAACGGCTCAATCGGTTCTCGAATGCATTCGGTGGTTCTTGGTCGGGGATAAATCCAGGCGTTTCACCGAAAAGAAAGTGGGCTGGTGTAAGGACACTTAGATCTTCGACGTCAGAGCTAAGGGGGCACAATGGGCGTGAGTTGAGGCACACCTCTATTTCAGCGATGACGGTCGAAAACTCCTCAAAGGATAGTTTGTGCTCGCCAAACGCCCTCTTTAAATGGTGCTTGGTCGATTTGACACCAGCCTCCCATATACCTCCATAATGCGGCGTGGTAGGAGGTATAAATGTCCAAGCGGTCCCATCATTGGCTATAGTAGAGGCAATTGATTTGTAGAAATTCGACGCGGCATCGAACATAGCCTTCAGTTCTCGGTCAGCTCCTCGAAATGTTGTGGAGTTGTCACTGTACAGATGACGGCAAATCCCCCTCCTACTCACAAAACGTCGGTAGGCCAGTATAAACGATGCAGTTGTCAGGTCACTTACAAGCTCCAGATGCACCGCTCGGGTCGCGAAGCATACGAACAAAGCAATATACCCCTTATATGTTCGCTGACCACGCCCTCTCGACGATCGGATCTGAAAGGGGCCTGCATAGTCGACACCTGAAGTCGTAAAGGGGCGGGCCGGGGTCACTCGGCTGGCTGGTAGATCGCCCATTATTTGATGTGCCAATCGTGGCTTCACCCGCTGGCACTTTACGCAATTTCTAACAGTAGATTTGACAAGCTGATTTCTCCCTATAATCCACGCTTGTCGCACTAACGTATTCGCCGTAAGCGTCGGTCCACCATGAAGTGCGAGCGCGTGCGCGTGCCTTACCATTAGTCGACTTAAACTCGATGCGCGGGGGAGTATCGGTGGATGCTTTATTGCGAACTCTACATTTGCGTTCGAGAGCCGGCCTCCTACACGTAATATGCCGTCTCTCTCATTAATTATCGGGTTGAGCTTACTCAACGGGCTGCCCTTTGGTAGATTCTTACCGGCCTTCAATAACTTGAGCTCCGTGGCAAATGAGTGTGCCTGCGCCAAACATATAAGTTTCTCACGGGCCTCTAACAGTTCCGTCGATGTAAGAAAGGGCGGAAGTGGACTCAAGTTATTTTTATTTCGGCGCAATTTATGTAGAGGGCGGATACAGTACGCGGTCACACGGATAAGACGAGTCAAGCTAGGAAAGCGGGTGAGTATATCGGGCTCGCTCGTTTCAGCTCGCACATGCATCGTTTGCATGGGCTTAGTTTGTTGAGGCCATTTCTCCGGTGGTAGCGAGAGCCAGGCGGAGCCCTGCCACCATAAGCTCGACTCGCGTAATTCGTCGGGCCTTGCTCCTCGTGTCGCGATATCAGCAGGGTTCTGTTTAGTTGGAACATGAGCCCATATGGCAGCAGGTAGTTCCGTTTGAATGTGGGAGACGCGATTAGCAACAAACGTCTTCCAGTGGCACGGATGTTTGTCAAGCCACTTCAAAACAATCTGGCTATCCGACCACAGATATATAGGCAAATTTTTAAGAAAGTGTAGTGACTTTAAGTGGCAAACGAGTTTTGTCAATAGTCCGGCACCGCATAGCTCAAGATTCGGAACGCTAATTGTTTTTACCGGGGAAACCTTTGTCTTTTATGCTAAAAGGCATGTTTTAATAGTACCGTTATCGTCCTGTATACGCAGGTATACGGCTGCAGCATACGCTCGTGCAGAAGCATCCGAAAAACCATGCAATTGACACACCTGATCCCCGTACGTTCCCAGCCACCGACCTACTGACAGAGAGGGGAGTGACGATAGCGAATTATTATAATCGATCCATCTCTCGCGCATATCAATAGGTAAGGGTACATCCCATTCGCACTTACGGATCCATAGGTCTTGCATCAGTATCTTCGCTGTTATTGATACTGGTGCTAACCAACCAAGAGGATCGAAGAGGCGGGCAATGTCGGATAGAACGCTTCTTTTTGTAATTTCTACCGTATGAGTGTTCAATCTCGACGTACTAAATGTGAATGTATCACCCGACGGGTTCCAGTGCACGCCTAAAGTCTTCACATCACCTTCGCAATCAATAGGTCTCGGAGACTCGCTGTTAGTCTTCCGTACATGCGACGGAAGAATTTTTAAATCCTTCGCGGCCCACTTGTCTAGTTGGATCCCCGCGCACTTGAGAAGTTCGATCAGCTGGTCTCGTTTTTCGATTGTCCGTGAAATTTCATCCGCACCGATGAACATGTCGTCGACATACGTATGATTTTCAATACATCGAGCGCCTAGAGGAAATCGTTCTCGTTCATCCCGGGCTAACTGTGCTAGTGTCCGTAATGCTAGAAACGGCGCGCAGTTTGTTCCGTACGTCACCGTATTTAAAGAGTATTCGGTCGGGGGGTCGCTACTACTCGGCGCCCAGATGACACGCTGCAGATCACGGTCTACCGGGGCAATACGTATTTGTCTAAACATTTTGACGATATCGGCTGTAAAAACAAACCGATATCGTCGCCAGTTTAACAGAATCAACGCGAGGTCATTTTGAAGCGGAGGACCGGACAATAAAAAATCATTTAGGGAATATCGGCCGCGTGTTTTTCGCGACGCGTCGAATACCACGCGAATTTTATCGTTATTTACAACGGCGTGGTGTGGTAAATACCATGCGCGTGGATTGTTCAGAGCCGCGTCCGGTATACGTGACATGTGGCCTAACTGCTCATAGTCCCTCATAAATCCTCGGTATGAAGCAGCTAGCGCGGGTTCTCTTTCAAAACGACGGTGCATGTGACGCAGCGATCCTATTGCTATTTGCCGTGTCTCGGCCGCGACCATCGGGATGTCGGTTTTTATCGGTAGGCGGACTGTGTAACGGCCGTCCGTCGCCCGCGTATGCGTCTCAATATATTGCCTTTCACACGATTCGTCTTCCGGCTTGAGTGAACGTTTTGACTGCGGTATATCGTCAAGAATCCAAAATCTCTCTAAAGCACCGTACAAATCATCATTAGCGACCGTATTATATAAGGATGTAATTGCACCGTGATCCTTTTGTTCCGCCCGCCGTGACGGGCCGCTTTGCGTGGACCCGGACAAAATCCAACCGAACGATGTATTTTGCGCGACTATTTGCGAGCGAGGGAGGCGCTGCAGGCCCGGTCTTAGCAACATGCCATAAACGTCGGCTCCTAAAATGACGTCCACCGAATCGGGCACGTGAAACTGTGGATCGGCCAAGTTCATCCGTTTAAAGATTTTGGGGTTCAAATCTATCGGCATACGCGCAGGTAATTGCGAGGTGAGGCGATGGAGAATCAGCGCTTCTGTTTCGAGTTCGAAATCTGGGATTAAGTGGGAACGTATTTTAAAGATTGTTCTCGATCGGGCCGTTCCGGCGGCGTTTCCTCCGACGACGGTCAAGGGCACATTTACTCGCTCGCGCGGGAGGCCGAGCAGCTGCGCTGTAGCTTCCGTAACAAAGGAGCCTTCCGACCCCTGGTCTAATAGAGCACGCGCGCGGGTGAAGTTGCCGTTCGGTCCTTCTAATATAATCTGGGCGGTGGCCAGGATTATAGCGCATTTCGGTGGGGGAGCTGTAATAGTATGTATATTTATCCCAGTGACGCTACCACATCCTCCTGTCTTGTGTTCCCGGGATATTGTCCCGATGGGCGAAGCGCCGGACGGCAGCGCTACCTTCGTATCGAAATGCAGAAGGCTATGGTGTTTGTCCCCGCATTTATTGCAGCGCCCCTTCGAGGCACAGTCCTTGCAATTGTGTCGGCCAAAGCAATTATAACACAGGCGCAAATGACGCACCTCTAAGCGGCGCTCGTACGACGATTTTGAGAGGAAATTCGGGCACTTGGTTAGGGCATGCAACGCGGGGCATAACGGGCATTTTGTACTGCTGCCTCTTTGTGGACGCGACGTACTTGCATGCATTACTCTGCGTGTACTTGGAAGCGACTTATGAACCGGCTGGGCTTTCCGATCGCTTTTATTTTCCGCGCCAATCATACCTAGAGCGTGAGCGCGCTTTTCGAGAAATGAGACGAGCTCATCGAACGTAGGAAAGCGGTGCGTTGGTTCTGAGTTAGCGGTGCTAGTCGACAGGCTACTATTTATTGCGCGGTCTTTCGCACTCAGCTCCAACTCCCAAAGCTTTCTTGATTCTGTATCAAGTCGCGCGCTTAGGATATGAACTATCCAGACATCCCACGTTTCCACTGGCATTTTTAAATTTTTTAGCGCGCGTATAATTCGCTGACATTCGTCCGCGAAGGATCTTATTTCCGAGGCCGACTCTCTTTTTAAATACGGTAAATCCATTAAAGTGTTTAAATGATTACGGACCGTCAGTCGCGGATTATAATATCGGGACTTTAAAGCCTGCCAGGTGGAAATATAATTCGCGCTGGTAATTGTCACATCTTTGACTAGGTCCGCGGCGGGCCCTGTAAGGCATGACTTCAAGTACTGAAGTTTAGTACAGTCCTCTACCTTAGGGGCATTATGGACAAGCGCCGAAAAGAGATCGCAAAAGCTGTACCAATCTTCATATCTCCCCGAGAAGGTGGGAAGATCCAGCTTAGGAAGTTTTGCGGGCCGGGATGTTACATCTTGTCGATTTATAGATCCCCGGGGAACCGCGTCATTCTCCTTTTCAAAATCGGCCGTTAAAGTTAGGAGGTAATCAAGGGTGTCCTCATAGTTGGTTTGCAAGCGCGTAAATATCCGTTCGGTCACGTAAGTATCCATTTGCGCCTCATCTTGAGCTATTATTTCCGAATGTGCCGTACGTGCCTCGGACCATATTTCACTAATAGCGGCGATCCGAGATCGAACTATATTAATATTAATAGAGTCGCGCGTTCTTTCTCTAATTCTCGAGCTTAACAAAGTTATCTCTGCTAAACGCGCGTTTTGCCTTGCCGTCAATTTTCTGAAGGCCGCGGGCTTCATTTTAACGGTATAGAATTTACTAGCGCGTCTAGAAAATTCAGAAAATTCAGAAAGCACACGCACTACTAATATATACGCTACAGCTCAAACAGTAGGAAAATTTCAATAAATCGATATTTAATATTTTCAGTGGACCGACCGTACCGGAAAACTTACACAGTAATTCGAGAAATCAGCTTTAATCTTAATCTAAGTATTACAATTAAATATAGTCTATAAATACAAGTAAATAACGAACTAAAAGCAAACAAATAAAATGAAATAAAGGAAAATATAGATTATTTATTAACGCACAAATCTAATATAATTTGAAAAATATAGCTAATACTCAATTGCATACTCGATCACACATCTCTCCTCACCCGGGGCACCAAAAATGTACTTAATAAATATAAGAATGAAGAGTTTTACTTACTTTACGGAGAATGTGTGTTCGGGTTTGCAGAAATAAGAGACGGAAATATAATTTACACTTATGAATGTTTATAGTTTATTTATTTTATTCGTAACAACAAAGGGCATAAAAAACCTCCACTCAGTAAGTGGAGGAAAAAGCCGTGAACTAATATGAATTTAATGTAAGTGAATTTACGATTATAGTGCGCACTAGAATTATAGTTATTAGTGTTGTCTACACATACATAACACTACGAACGGAACGCAAAGGTACATAAACTATCCGCTCAAATACACGCAATATTCCTTAACTTAACATAACGTATAACTTACTCTAATTGTTTGCGGAGTACTCCTAGGTGCTCGCAAAACGAACGTTAGCGAGGGCGTATACTCGCGTAGCATCTGAGGTTCCAAAGGGGAAGAAATGCTCCGCAATAACCTCCTGCTCCGCGCTGCGGCCCCGACGTCTCAGGAACGGTTACACTCCTCAACGCAGCGGCGGCCACCGGGCATAAATGCCGCAGAGAGCACTTCTCGGGGATCCGCGTTTATCGGATCCTCCACAAGGGCCAGGTCCCTTGTCCCGCGGATGCGCCAAGCTTACACTCTACGCACACACACACACACACACGCAAGACACACTCAATATAACGCAATTCAAACAAGCACGCGAACACAAAATTTAATCTAAACAGAATGCACAGAACCGACTCGCAATCGAAGTGAACACTACAGCAGTCGAAGACAAAGTACCCACGCATCTACCCGTTCGATGCGTGGAAGAGGACCGAGCCTCTACCTAACTGTCCGAAACACCAACCGAGCTCCAGCTGCCGTGGTCAGTTTATTGCTTCCTCCTTCAATCGGAGAAATATGGCAGAGGACCGTCACGTGCCAATCACGTGCGAAGGTACCTACAGGCCCTGGAGGGTTGTAAACGGAGAGAGAGAGAGAGAGAGAGAGAGAGAGAGAGAGAGAGAGAGAGAGAGAGAGAGAGAGATACCGACAGACGGAGGGATAAAGATGCAGTCTAGTCTTAAGAGCGCGCGCGGAAGAAAGAGCACGTGCGAGAGAGAAAGTCGGGGAGGGGCGGCGGGCACGCTTGCTCCGTCACTGATCCAAACCTCGACTCCGTGTGCACTGTAAGAGCGTTGTCCCCGAACATATATATATATATATTTCATATCTTCAATAAATTACTATAGAAAGTCTTCGTAATAAAAATATTAGCAGTTGCTATAAACGTAGTGAAGATGTATATTGAAATATCAATCAATATTCAAATACATACACGTTTATTTATTTTCTAAATAAAAACTAAATCTGCATAGCATAAATAATGATAAGAATTCATTCCAGCAGTAACTAGCTTAATTAATAATTAGAAAATCAAAAACAATTTGTGAATCTGCTCAAGCTAGATATGTGTACCTCAACTGTCGCAATAAGGAAATTAAAAAACCAATAAAAAAATATTAATTAGCTAGTGAAGTAAACTACTTACTTTCTTATTCTAAGTCGACGCATTTTTCTGATTTTGTTTTTCTTTTTTTATGGTTTTTCAATGCATAGCTTATAAAGACTAATAAATAACCTATATTACGAGACCTATCACAGTACTATTGATAGAGTCGAATCAGCGGTCGAGTGATTTATTCTTGTTGCCTGTCGATTGACCTAAGAACGGCTTCTAAAATTTATGTATTTTTTTCGTAAATGTATCTTAATTATCTATAATGGGTGATATAATTAGTATTAACTAAGTAAAAGAAAGGGTCGCCGTGAAAAGCCGTTAATACGATTAATTTCAAAATCAATCAACATTAAATATTTTCAATATTTAAACTCATTTTTTTTGGAGACAGGATATAACATTTATTATATTGTATTCATCTTAAATTTTCAGCACTTTTTAGGAAAATTTTAACTCTACAAGAGGAGACATTTTACAAATCAAATTTTACGACTGGTACAACTTTGCAATAATTCTTATGGTTCTTAATTAAAAGACGATTCATTAATATCTACCAAATTCTTATTTGTTAGAAGGAGTTGGCATAGCAGATATGGCAAGAGCTAAATACTATGAAATCTTTGACCTTAATCTTTTAGGCGAATTCCATAGTTAAGCTGACTATCTGGAATGCCAACCCATATTTTTAATTCTATTTGAACAATTTCGAAGAGACATTAAAATTTTAAGTAATAAACGCATCTGTATGTAAAAGATGTTTGGAATAACTGCTCGTTTCAATTGCCATGATTGGCACACGTTATACAGGTAGCTTAAAAAGCTTACACTGCGTTCGCTGCCTTTCTCTTCAGATGAGCTTTAATTAACATAAATGAAATACTATTCTATACAATATACAAGAGGCAGTTCTCGTATCACTTCAAGAAGAAGCCTTTGCTATGTCATTTATTTAAAAGAAATCATCGCGTTTTATATTTGTGTCGACAACCGAACTGAGCAACGCAATGAACATGCCCCTTTGATGATGAATTCCACGCCGATAATCTGTAAATTTAATCTCAGGTTAGAAACAATTGTATAACGACGTATTCGATTAGATCGAACGTCGCGGTCGTTCGCAAAACTAAATCTAAAACACTTAGCGTTGGTTAATTTTTTTACAAATAAAAGTATAGAAAACTAAGAAGGAAATCAAGAACCTAGTATTGATCTTAGTTTTATTATTAATCTTTTTTCATACCAGTACTATTATTATTGTTCTTTTAGATTTACAAATATCTCAAATACCTGGTATAAGCCGTTCAATAAAAAAGAAATAATCGATTCATAAAGTTCAGGGCTTTTCTCTTTAGAAATAAGTGTTTGACAAGGAGAACTAACTCTCACTATATCCAAACTGAGCCATGCCAATGTTTGAGACGTCGCGGTTTACCATTTCAAAGACATGCTACTATACTAATTACAATTGGTAATTAAATTGGATATATTTTTGATTTAAATGGATTTATCAATGGAATTACAATTCAATCATAGTCTCGAAGTCTCTACATGTATTTATGAAATCCAGATGTTACAGAATCTTTGTATATGTTATGTAAATTGTCTGTATGCAAAATTACTTTGTCTTGAACATATTGTCTTATTAATGATTTGAAAACTGTATTTCGAAGTTATACGAAAATTCTTCGTCTTCATCATCCAAAAAGTGTATATCATTTTATTTTTTATTCAGTTCATGTCGTAAGTTTATTTAATGATAGTGATTACTTCTGGAAATGTGTTTACAATTTAGATTGATTCGTTCTGCTAATCTATAAAATTTTGCCATATTGATGAAAAAGCGACTTGGTATAATATTTTTATTTTATTTTATTGTCCATATCGACGACTTAACTTGGCGAAATTCTGGAGCAATTCGTTTTTACTGCATTTTTATAGGAACCGTAGGTTTTACTCTTACACTTATGTTTTATTTTGTTTTTATACGGTATTGTATTTCATTTAGTTTTATATCAGATGAATGCAAATAAATTTAGATTTGTCTATCTATATGGCTCTGTTCCTTTTCTTTACTTCGTTCGTACCTGTAGTTTTTAGAGATTTGTAACTAATCGGGTTATAGCATTTCATACTCCGTGCACGTAATCCCAGCAGTTACCTTATCCGGAAAGTGGATGGTTTCCTTTTAAATAGAATTTTCGCTCAGTCAGGTACATTCGAGCACGTGAATTTTGAAATCTACTATATTTCTTATCTATTAAATAATCTGAATATATCCATTCTTCAATAATAAATATCGCGTATAAATGCTTCGTTTTAAATACCTGATTTTTATGGCAAATGTTTCGTAAAACAAGCGCATTGCTAAAATAAGGCGGCAGCGTCTATGTGTTTTAGAGTTTTTCGATGTTGGAAAAGTGTTCCACTTCATCGGTCCGCAAAAACTTTTAGCCAGCGCAACCATTGCCCCGTTACGCAACGATACTCATCCACTTATCGCGTCTTTGTCAGCTTGACTATATATATATATATCCTCTACACTTTCCTCCTCTACACAGTAGAGGAGGGCAAAAAATAGTAAGAGAGGAGAAAATCGGGATAGGGGGGGAGGCCACCCGTACGTTCGCGGGCGAACAATCGTATCTCGCGAACGGCGGAAGCTACGTCGTCCCGAGCGATTTTCTCTTTCCATCGAAAGAGCAGAACGGTCGGCGGGAGGACGAAGAAGATAGGGAGGAAGCAAGGGAGACGGATCTCTCTTGCACCTTTGAGAACGAGCCTTCCGCATGACTAATTCGGGTAGAGCGAACGCCTAACGAAAAGATATCGGCAAAAGCATCGCCAAATATAAAAGGGGAGGCGTTGCCCCGAGAGCGCAGCTATCTCTTGTCGTTGCGGGTACGTTTGATGGAAATCCGTGTGTTATTTGTCGAGCATATGTCGCTGGAGACGACAGGCGGAGCGCGAGAAGCGTCAATAACGTTCTCACGGGAGCTCTTACGACTCAGAAATTGAAGAACATTGTCGGCCGGCTTTTTTAAGTCGAGCAACGAATAACGATGACTATAAATATAATCGGTCAAGGAAATATGTTTTTCCGTAACATTACGTCAGTTTTTCATTTACTTAGAAAAAAATTTGGTTCCGTTGATTAATGAATACATAATGGATATGCAATTTATCAAAATCTGATCAAAATGCTTATTCTTTTATTAATACACGGTTTCTAGCACCCTGAGTTTAATATGCGCTAACAATTCTCTTTTTCTTCAAGATCCTTCTCTAGGGTTAATATTTAATACAGATAAGACAAAGGGTAGACTTACTAATGCAATCGGTAGATAATTCTATTGGCTATCCACTTCACCGCTCTATTAAAAATATAAATAAAATTCTATAGAGAAAACTCCTATCATGTTATTACTGTAAAAAATAATCAGAGCCATACACAAATATATATATATATATATATATATATATATATATATATATATATCAAAGATGAGTAGATGATAAATGCTTTCACTACACTTGTTGCAGACTCTAATTTAGAAGGTTAACTATGCTGTTAATTTCAATTTGACTCTGTCTGTTTTAAAGGTTGGTATCACTTGACAAACAGAAGATTGAGTTACCTTCCTTATTAGTATTACTTTCTTATCGTCCTGTAATTTCAGAAAGATATATTTTTTTATAATTTTTAGTGTTCGGTGTTGTGGGTTTCTCACATTATCGCAGTCTATACGATGTTTATAAATTAATCTAACAAACAATGCAATAAAAACATGAAAATTAACTTATTATGAGTCATACATTTTTACTCTTTTCTGTAGTAATTTAACTATCGTACCGCAATCTAAGTAGCTTATTTTTTATAGAACTTTGGAAAAAACCCACTTTTCTGTTTTATCTTTACCTAATTTTATAATTGTATCAAGCGTGTTTCTTTAATAATAACGGATATAAAATGTCTTTTTTTTTAATTGAAGAATAAAATAAAATTTTCATTTAAAATGTAATTTAATAACCACTCGAACTCCCTATTAATTTGTATCACTATTTTTTGACGACGTATTTAATATATTTAAAGTTGAAAAACAACAATAATTTCTGCAATCAGCATTGGCACTCAAAAAAAATCTTGAACAAAACCGAGTATTTCGAGATGTTGGTAGATTGAATTTTTTTTAGAGACAATCAACTATTTCTTCAGTTACGCCAGAAAGAAAATCTGTGGGAGCTAGCAATCATTTTTCACATTACTGATGAACTTGTATTTATACTACGCTCTGCAATTAAATTGTTCACATGAATCGAAATAAGATTATTATATTCGAACACAGCATCTCATAGAACTTGGGATGGCAGGCAAAAATCAATATGCAAAAGAAGACCGCCTCGATACCCGTGTCTTTTACAAATTTTAATTTACAAAAGTTCATCAAAGGCGACTTTATTAAAAATGATACCATGCCATCATTTATAATGAATTGTGACGAACGACACTGACATCTGCCAGCATCTAGTACGTCGTGTAGTAGACAGCAAATCTTTATGTATGCGTATATATATATATATATATATATATATATATATATATATATATATACGCACACATAAAGGTTCACGTACAGTCATCCTCCCGCCTCGTTGTATCTCCAACGCCCTTTGCCTTCTCAGCGAGAAGCTCTTAAGTGTGGCTCAACAACGGCCCGGATAAAATAAACAGCTCCAGGGGAACAAAAAGCCCTCCCCGTCTCTGGTTCTTCTTCTGTATACTCGATTCCTGGGGCCCGTGAAAAAGATCAAAGTCTGTACTGGCATTCGATGGCTTAGTGGCAATGCGAGGGGGTGGGGCGACTCCAGGAAATCATAAACGAGAATTTTCCTTTTCTTTTTGGTACTCGTTCGTGAAAGAAAAATAGCAAGGCTGCGACAGAGGCAGGAGCGATCGAACGTTTTAGAAAAGGTAATTGGCACGATGACGGGAGTGAGTGGTAGGCCAATGGAGGGAAGAGAGCGAGAGAGAGAGAGAGAGAGAGATAGCTCGAAATTTGCAAGATCCAATGATCCGCATGAATCTCAGTGGTGCAAATAAGACGGCGATAGTTGGTCGTCAGAGAGAGATAGAGAGAGAGCGACAGAGAGCGAGAGTGACGGAGGGGAGAGACCGAGCGAGAGACACGGAGCCAGAGAGCTAAAGCGAGAAGTGACGTTTTCCTCTTGGATCAAGCACGCCGCGGTAACGGAGATAGTTTACATAGTTAAGAAAGTGCTGCGGGTGAGGCAAAGTGAGTCCTTAGCGCTCTCGGTTAGCCTTAACCGGTACGCTCCAATCAAGCCCGGTCTAGGGAGCGCTCCGATAAAACGGAGACCACGACGGCTTCGGCGACGACCGAGATGACGATGATGATGATTAGCGCCACGGCGCAGGAGACGGCGAGGACTAGGCAAAAATGGGGCCGTGATTGCGTGACAGCGACTCGCGCATGCGAGAACCCGACCGAAGTCAGGAGATCCGGCGGAACTTTTGGTTTTTGCTCCTCTTTGGGAGAAGCCGTGTACACCTATTGCTCGATCCGTTAATTAAAGTTCGGGAATTTAATTTTTTTTTTCAATTGGGAATTTAATAAATTTATATTTGCCAATAATTGTTAGTAACTTATTTTGTAATTTTTTAAGTACATCTATATTGACGGCATAATCAATATTCCTAATAACTATTGTTGCCAGAACTTTCTGTACTGTGCAAGAATTGATAATGCATTATGTCTTAATGATTATGCAATATTTTTGCTAATTTTTGGAAAATCAATACTAACTTTTAAAATTTACTTATCATATTCATCAATTTATCAATTCATCTCATATTGTAATCATTCGGAGTACAGATGCATAGTATATTACCTTCTTTTCACACTGTTTTAATTTTTTTATTCTAATTTTCTCGAAATTACTATTTAATTAGTTATTGTTTGCGGTGCACTAGTTTGTTTTTATTTACTAAACAAAAACGTTGCGTATAAAAGAGTATAAATAATAACCATTAAGCATATAACATTCTAGATAATTTCTGAACAATTGATGAAACATTGTGCTCAACTCCTTGGTTTTCTCTTAAGCAAGGCCCTGCTGGGACAAAAAAAATTACGAGCGAGGGCGACCTTTAAACGATAGTCGACTATGCGCGGCGCGGAGAAAAATTTCGTGGTGAAAAATAAAATCGCTATTACGTATTGGGACCGACGAAGCAGTAACTTCATTCAAAAACGGCCAATGGCGAAAAGGATTGGTAGTAGCCCACTGAGTAGTAAAAGGAAATACCGCTCTTTGGAAACTTTCACGAGATTACATTGCCCTCGAAAACTTTCGCGGATTCGAAATATAAATAAAGAAATGACTGACGTACGTGTAAAAAAATAAATCCAAGCAACGACGGGCCGAAATCCCATACTCACCTACGTCTCTTCTCGATATTTTCCCAAATCTCGCCTGTCGTTGCTCCGATGAAATTCCACGCCGTGCCTCTGTGGAATCGAGCAGATTTCCATAAAGAAACGAAACTGCAGAGGAGACAAAGACACAAATAGAGGGAAAAGTCCCCGTAGCGCTTGAGCAAAGCGCGTTGTTTACACTCCGGCACGCGGCCTAAAAACGGTCGTGCAACCTCGCTCGAACGGCGACACTCGCGAAAAGACCACGGTTATAAATAAACGCACTGTGCCTGCTCTTGGGGAAGGGGGGGGGTCAAAACGCGATATAACCCACTTCCCGCGGGAAGGGGCAAAGAGCATCGTGCGCGCACCCCATTGCCGATCGAATTTCGGCGAGGAGCGCGCACGCATACGTACGAGCAAAATACGCGGGACCACGTTGGCTCGCGCGGGCGCGTTTGGCGCATAAGTAAGCCGAAACGCGATTCTATATGTATACACACACACACATACACACACAAATATATATATATATATATATATATATATATATATATATATATATATATATACAGGAATCACTGCACGCCGGAGACTTCTCCTTTTGTCGCGGACCCTGTTTGTCGAGCTAAGTGACGCTAATTGAAAGTTCAATGCTGCTGGGGGAGATAGAGGAGTGAGGGCGAGGAGGGGTGAGAGAACATATTGATTGCGAGCCCGGGGAGGCCGCAACGGCGTGCACGCACGAGCACCCCCCCCCCCACAGCTCCGCCACCACCACCGGTAATTTAATCTCGGGAGCTCTAATTTATCCTCCTCGCGCTCCACGGGAGCCGCTTACAAGGGTGCGTCCACCCTCCGGCCCGTCGCCGTGCGTGCGCCGAGGCCAAGTTATCCAAGCCCCCTCCCCCCGTGCTCCCGCTCCGCAATCGATAAATCGCCGATTCAATGGCGCGTGTCGCCAGGGAACCGACGGGACGTCCGTGCGCCTATCTGGCCTACGCGATCTCTCGCGTAATCGTCCTCGAGCTTGGGGGGACGGGTAAATGCGTGCGTGTGATGCGCGCTGCGCGAAGCCGCCTGCTCTCTTGGCCAAAAGGCGACGAAGATTGCAGCAAGAGGGAGAGGCGAGAGTACGAGAGAGTAAGCGGCTCCCGATGAAACGGCCTCCAATGAATTGACGATGAGGTTTCTGGAATCGTCGACCGGTTATTTTAGTAGATAAAAGAGTGGAGATACAAATAGTGGGCGTGGGTTAAAGTAGGGGAGATAATATTTCTTCTTATAGGCTTCATTTCTATTTTAAAATGAAAAATTCATTATCTAATAATTTATTTCCTTGAAAGCTTTCGTACAGATAAACCATACGTTACCGTTTGCACTTATCGATAGTTGTGTTGAGTAAATGATTGAATTTCTTCCCAAAAAATTTATATTTTTTAATTATTATTTAAAAATTTTTTATATTTAAATAATTCTAATTCCCACAATTAAACAAATTAATATTACATGATTCTTTTCCAAAGTCGTTTACATAATTAATCGTTTTGACTGTTCGATTCAATTACTTACGAGAATCAGCGAGCACGAAAGGAAGCGGCATAATAAATTCATGATATGTATTGAATGTAATAATTTTAAATGTAAGATAGACGGTAATAACATTACATTATAGATAACGGAGCTTATTATTACAAGATGTATATCGAAATTTTAAATTAAATGAAAATTAACAGACCAATTTAATGTAAACTTTCGTAGCATCAACAGGCGTCAGTTGATTGATCCGTTTGTAATTCAAATTAATACTAGACCTAGTCTAAAAGTAAAAACAAATTTCTTTCTAACATGGCCTATATCACAACGATATAGTCATTCCCGTTCAAGACAAACGAGAAAAAAGGAACAAACCTATTTCTTCCCAACAAGAACCAGATCACTTACCACGCGCAACAAAGTCAATAGTTTAAAATATCCACATATACTGCTAAACCATAAATCAATAAAAGCCAATGTATTAAATGTACCTGAACAAAACTTGCACACGAAGCGAGACCAAGGCATTACGCTTAATTCTAAAGGAAAGCTCACGCAATCTCACGATGTGTTGTTATTTGCGATAATAGTTGGCGCAAAAAATATACTAAATGCATATGGAATTTCAAATAATCCCTTGTGTATATATTTAGCTTCTAAAATTTTTGTGACAGATCTAATAGTGACACACAAAATTAATAAAATTGGTGATAGACTTTACTACAAATCCGTTAGGAAGTAAAAACCAAAAAATTATTTTCTCGAATCTAACATCATCATTTTCTAAATTTATTCTTGAAGAGATAATGGATGAGCCAAAAATTAAACACAAGGCACCTGTTAAAAACTTCCAATTGAAAAAGAATATTATGGGCACGTACAACGCTCCCCTAGAAGAACGTTTATCGATCACAAAGATAAAGATTAAAGTCCGGAAAAAATAAAAATAATCAGTGACGGGATCATACATTATAATTTTCTTAGCTCAGATGCTATAAAATGTCTTTCCTACATTATTGGAGGTCATGTAGCAAGAAATTGTCGTACTACACTGGAAAAAGAAGAAAAAGGAATATCACAAAATCTAATTAGTATATTGGAAAATAGAATTGTCGATGTAAGTGCGCATTACGAAAGCTTTTTATAGCAATTTATGAAAAGAACTCTCATATTTATCCAATGGACATGTGGTACAGAAAAATCACAAAATATTTAGTAGACTGTTATGGAAAAACGAATATCATTCAAATTGTTAACAAAACTATGAAAAAAATATTATTGGCCTTACTTCTGTGGTCAACAAGATGTAGGATAAAAATAATAGAAATGCAGAAAAGCATATTAATTCACACCTTATTCTTCATAATTATATCACAAAAGCATACATTAGATAGTATACTGGAATGACTTCCAACAATAATCTGAAATTCTCTTTGGAAAAATCAAAGTACAAATGAATAAATGCATTATATAACTAATCCTGAGTGACTGCCTTATGATAAAAATAATGAATTCTTAGAATCAACTTTGTATTTTACAGAATTTGATGTTGTGGTTGAAAGTAAAGCGACTTATTCCTCATGCGGCGTTGACGATATTGATTATTATATTATCAAAAGATTCCCATAAAATTCAAACTTATATTGCTAGAAATTAATGAATATTTTTTCATTGGTCCTATAGTCCAATCAAATCATTCGAAAACAATACGTAACAATATCAATAACAATATCAATAAATATACGTAACAATTGATATTGTGTTACGTATGGTTGTCGATTGATTTGATTGGACTGTAAGACCAATGAAAAAATATTTATTACTTTGTATATCAGCAGTCGACAAAAGTATAATTAAAGTATTAAATTGCTACATATTCTTAATTAAATCTATCATGAACATGTCTGTCAAAGTACTGTCGAAACAATCCTTAGGTACATCATGAAAACAAGTATATATATGATGTCTTTAAAAAAGAAATTAAATCATATGAAATTATAAGCAATTCTGATTACACTATATTCATGTATCATTATGGCATTTTAAAAACTCATAAAACTCACCATACTATTGATATTATATTTGGAGAATCCCTTAAACACTCAGCAACAAAATCAAATGAGCAACAGTCTGACTGCTGAAAATAAGTTATTTGCCATATATATGCAGCAAACATATAACACCATAATAAGTCCAAAACATTATTATTATTATTATTATTATTATTATTATTTTATTTAAGCTTTATTAATTTCAAATGAAATTAATTAAATTAATAAAGTAGGCATCTAACTCTAATTGGAAGCATTATTTGTAATTTTTTCAGCTTTTTCAGTAATATGTCTTTTTCGTTTTCAAATAGTGGACATTGCCACAGGACATGGTCCAGATCTTGATCTGCAGTATTGCATGCACAGTCAGGCTTATCTATAATATTAATTCGAGCTAAAGAAGCGGCGAGATTATAGTGATTTGCTCGGCTTCTATTGATCATTACAATATTCTCTCTGCGTAATTTACAGCTATTGAACCATGGCTTATTGCTGTATTTATAAAAGAATTGAAAGTATTCTGTTCCTTTATATTCACTCATACTTAAAATCTTATTTTTAGTTTTATTTATTGCATATGATTTAAAATTTTTTCCTGAAATCAGAGTAAGGAAGACGAATATTTACATTTGGTTCTAATGTAGTTGCGTTTTTTGCTAACATGTCTGCTTGTTCGTTTCCACTGATACCAATGTGTGCTGGTATCCATGTAATTTTGACAGTGCTATTGTTTATGTATTTGTTTTGGTACTCTAATACCTTTCTTTTAATTTCATATATATACGAGTTAAGTTTAATACTTAATTTTGTGGATTTCAATGCTTGAAGCGCACTTAGGGAATCGGAGAAAACGATTACATTTTGTCTAGAGTGTGTTATTACCGTATCTAATGCGTCATTGATCGCTAAACATTCCGCCGTAAAAATGGACGCGTCATTGCAGATGCTTTTTTGAATAGAAACATTCATATTATTGGAAACATAAGCTGCACCTACAGCCTTACCGCCCTCTTTTTTACTACCATCAGTGAAAATTGATAGAGCGTGATATTTTTCAGTATATTCTTTTATTTGTTGATTGGGATCCTTACCCTTTTTTAATTCCGTTCCGAAGTTGGTATCAACTTCAATGTTCGTTATAATGGTTTTGTAATCTGCAGTATACAGGTTATAGCGATGTTAAGTCTTAATAGTGTTTTTGTATCTCATAATATTTTTAATTCCATTGATGAGGATTCGTTCTTTTTTTTCCTTTTTCAAACAATTGTATGCACTATGAACAGTTTTGAATACCGGCAGACTTAAATTGGACATCATTTTTGAAAGATAACATAAATATAGAAACTCGGTTCTTTGTTCAATGAAAGTAAGTTTAGACTCAGCTATTAGTATATTTGTAGGCATGCTTGTGCGGTATCCCAGTGCGAGTCGTATTGCTACGCATTGTAATTTTTCTAATTTTTCGCGATACTTTTTCTTTTTTGGAAACCATACATAACTAGCATAATCTATAATAGACCTAATATATGATTTATATAATGTGATGAGTGTCATTGGATCTGCGCCCCACCAAGTGCCTCTTATAAATTTTATTATATTAAAAGCATTGCTTACACGATTTACTACATTTTCAATCTGATATTTAAAAGTTAATTGATAGTCAAAAATAATTCCAAGATATCGAACGAATTCTTGGGAAACAATACTTACGTCGTCTATTTTTAGTTTTACCCTACCTAGTTTGTACTTATTAAAATGTATCAGTATATTTTGATTCGCTGAAAGTTCAAGTCCTATATTTGCTCAGTTATTTTGTATTGTATTTGTAGCTTTTTGCATTATGGAAGTACAGGAATTTAAGGATTTTTTTTTACTAACAATAAGTTTTTCTCAATGTTTGCTATGTACAAATTAAAGAGTAATGGGCTTAATGCACCTCCTTGCGGGAGTCCTTTATAACACTTTCTCTATGAATCTTGTGTAATTTGCGTGTATATATATCTTTCGTAATTTAAAAATTTAATAAATTGGATAAGCTTCAGAGGACATTGATTTTCTGCTAAGATGTTAAGTAGTATTTAGCAATTTACATTATCGAAAGCGCTCGAGACATCTAAAAACATAGCTAAAGTATGCTGTTTTTTTTAAAGCCCTCTTCGATTTTTAAAGCCAATTGAACCAGATTGTCTGAGGTTGATTGTCATTTTCGAAAGCCAGATTGTGTATTTGGTAGGAGGTTATTTTTTTCAATTCACCATTGTAGTCGGTTTTTTATTAGAATTTCCATTAACTTGTATATGCATGACGAAAGACTTATAGGACGGAGATTTAATCCATCTGTTTTTTTAATAAAAATAACAAAATATTTTTTCCAATCTGTCGGAAAGTCCCGACTGTTATTATTATTTTTTATTATTATAATATTATTATTTTCACGGACTCGCTGAGTGCATAATTGTCATTATAAAATCCTTAATTTCATATTCAAACAAGCTCGATAATCATTGAAATTAGGAGAAAAAAATTTCTATAGACAAAAAATTTTTGTAGTAATATTTATGAACGTCATTTGTGAGTCTAATTTTATTGGATAATGCGACAATTTTTCGGTAAATTATTATAAATTTACTTTGTTTTCGCAGAATTTTGTAAATTTGTCCTTAAGTATAATTTTGTCGAGTGCAAGAACCTAAACAGTATAACAAACTCAGGTAACAAAATATCACTAGATAGTATAATAAACATTTTTAGCTTTATTATACTGTAATTATATTGATTATCTCTGACATAGAAAAGATTCTTCTTTTTTACTTTTTTGACGATATATATTTACAAAGTTAGCATGTTTAGATAAATATGATTTCTTGTACAAACATTATTTAAATAATGTTCATATCTTTATAATGAATTTGTAATACGAAAGTCGAATTCGATCAATTTTTACTTCGTTGCTCAATAAGTATAAGAAGTACTATTAGTTTGTGCAAAACCATTTTATAACAGAGAAAGTTCATTTCGAATATATCTTACATCAAATGGCTATAGTAGGTTAAAATTAAAAACAGAATCATTCTTATTTTTCAAGCAGCATTGTTATTTTAACCCTGTGCTAAGAAAGATTTATAAGAATATACGTTTATACAAGCGGAAACTATAGTCTTTTTTTAAAAAAAGATACATTTTTTAGCAATAAAAGTACGACGCGCCGAATTTACCTGCAGCTGCTCGAATAATCTAAATTGGGCGAGGCTTAATTAACTTTGTGACCGACAATCAAACTAGTAGCAGCAACTAATGATAAGTGTAGGTTAATGTTAGTTTTATTTGTTAGCAATTCAGTTAAGTAAATTGTTTCGGGAAACAGACGAGTTTCCCTAGATGCGCGCCTCGGAATCACGGAATCCCGAGAGTCAGATACTTAAACGATTCCATTCAAGGATTAAACTCCAGGATACGCTCGGATATTCTTCGGGATATCTAGGATCGTTAATTTAGATACAAGACAACGGGGATCAGTTGCGACTTAAACCGCGCCGATGTCGTTTAATCAGACTGTGACGAATTTCACCATAAAAGTAGAAAAACAGTTTTATTAGATTTGTTTATTAAAATTTATTAACAATGCTTACTATATATTAACAAGAAATATGTTCAATATTTTATAATATCATTGAAATCTTACTTTATTAGCTTAAACCCAAAGAAACACACATACATGTACAAAATTACTCTATTTCATTAGATTCGTGTACCTTGACTAACAAATATTTTCATCGGTCTTACAATCGTATAAAATAATATATTTATAATTAAATAATTAAATAATGACAGTTAGACTGTCCTTGTTTGTAGTCACGCTCATAGAATCTGAAATATAAAGAAAAATTAGTCTAAAGGCTACTGGTAGTAAAGGACAATCTGACTACCCCCAGCAACATTACCAAGTCAATATCGTCCAACACTTCGAACCGCAAGTTTGAATTTTTGTCTAAATAATTTTTTAATATAAACATCTAGTTTCTTGGAAAATAATATACACAAATTAGATAGTGTAAATGAGTTATTACACATTAAAGTCTTAATACTCAACTCTTAATTAAAATCTTAATACTAATTACACATTGCATAATTAAGTATAACAATTGGATTTACAAAGGGACCTAAATAAAAATGTCGCCTAAAAAATTCACATAAGATGACAAAGTCAAATTTATTTTGTTGTTACTTCATAAGTTTTTTTTTCTTTATTTATTTATAGTCGCATCCCCGTTTCCGGGTATTAGCGACAAATTACATTTTACATTATTTACATATATTGATTACGTCTTAAATATATTATTTTACATATTTCAAATTTTAGTTTGATTTGTATACATGTTAAATATAGACTGAGGTATATTATTTCATTCTATTAAATATCAGAATTAAATAGTTATATATAAGATCGTAGTTTAATATTGTTTATGAATTGAACTATGTTGCTGCATTGCCTTGTGTCACTAAGTAGTTTGGCTATGTTGGTACTTAGATTCAATTTTCTTCGTTCTTCTATGTGATGAGATTTAGGGATTCCTGTGTTTTAAGTTGATTTATTGTAGGCGCTTCAATATTCTTAAGTAGTTTAGTGCATCGAGTTTTTATGGAGCTGTCTCTAACGTTAGGATAAATATCTTCTTTAATAAATTTGATGAAGTTACCTATATCGTCCGTATTTTGAGCTATTATTCCTAGAGGATTTTTAGTATTTTTTGTGTTTTCTAATAGGCTTTTAAATTGAGTATAATGTAGTAGTGTCTGCTGTTTCAAGGTAGGATTTTATACTTATCAGTTTACTGTCTAAATTATCGGGAGAAGGCTGCTCGGAGCTATTTTTTCTTTTAGTTGTTGTTTTATCGATCGACGTTTTTTTGACATCAGCTGTGTGCTCTGTGATTTTTTCCTTTTTTTTTCAATTTTTCAATTTTTCCTTTTTTTGTAACAGTTCTTATATTATAGGTTGATTCATTGTTAAGATGTTTTTCAGTAGCTGATTGGGATTCAGTGGAACTTATTTCAGAGTGTGCTCGTTTGTTTTCCTTCCTGGTGTCTAATAACATACAGTCATTTGAATCGGTTAAACTTTTCCTACTCGGTGTGTTTATCCTTTCCGTTTCGATATTTATTATTGTTCCGGTCGTGTTTACATTGCGAGTACTGTCGGTTTCCATTATGTATGAATTGGGATTTATATTTTTGGCGACTTGGCCTTCCATTTGACAATTGAAGCATTTCATTATTTCGATGCAAGTATAAATATAAAGTTCTTCGTAATTGATTTTGAATATTTCCAGTATTTTATCTATATTTTCCGGTTTTATATAGACTAGCCGTCTAAAGCTTGAGACATGTTTGTATCCTTTATTACTTATTGTTGCTCGTAATATAAAGACAGGAGAGCTGCGTTTAACTGTTAAATTTTTTAGTATATTTTCGAAAATATAGTTGGGGATTGTAGGCGAAACAGTGGAGAAAATCACTTTTTTGAGTTTATTAATTAAGGAGCGGATAGTTACATTACATTATGGTTACCGATTAGTAGTGATTTGTACTTATCTATAAGTTGCTGGACTGTTTTTTTTTCGACAGATATAGGCACACCCTATTGTATGGAATCCGTGATGCATATAATATATTTTCTGGTTGCACTATATCACCAATTGCACAGGTATAATCCGTTAAGTTCTTCAACGCAGTCCATGAGAATTCATTGGTCGCTTTTAGGGAAGCGATCAGTTTGGGTAATAGCTGCATAGCTAGAGATGTCATTGTTGCATGCATAGAAGGTAGGAATTTCTTTATTCAGTAGAGTTGAATTAGATGCCGTCATGGCAATAGATAATCACCAGCGAGACACAGGTGAGTAGGCCGTACGGGCCAGGAGGCCTTTCACTGAACAGTATCAGTTTGTTCACGCGTAAACAGAGCAGTATGTAAACACGTCTTCTCACTGTAATTCTTCAACGAAGACTCGTACTTCATAAGTTCTTATGATATAATTTTTAGAATTTTCTAGAAGTCTTAGAATTTAGAATTTTATACCTAATATAATTCTTCGTTACTTATTTTTTTTGTTTTTAAGTAAATACGTATTATTTTAATATATAACTAGTCCATGGTTGGTTACTTGTATTATTGTAAGATAGATGTTCGTCCTAAGTAGTATGGAGTCGATTTGGGTCAGGCATTGGTTTACAATTTAACTGGGAAATACAATAATATCTTATTTGTAGTATTATTTTATTTATTTTTACTGCTTCTTTACTAAAATGTATAACTCAATTCGTTCCTAAATCAATTAAAAAATTAATTAGACAGCTCAGTATTATTCTATCAGTACTATTGTTCGTAAGCATAGCCGAAACGGCACGATATTCTTAATTTTATCGGTACTTACGTTTATGTTTCCAAAGTCAGCAGCGCGGTGCGGTACTGCTTTGCGGGAGCGCTGGGCGATAATTTCGAAGTTCGAGCGAGCAAGCACAACCCGACGAAAATGCGCGTCTGACGAGATTTGCAAGTAATTGACTCTCTTTAAGCAATTTGGAATATTGCAAATAATATTCTTTTTTTTGTGTTGCGCGTGGTGTAATCCGATGATATTACAAAAGTAATTTTTTCCATCGCGTCGGCCGTGTGCACAGCCTGACCATTCTTACTTGAACTTCGTGGGTTAGAGTGCATCGTCGGCAATACGGTTCTTATACTCATGCACGAGGGACGGATGGGGGTGTAATGACACCTGTGCACAATAAGGTCGGTGCCAGATGCTGGGAATCTCAACCTTATACCGCTGAAACAGTCAGTCACGCAGGTGTACTATTCGATTGAAAAGCTTTTTAATATTGATGAAAAATTATTAAATTATTAAATTGATAATTATTAAGTTCGTACAATTTTAAATAAATTTATATAAATTATCGGGTGAAATTTTTCTGTTATAATTTAAAAAAAAACCTTTTTAAAGTCGGTAGATCTAATTCTCTCTTAATATTTATTCCTGACTAATAGACGTTCGTTATTAAATCGTTTCAGGTCGATGAAATGAATAAATAGGCTCCCCATGATAATTCTGATATTACATTCTTAAATGATCAATATTAAGAAATTACTGAAAAATAGAAAACAAATACGGCAGAATATACGCAATGTTGGACACATTTATTATGATGAAACATTATTAGAAAATCAATTTAGCTGGGCAAAAATAGTTTTATCGCAAGAAAAATGCTCGTCCTATATTTACCGCATTTGCAAAGCATTGTGTAAGAAATTGATTGTAGTGAGAGAATTAAAAAGATGCATATGATTTACCTCTTATCTTTAGTGAATTCTATGATTATGCAAAATATGTAGAAATTAAAATAAAAATATGATTGATGTTCGATGCCCATTTAGATAGTATTTAGATAGTCCTGATGAGGAGCCGTAGCGAGCTCAACGTCCTTTAGGTAAGGTGTTGGGGACAGTCGACTGACTTACTAACAGAATTTTTTAGCTATATTTATTTCAGATAGTTGGAGGTGATGTAAACAAGACGTGACAATCATTTTATTAATTTTATTTAAGTTTATTTGTAATTATTTTATTATTTTTATTTTATTCTTATTTTTATTTTTTAAATTTTAATGGTTTATTTTGTTTTATTTTATTTTTGTTGAAATGTTGGACTGTAAGACCAATAAAAAAATTATTATTTAAAATAAAGAAAGTATTGGAAACGTCTTTTTATTCAATTTAACGACTATTTCTTTTATTTACTCGATCTTCTCTTTTATGTACGTAAGTGGGCGAAGTGGCAAGAGGATAGTCAGGTAATCTGCAACACAATGAATGATTTGGACAGCAATTCATAGAATAGAAATAGACGATGGTATTGCGCATCGAATTCTAAAATACGCGAATTCACTGTCATAATGCGTATTTGCCCGATAAGAATCGTATTGCATAAAAGCCAAACCAGCTGGCGTTCTTTTCACGCCCCGGAATAATCGAAAATAGATAGAATCATTTCTTTGGCTTGGCACGCATCCACCGGAGCAATAGTTGGTACGTGAGATTCGCGGTATTGAAAAATAACGCGATGTAGTCTGAAGCCGGTGGTCAGGGATGGGTGTACTTCTCCCGTGATCCTATCAGGCAATGCAACGCAAGATGCGGGAATCGGCGTGCGTCTTTAAGAAGCTACGAAGCCGAAGAAATTCGGTCGGCAGTATACTGCAATGGTATTTATTTGAAACAATGAAATACAAAAATTGAAGGGCGATCGACACTTAAACACCATGTCGCTATAAAAGAGGTTCTGCGTATCGTATTGCCTGGTCAATAATAAGAACAAGTTATTTCATTGCACAAACTTAATATTTTTTTTGGCGGTGCCTGGATTATACTGCAGATGGAGTTTCATAATTGTAAATTTTTTAAAACTTTCGGTAACAAATAACTGGCTTAGGATTAAATCGATAGAAATCGTTATAGTAAACTCGAGAAAAGTACTCGCGTCCGATTTTACTCAAAATTTGTATATTTGCATTTGTTGGGGTGCTGGTTACGAGTATCGTATGTAAATAGATTTGACCTAAATCAAAACTACTAAACAATTAACCACTAGAACTATAACCATCTAAATTGTAACCCTTACACCTTTGTTCGCTTTAGTTATACTATGTGTATGTATGTGTGTATATATGTACTATATATATGAATGTATGTATGTATGTATGTATGTATGTATGTATGTATATGTGTGTGCATATATAATATATATATATATATATATATATATATATATGTGTATATACTATATTGTAAATTATATTATACTTATTTATAGTTCGTCATACGATATATATGATCTTTTCTTGATTTAGGCATTGTAACCGGATAGGGTTGTTTATGTTACGCAGTGAGTGGAGAGGCGCCAGTGCAATATAAAACCTATTTGTATTTTCTTATATTGATCCGAGCGCGAGCCGTTAGAGAGAAAAGTGCCTTTTCGTCTGTATAAAACGAAGACGTACTTCTTGAATTGATCGTTTATTATTTTAGACCTGAAGGTGTGTTGTGGAGTCGCCTGCGACTCACCGCCTCAAGTAAGGGAGCGAGTGCCTGAGTGTGGTTGTTGAAGCTGAAGGAGTTTTGTGTGGAGTCGCCAGAGACTCATCACCTCGATTACGGGCGCGAGGGCCCCGAGCCTGATTATTTTTGGCCAACCTTCAAGATTCTACAGCCTGACGAGGCTGGTATAGAGATCTTTTCAAGAGAATTCGAATTAACTTATTAGTGGTAAGATTTAGTTCTAAGATACCTTCAATTTAAATGATCATTTAAATAAGCATTACTATTTACTAAATTTATTGTACGGCTTTTTCCTCTTGAGGACTCACTGAGTGGAGGTTTTTTATGCCATATAGTTTAATAAGAATAAATTTAACTTTACATTTTGAATATAAAATTTGTTAATGTTTTCGGTAAAAGATCCTAATCACAATTTCTCCTTTCTCCTCAATAATGAGACTTATTATTATTATTTGTATTAACTCTTAATCTGTTAAAATCAACCTTTAACTCCTAGACCCTCTCTCTTCTACATAGAGATAGAATTCCCTGCTTGCAGAGATTCGTAATCGATTTAGTTTTCGTAAATTCCTATCAATACTGAAAAAACACTTCCTAGTTTTCGATTAAGCGCTTAAGGAAGCATTATACTCCGATCATTCTCAGCTATTCGAAGAGGATACCTGTTAATCTAAGGTTCATGAGATTTAAATATAAGTCGAGAATCTTCAATCAGTATAAAACTGTAATTTCGCATATTGAAGATAAAAATTAATATAATTCAAAGCGGAGATTCGAAGTCGTGGAACCTAGGCATTACATAAATGATTATTATGAAAAAGATTAAAATTAAAAAAGCAAGCCAAATGGGAAGTGGGAGTAACATTCTACTTCTATATCTTCGAAATGAAAATTACAAAACCTGCGACTGTTGAAAAACCCAACGATTTTCGAGCTGTCAATGCCCATAGTATAAGAGCAAGAGAGCGCATAAGAGAGAGAGAGAGAGAGAGAGAGAGAGGGATGGGGTAGAGTGCGCGCAAAGACTCGACAACCGTTGACTGAATATGTTTGTAGTTTTGTTGTCAAAGGACGACCTGAATCGTTGAGTAAAACCCCATTGAGAGGATATGCAAACAGTCTGCCAGCAAACAGTATGCCATATATACATATCATGTATATATATATATATACATATATATATATATATATATATATATATATATATATGTATTGGGAAACAGCGTTCTCTCTCACTCTCTCAGTCGTCTCTTTTATCTTTTGTGAGGTAGCTTCTATTTATCTGCACTCTTTGACCCTTCCCCCTCCCCGATTTTCCACATTTTACAGGAACGTTTCAATCGGCCCACGCAAAATCGAGCGCGTAGATTAATTTAAACTTATTAGCGAAATATTTCAATACTTGCTATTACGAGAGCCGCCCGTTGTACTTATCGACACTGATAGAGGACGTTGGGGCTGACATAGCGCGCGGATGAGTGAACCAGAGCCAGGGGGGGGAGGGCGAATCGGCTCAATCGGTGTTTAGCGTGTAAATCCATGTAATTTTGTGCAGGCGGACGTATATCGGGGTTTTCGTTATCCCTCTCTTTGACGGTGAGTGAGGGGTGGACAGGAGGGGGAGGATGAAGGATTATTGGTTACGTCAATCGGTATATATACACATCGACGCCGGGACGCGCAAGCAATCGGTCGATATAATATTATGCGTCGCGTATACGAAGTTGAAATGCAGCCAACGCGTGTAATCAATCTCTCTCACACACCCTTTCCTCTCTCTTGAACGGATTGCGCGCTCGGTGATTCGCCAGTAAGGGCCCTTTCCGATGAAATTTAGATTTTAAGAATTTCTACAGTATCAAAGCAGCCATTCAATCAATATGCATTAGGGATGAATTTTGATTTAATCCTATAATTGATCTTCATTCATAGAATTAAAATCAGTTAGTTGCAAGATCATATTTGAATATAATAGGAGAGAAATCGACTTCTATTCGAAAAACTAATGCTTTTGTCGAAATTGTGGTAGAGAAATGGTCTTATCCTTGTGAGGCAATTTTATCAGAATATTATAACAAAAATAAGAGCAAGACGTAAGGTTTATAATAATATAACGTAAAAATTCAGATCAATACTTTGATTGAAATATATTTGTAATATACTACTGCTGGGAGGTTTAAAAACAATAAAGGTTTATAAAAAAGTTTTTAACTAAATTGATTTTTAATATACATATAATGAAAGTAAAATATAAATAGCAATCACCTTAGTGTACAGACGGGATACGAATAATGCCTTCTGCGCTCAAACAGCGCCCTTTATAGACTTTCTTCTTATCGCGGGTCCAATTTCGGGCGATAAGCCCCATTCGTCGATCGCAGCCTAAACGCTTCGCGCAGCCGGACGGTCGGAGAACCCGAGGTGGTAATCTGACACCGTCCAAACCTCTTTTATAAAATCTCAAGATTTTCCTCCGACTAATATTTGATTACCTTAGTTGTAAATCATATAGAATTCAGTTTTCAGGAAAATCTTCGGTTTTACCCGTCATGGTACGGATCAATTGTATACCTTAGTGGTATACAGTTTGTGGCCTTTAACGAAGGTTTTCTCTCGATCCTGACTTCAATAATTAATTAACTTTAAACTCAATTAAATTAAATCAAATCATTCAAAGTATAATTCAAAATTTCAAATTATATCTTATAAAATAAGATTTCAAATCGCCAACCGATGATTTCGTTAAGCATTATTCAATATCTCGTGTGTACTTACATATCATTTATAAGCAGTTTTTATAATTCGTGCGGCGCCGTTTTGTCCGAGGAGATCGCATAACATTTCTTACTCATATATTCTCCCGTAAATACAATATTAATCAATCTTTTGTTTACATTACTTCCCATCTTAAAAGTAAACATTTCTCGCAATATAATTTATAACTATATTTAGTTACAAAAGAAATACTATACCTATGTATATATATAATGGCAACGCAATATTATAAAATTTCTTAAAAACTATTACGCATTATTTTGATATGTATCAGATTAAATAATTCCAAAAATCGAAATCATAAATTAATTTTATCTTTGTACTTCTATTTTCTTAAACTATAAACATATATCATAAACTATAACATGACTATCGGCTATAAATAAAATATCTTATTTTATATTTGAATTCAAACAATATTAAAACATTTCACGTAGAACTAATTATAATAATAGCTAGAATGGAATCGATTAATAAAACTTTATGCTAGAAATTATAAACGCTGAAGGCTTAATACTAATTTTTAATCTAATCTAGTTTCGATTCTGTTCGTAACAATATTTCTAAGAATATAATATTTTTCACACATGGGTGAAATACACAAATTACGTGATGTTTTACATCGACAAATTCATTTCAACGACGGTTAGGTCAGATTGAAATGCTCTTTCCTTGATATGTGCAAAAGTGTAACTTTTAATTTTGAATAATAAGTTCAAATGATTAACCGAAATAAATTACTATTAGTACGTTTCGCCCTCAGTTACCTGCTGGGCTCGTCAGTAGAACGGCAGGTAACCAATTCCTAGACGTACGATGCTTGCTAAAAGTCGATGAAAAGTTATAATATACAAACGATAAAATTAACTATGGGAGAGGAATATTGTGTAAATATGCGGGACTAATTGTACATATCTTTGAAAGTTAAATAGCGACTTTAGCTTCTCAGATATCAATAAATTAAATTAAAGATCCGCTAGATTATTTTTATGTGGAACAAAATTAAATAATTGAAATATATTTCTAAGAATATAATATTTTTCACACTTCGCACGCGATGTGTTACATCCGTACAATCCTTTGAAATATGCAATATTTTACTATAAATATACGTTAATCCTTGTAATGTATGAAACAATATCTGATCTTTTCAAAAAGGAAGAATTTTTTTATTTAAAAAATATTAAAGCGGATTTTTAAATTTCATTTTTTGACTATCATGAAGTCGTCTGATTATCATATAAGTGAATAAAAGAGATAAGATTATTTACGAAAATTACTCGTAATTGTCGATTAAACGATTATAGATTAAAAAATTTATTCTTTTAGTGATTTTTCAATTCACATTTCCTGTTCATTTCTCCGTTGTCTCGGAAAGACAAAGAAACATCACAAGTATTACCATCTAACTTCTCCATTATTATTTCTTTAATACATTGTTCCAGGATCCCTTATGAAACATCGTTATTAAAAAATAAACATGGAAATTTCTGCTAATTGCTATCAATTTGCCAAGCTGGTAAGACAATGAAATATAGTAGGCAGAAAATCGATTTGAAGGAAAACAATACTTTTACTATGCTTTTACTACGAAAAGGCATATAAAAGAGGGTTTCCTTGTTACTGGAAGTTTTGAAGAACATTTAGTTAATCTCAATTAAAATGACTAAGATATCGAATGGAAATATAACTTTTAAGCACTTCTATCAGACATAGCTGATATTTCAGTATATTATTATATTGCTTTAAAATTTGACAAATTGGCATTGGATTAAATTTCAAAAATGAAATTTTAATGATAATTAAAATAAGTAGAGAATAGCTTTAATAAATATTATGAATCAATACGGCCATTCGGAAATCATTTTTTTCCTTTTATTTCAAACTGTACATTGTTCATTAATGTAAAATACTTCAATTTTATCTTGGAATATAATTATTATTCAATTTCTACTTTTCCAGCCTCCAAGATTCAGTCAAAATATTAATTATGTAATATTGAAATAACAAAATTATCCTTGAGTTGAAACATCAGTATTTTATCAATCACTCATAATGGAACAAAATCCGAATTATTTACTAAATTTTATTTCCCATCGAAGTTGTTAAAAATGTCAATAAAATGTAAAATTCTGCGCGATTATCAACATGGACATAAAATTTTTTCTGCTCCATCAACATCACATAGCCAAAAATTTTATTACTTTGAAATCAAATCTGAACTCGCGCCATAAATGTTCTTTCATATATAAAACTGTCATTTCAATTTTCAAGTAATACGCTTTAAAAAAAATTATTTTTGCAATCTGCCAATATTTGATTTATTATTTTCATAAAATACGTTTTTCAACGCAACGAAAAAAAAAACACTAAGATAAATGAAAACTACATTTGCAGGACCGAAGGGAAATGTTAAATTTGAAACTGAATGAGCCGATTTAAGATAACAGTCCCTGAACTTATTCCACTTTAAACAATGACGGCAAAAAGTTGATAATCACATGGATAATGTACACATAATTGTTGGAATAAATAATGAAAGGAAGCTTTAAATTAGGCGAAGTGTCAATTGATTTGCTGCGAACTTTTTACGCGAACTCGTCAAATAACTTTGTGAATTCTACCGCAGTTCCCTTTTTTTCCGAAAAATAAACATTCCAAGCGAGAGCGAGAATTCGCCGCCTCGAGCGAGAGTGCTCGCAAAAATCTCTCCTGCACCTCGCGAGCCGGGCTCAAACATAAATTTTTCATTGAATCTCTCCGCATTGCCAGCTGTTTGCTCGGCAACGCCACGTCGACTGCGGAGCAGTAAACATTCGTCGGGGCTTAAGTAGCGGCAAATCTGTAAGAAAAAAGAAAGGGGCGAATGCTCGGAAAACTCTTTCCTCCCACCCCTGAGCTATATCTCCCGCCCTCCATACCAAAAACTGAGTTAGCCGCCACGCCGCGGGCGTAACTCTTTACGGAAGTTTCAGAGGCATCCTCCCGTGCGCGCTACCGAGAAGAAACCATCCGACACTCTCGCCCCGCGCTCGCCGCGCGATTCCGCCCAATAAAATTCTCACCCCAGTTGTGAATTTAGCCAAATAGTTTCGCGCTCTCTCGTCGCTATTACGGCTGAGGCCGCGCCGTCACCTTCTTACTGCTGCTTGGACACTCTCAGACTCTTCTGAATATGAGATTCTTCTATAGAAACCTAAATTAATATCGCAAGTAGTTAGCTAAGAATTTTAATGAATATGAGGGACGGAAAGAGAGTAACAATAAATGGACGGGGAAAGAAAGAGCTCGATTAAACAGTGGAAGATTTTGTGATAATAACATGAATTATCTTCTAAAAATTTAGGATCGAAAATTTCATATGAAATAGTATAATTGACTATTGGAAAATTGGCAATGAGAGGCTTAGATATTAAATTGCAGTTAGTTAAAGAGTAGATTTTGATCTTACAATTTTGCTAAATTAAACAATTAAAAAATAATCGAACAGCTATAATTTCAAACGTTTTCATAATTATGTATTTTAAAAAATATTATGTATTTGACTAGTATTTCGGAGAAGGGGTTAAATTCTTTTATTAAAATTTTTATAGTAAAAGAATATCGAAAAAGCTTTAAATTTTAATATAAAACTATTATACATAATTATACTTAAATTTTTCAGTAATTCATTCTCAAATTATTACAATGGATTTAATTTGGTAAATAGTATGTGATTTATACGTTTTATCAATTGAAATTTTTATTTGAACTATAGTAATACATTTTATTTTTTCAATTTTTCTCATTTATAATTATAAAATATGATTACATTATTTCGTAAGTTTCGATAGTCATCAATTTTAGTTTTTATATTGTAGATAAATTTAAGAATACTTTCTTATTAAATAATAGGTGTTCACTAACAAGCACGAGCTACATATATAGATACTGAATTTGGCCACAACTGACAGAACTTTGCCTAATATATCCAAATACAACCCCTGTAATATATATTAAAACAACTGTACATGCCGTATTTAATTTACATGTTATTTTCATACATTATTTTACTTTTCTTATTTCATTTTTAATAAAACAGTTACATATATTCTGTAATTACAAAATATAATTGCTTTATTGGCTTGATGTCCTGTATGAAGCCACTAATATTCTTGTTACACAGAGGCACTGAAAATAATGACTGCGCAGATATTTTGTTTAGGTATAACAGAAAAAATTCTGAGAGTTATAGCTAAATCATGAATTCAAACATTTGACTGTCTCCTTGTAAGAAATAATTTTTTCACGGTTAAGAAACGGGAAAGGGTAAAATATGGTTTGCCAGTCTTTTACTATATGGTAGTTCTGCGAGAAAATAAGATTTCAGATTCAGTTTTTTCCGATAGAATTTCAAAAGTACGACGACAAACAAAAGAACTGCAGATTTTTTTGAAAATTCATCCAGAAATTTTTTTGTAAATGTTTATTGGTATTTGCTTGGCTTAGTTATGAAAGCCAACTTTCACCTTACGGTTTGGTTAGAACTAGATATAATGAAATAATTGTATAAAAAAAATTATCTAACCACACATTTCAATATAGCTGGAGTTATAATTTTAGAAACTCAAAAGTTGTTTGAATGAAATAAACTATCTAATATATCATTGCTTTCAGTTTTAGCATAGTTAAAACATTTTTTCTAAAAGTCAATAATTTCAGACAATAATCAATAGAATTTACCCTTCATACTCCAGTCATCGATTGGAATTTTCGAACGTTAGCCATAGACCTGAATCTGTGATTACAGATGGCTAAAATCAGAATTTTCTATGATTTTATTGTGAGCGATGTATTGGGCTCTTATAATCTCATCAATATCACTAAATTGGCGCACTAATTTGACCAGCTGGATCACCTTTTCTCATAACCTTTTCCCTATGACATTGAGGATCTTTAGAGGACAAGCTTTCAAGTAGCGTTATTCCAACATCAATCGTGGGTCAAAGTGATCCAGTATATCGCTTCTGAATTATTTCTCATTAGATAATCTACTTACAAAATACGAAATCGAATTTGAACTATGTGATTATTTCTCATAATAATCATATAATAGCATGCTTATAAGTGAGGAATTTTAGTACAATGCCTCATAGCGAGAGTAAAACCCTCATCCGTTTCTTTGAACTTCTTCAAAGAATCGATGAATAAATGCGAGATCGTATTTATATACGAACAAAATTTCCTTTATCACCAGGAACTTACCAAGCTAATGATGAATACGTGGGCCAAGTCTACGCCAATGGACAATGAATCCCTTCGATATTCTCGCTAGACATACCGGTTGGACAGAAATACTACTTTTTCTTTTCTTGATGAAAACGTATGATTATCATATTACTAATATTTATTGGGATCCATAGATTCTCCTTTCAGTTATCTACGTCGACAATGAAATAGGTATAATATCAACTAAAACTTAATTAAAATGTTTAAACATTAGCAATAACTCGATACCAACAGGTAATTAAATAACTGCTTTTCATTTTTCAAGATATCGGGAAAAGATAACACTATTACCAACAAAGAAACTAGAAAAAAATTAGTCGCGCTCCAGTTCCTATTAAATTTTATAAAAGAACTTTCGAGACCTACTTGGCCGATGGAGAAGCACTTTTGTCGAGAAACGTTAATAAATATAAAGTTGATATAATTGGATTAAATCTCGTCAGTCGGCTCTCTCGTGTCGCTTTAGAATCAAAGTCAAACATCTCATTACAAGTCGCTCATTTCCGCGGCTGTACGTGGAACTTGAGAAAAATTACTGGATAAGGGTCATAATACACTGACTGTATGCCCCAATCTTCGAGATCTGCGAGAACGGCGAAATTACCTTGCATAGGGATAAGAGATATAGTCGAGGAGAAGGGCAGGGAACAAGCGAATAAAATAAAGTGGGGGAGATAGAGAAGCACAGTTAAGAGAGGTGCTCGTAATTAAGATTAATGGAGGTCATTCTTTTACTGGGAAGAGATGAAAAATAATCGGCGTGGAAATGAAATAGGTTTGGGAAGAGGTACTACTGCTCCTGAGCCTGTGCAATTTCACTACGGGGCTAGTTAATACAATATGAGGCCATCCTTTCATTCGTCGCTCCATCTCATTTTATCTATTTTTTTTACACTTTCGTATATTGGCCCAGAAGCTAAATATGCCCTCCTACATTATCTTTTGTATATTCAATATTTATGAAGTAACTCTTCTGATTCAAATTTTTACATTTGAAGTTGTTTTTGGAATCGGTGATATTTGGATTTTAGACTTTTTCCTTCATGTACAATCAACATGTACATGAAACTAAAAATTAAAATTAAGAACCTAATACTCTTGCTCTTGGTTGATGTATTCCTTGATCTGTTTATGAATTTCATGAATTACTGAACACGAGCTTATTCCAAATTTTTTATTCACATGCGTATGAAATCATTCCGTTATATAGTTACTTTTATATCGCAGTATGCTTACACCATAAAATTTTTCTAAAATTACATATTTTAGGAATTTAATTGTGTTAATCGAGAAATGTTTCATAAATTTCGAAGTTTGATGTAGACATGTTTGATAAATTTTTATTCGAAAGAACAAATACGATTTTTCAGACCCTAATATTCCATTCAAGTAGTTGGAGCACTCTTGAGATTCGTATAGTCATAAGATCTGAATCTATTTCGATTACCATGGGTATTGAAAAATATTTGGACTATAGAAATAATGTATAGAGTCTTTTTTCAACAAATGCTTCTTATAATCTTCAATCATATTTAAAATTTTTTTAACTCAGTTTGATTTAACATGATACCATGTTTATAAAGCGTAAAAATGTACGTGCAAAATATACTGGAAATGACGATTCTAGACATTGTAAATAATGTATATTGTAATAGAAAAACACTGGAAGAAAAAAACAAACATCAATGATAAGTTTAACTTTAATTATAAAATATTATAACCTATTATAATGCATTACAGTTCTACTGATTTGAAAAGAGTTTCATGATACAATTTTCAACGAGCATATTTTATATGTTAGCCAAAATTTCAAAATTCTACTAAAGAAGATCGTGATTTCAGCTCTGTTATTCCATTTATCGTCATTTTGCGTCAGCCACGTATTTATTAATCCGATATATCTAACAGTTCGTCTTGGACAACAGTACATTTGCGGCTTTTGAATTACCAATACGACGTTGTAAACGAACGTAGATTGCATATAGGACTAACGTTCCGGCAGATTCGGTCAGAAAGTTTATATAGTAATGCCCCACTGTTTTACGGCCCGATCATTGTCTATTCTCCCATCGCGCACAGGCCGCCGTTGTAGCACCGACCCATCATCGGCTATAGGACAAAAGAGCCGTAAAATTTGCCATGGAGGACAACCCGATGGCGCGCGACCGAGCGAATTCGCCATTAATCACAATGCGTCACAACTTCGGCGCATCGCCGCGCTTCATCTCTCCCCCACTCCCCTCGCCGAGGTAATCACACAGCGCGCTGCAGATGACGAACGCGATGCCGCGGTCGCGTCTAACGGATGGAGTCGGCCTGCGCGAAAAAGCCGGCGCTGATGGGCAACGAGATGGACTTGAACGGATTAATTCGCGCTTTCGCTTATAGAGATCTACGATGAAGTGGCATTTGAACTCCTATGGAATTTCGTTTCCGATGGGAGGGAGGGAAGCTGCGAAACGGCCATGAATCACTAGGAAAACCCTGCTTGCTGCACGATATCGCGTATATTGAGACTATTATATAGGAAAAGCTAAGGGTTTTCAAAAGATGATATATATATATATATATATATATATATATATATATATATATATATATATAGAATAACGAGATAGAGAGAGTAGGGGGATTAGGGAGGGAAAGAGAAAATATATATATATATATATATATATATATATATATATATATATATACATATGCGATCTAATATATTATGTATTGGAAGCTATAAAATTCAAAAGAGAAATATCAGATGCCGACGTGCGATTTCCCAGTTTTTCCGTGCGTACGTGCGCGCGCGCCCACGAGCAGCGGAGGGTTTCAATATAAAAGAAAATCGAAAGCGCGGGGGGCGGCAGGGCTAAGAGGCAGATATCCACTGTACAGTTTTCACAGAGGCGAGGCTCGTCGATTTATGATTCAGAAGCTTATAAGCTTCCGACTTTTTTAGTACCGCGTTGTGGCGCCGCGGTCGCCGCCGAACGTTTACGGAGGAACGGGATACCATACTTCTCCGCGAAAAAACATTTAGATTTGATAATTGACGGTAACAAACAGATTATAAAATCTATTACTTCGTTTTTCATTATAATTTGTGCTTTTATAGCTTCGCAAAGTATTATTTATATATTCGTTTTCGTGATTTCTATCGCCTTGTTCCCTACCCCCCAGCTACACGAGAGTCGATCATTCGAGAAAGCGATCGAGCTACACCATGACCTAAAACGCCACCGCATCGCAAACGCCTTCCTATCGCTGTCAAACGTGTCTCTATTGCGACAATAAGCAAGTATAATTCACACAACTTATGGGAAGCAATCGGAATCCTTAGGGGAATTGGGAAAATCCTTCCGGGACAGTCAGAGGAACAGGAATCGACTCGACTACCGCTGACGCCAGCAATTCGGACGCGTGATCAGGTGTACTCACCACTGCTCTCGTTGTATTGAATGACAAATGTTTACCACATCGGTTGGTAGGGATACTCGTCGTTTCGTGCCCGGAGCTCCCGTTCATTGACGTAGGCGTAGCTTTAAAACAGGCGGGTCTCTTTCTACCTACTCGATTATTCCTACTCTAATTTTTACCAGCTGCTTAATATCAAGTTAAAATAGCGAAGGTCTAATGCTGGTCAAATAATGATGCAGTACTTCAATTTTCTATACAAATAATATATTTTTTACTGTCTAGCAAAAATTTGTGGGTATGCACTCCCCATCTTAGATACTTTACATATAGAACAAAACTGTAGTAATAAAGTATGTCTGTACTAACTAACTATGAACTGTGAAAGATATAAGTCAAGAAAGGTGTATAAAGAATAAATTAATTGATCGTGCAAGTATCATATACATAATAAGTAATTTTTGGATACATAAGTATTATTCATCTTCTCAAATCAGAAATTTTCTTAGATTGTATCATAGTTCATAGTTTCAATTTACAAATTTTTATTGCTGTTAGAACCTTACGCAGGTAAAATATTTCGAAATAAATCATTATAAATTTTAGTAGTCATTAACTGATAATTTTTCTTACTTTTTTCCAGTTTTAAATTTTTGTAAATTTTTAAGAAAATACTATTAATCCTAATATTTGTTTATATTAGAATTTGTTTATATTTCCTTTACATATCTATGTATACTATAATTATGACATATTTCTTCAAAAATAAGTGTTTGTTGAAAATTGTTTGTTTTATGAGTATTATAATGTTAATGATACAAATTTCAAAATTTATTTTTAATTTAAAAAAAATACGAATGATGTAATATCACGACATTTATTAAGTACAATGAATTGATAAACAACAGAATAAATGTATAAAATATAGTCGAACAGTGTATTTCATATATTTAATTATCACATTAAAAAAGAACTTGCAATTTGTCCTGTGACAATGAAGTCCTTTTTTATTTTCTGTTAGTTTTTCTCCTATTGTTCTCATCAGTTATTGGATTCTTAACAAAGTTATCCAAGAAAACCTTAAACTTGTAAATTTGATCAGAAATTTGAAAACTAGATAAATTCGATAAATGGAAATAATTTCCCACAGTACCACAATGAATTTCTAATGAAATTATCAGCTTTGATTAAGCAGAACGTCAATTTCAATATAGAATCGATTTACTTTGAGATAATTGATTTTGCTAGATTCAAACGTACATCTAATTTAGAGCTAGAATAAAAATTATTTTTTTTAATTCTATAAGCAGTTCCCGCAATATATTTAGTCTTACGAATGGATTGATTTCTAAGACTACTAATCAATAAAATACACTTCTCTTTTTATAACTTTGATAAAGCTCTGCATGAACTTATCGAACTTAATACACCTGTTGAAGAAAGCTGCGAGTATCTCGGCTATATAAATGGATCCCAGTGACAAAATGGTACTCTGAAATCTCGAAAATCTCAAAGTTTAAACAATCTACGCTTTTTTAAATTTTTTAAAAATTTTTAAATTTCATTGATTTTCTTTTACAGATCTTCTTATCGATCGGAAATATCGAAATATAATGCATTATTCTAAATCAAAGACTATTATACGGAATTTCATCTGTGTCGGAAATTAACAATTACTTTTTGGAGGCTAAATAAATTTTGCAAAGAAATTTAGCAGCACATTTGAAATATTCATACTATAAAGTTTTTATTCTGCAATATTCAAATAAAAGGACTGTTAGAAAAAAAATTTCATGTAAAACATAATCCACGAACACAAACTTTATTCTCAAGCAAAACATAAAAAATACTCATAAAAACAATCTTTTCTATGTTGGGCTCCTCCAACTTACTGTTAAATTCCTTTTTTACATCTGCAGTAGTGTGCATTGTAACGAAATGGAAGGATTTCCGTTGAATTATATTCTGCGAGTACAATGGAGAAGATTCGTAGGGTTCACGTATTTTATTGCTGATATAGAGTTACGGTAAAATTGCAATATATAAACATATTTTACAATATATGCAGGAAAATATTAAAAATATAAATTACTTATAAGAAAATTGTAAAGTATTTTTCAGCTAAAAACTGAAAACGTCGAATTTATGATGACCAAATTTTTGTATTTGTAACAATATTTTCAGTCTAAAATCATTGAAAAAATTATTACTCGAATAAAAATGTAAATCTATTTAGAACACTATTTTTATTCACATAAACAAAGACGCATTCAACATGAAACCTTCCATTAAAAAGAAAAAAAATTTCAGATAATAAATATGGGCAGAAATCCATGTTTATAAGAACATACAATATAAATTAAGAAATATTAAATAAAGTATTATAATCAAAGTTTACAATATGGTCAATAATTAGGAAAAATTTCTTACCAAAGAAATAAAATTTTAGATTCAAAATTTTTATCGCATAACTTGTGGAGGAATATATATAGTATACATATATATATATATATATATATATATATATATATATGTGTGTGTGTGTGTGTGTGTGTGTGTGTGTGTGTGTGTGTGTGTGTGTTATTTTCAAAATGTAAAAGTTAGACAATATAATTTCAAAATTATGAACAGCACCGAGACAAATAAAGGTTAGTCATAAAAAAACTTTTTTACTTCTTATCCTTTACATTCGTCTGTTCTACAATAACAGTAAATAAAGGTATCCTGTCAAAATTTGATAATAAAGAATTGATGTGGGAAAGACTAATATGTATATAAAAATTGAGTTTTTCAAAAGGCCTGATTTTAGACACAAATCCCGTCCTGATTTCCTTCCTCCACGTTTGATTTTCATAATTATACGAAAATACCGTGTATATATAGGGCGAACTAGCCGAAGAAGAAATATTTTCCATCCTTACGTAATATGAAACGTTTTTACGCCCAGCGCGTCAAAATTCTCCATACGCGGCCCGCAGTAAAATAAAATTTGAAAAGCGCTTACCCGGGCTTAAAAAAACAACGCGATCGGATCTAACGATAGAAAATTGACACTTAGACGCTAGCGAATTCAACTTGAAGCGGAGCAGAGAATATGTCCGATCAATAACGATTTTCGAAGCTATACGTATATATATATATATATATATATATATATATATATATATATATATATATATATATATATTAATGTTAGACAATTCTGAAATCATAAAGTCCTCGATAATAGATTCTTGATCTATAAAGAAATCATAAAGTCTATTACACGCCCACACACACACACACACACACACACATACAGACATAAATTTAAGATTCATTCAAAATCGAAGTAATTCTTAATGGAACTCGTAATTTTTCAGTACAGTTTTGAACAAGAAAAAAATGTAAGAAGGTCAAAAATAATTTGTGTAAATATTTGTAGTTTCTACTATTATTAATTCAAGCAATACATATTTTTATGTAAAATGATCTCTTTTGTAAGAAACCAAACAATGGACATTTTTCCAATTAAAATAAATCGTTTCCCCTGCCAAATAACTGATTTGCTTAAATCATTTTTCTCTGTCTTGCCCAGATTTCGAGAAATCCGGGCGGACCAATTACACTGGCTCACCCTATACATACAACCCAACAAAAGGGTGATCTGTTTGCATATATATATATATATATATATATATATATATATATATATATATATATATATATTGTCGAACCTTGCGAACTTGAAGCATACATATGGTCCTGCGAAGGAAACTGCGCGCGCGCACGTAGCACCGCAACTCCGATGTATCTTTGGGCGGTCTGCCGCGCTGGCTCCCACCCCCACCCCCTCTCCGCTCTCCCGCCGTGCGCGCTCCGCTGGTAATATCAAAGTTGCGCCCATATCGTCGCCGCGGCTCGCGGCTCGCAGCCGCGGGCGATAGCGCGCGGAGCAGACTTCTGCTCCTGTATCCTATATATGACAGCGCCGCGTTTCCCTCGCTTTGATCCGCGCATTTAATACGGCGCGCCGCCGTACGTAAGCGTGCGCGGAGCTTTGAACTTTTGCGACGAGGTTGTAGAGCCGGTGAGATTCCCCCGTGCCGGAAGCTGGAAACGTACTCTGTATAGAGCCGTGTGTTATGTAGGCATGCGTACATATTGTGCTTGGCAAGAAAAGATCGAATTCGTACGGATGTGCCATTTTTGGTCTATAACTAGTTTCATCTTTTCTGCCGAGATTCGTAACAATTGCGCCGACTGTATTTATTATAGATTTCCATAGCTTCCGGTCGGAGAGATATTTTTGACATAGTTAAGAGCGTGACATTTCGTATATTGAAGGAATACGCGTTTGAAGTGCAGAAATTCTATTAAAATAATTGGACACAGATATTTTTTGATCCTTCTCAATTTTTCTTGAATTACCGCACATATGTTATTTCATTATTTTTTCATCACAGCGAAGATCAACCATGTGTATAATCTTAATTTTTATCTTATATTAATTAGTACAATTAAATGGAGTCGATAAGTTACGGAAAAAACACTTTAATTCATAAATACGAATATTTAGTGTTGTACAAATTTTTAAAATAAATATTCAATCGTCCATATTCAAAAATATATACCGTTCCAAGATAGCTTATAGATTACACGTTAATACTTGGCAAGGCGTATACATAGACTGTTCTCATATACTTTAATTTTTATACGCTGATTACACTTTTACATATTTACACAGTTAATTTTATTTTCTCGACATAAATCGTCTTAACATTTGCTACCAATATTCAAATTCGTAAGTTACATTTATTGTTTTGTGACCCATTATCTTAGTTATACAAGTTATCATAACATGCCCATTCCAATGAAACCTATGCATTTTACATTTTATAAGTATATATATATATATATATATATATATATATATATATATATATATATATGCATTTTACAAATTATTACATTTCTATATCGTTCTAAATACGATATACAAAATTTTTTTTTTTAAAGCTTGCGTGAAACAATAAGAAAGTTTCTATGTCCAACGCTAATTGAAATTTTCGGTAATATTCGCTTCTCCCGTTCACTCCCAGGGTTTTCTAAAAGACAGAGTAACAAATTCACTTTAACTTCGCTATCATTCGTCAACTGTATAGATCAGGGATTCGATAAAAATCGAACGATCCGATCCGGTACAAGGGAGGGGGTGAGTATAGGCTACATTTTTACGACATAATCTTCGAAACTTTCTTAACCATTACAAAACGCCGCCTTTATATCTATAAATGGAACGATGCGAGTCTTTGCGAGCCCTTTATTAAACGAAAAAAGAAAGAGGAACGATGGCAAGGAAGAGATGACAAAGAGAAAGAAGAAAGCTATATTCCGAAACTTCCATTGCCCACCCCAGTTCTCTTTAAACGGTTTGCCCTTCCCCCTGTCGATTTGTATTATTGAATCTCTAGACGTCGAAAAATTCCTCTATATATATTTTATATATATATATATATATATATATATATATATATATATATATATATAATATCGAGCCTTGCGGAGAGAGAACCTTTTAGTGCAGCACACTGCTGCTGTTGCTGCTGCGCAGTGCACCAAAGACGACGACAACAGCAGAAAATTCAACGTTATAACTATATATATGCTTACAGGAATACGCGGAGAGAAACCACTCCCTCCTCTTCTATGGTGGTGACGCGCGCGAACCCAATTACCGCCAATGGCATTTTCGCGCGTGCGTTACCTCGCTTTTCCTCTTTCTCTGTCTCTCTCTCTCTCTCGCTCTCTCTCACTCTCTCTCACTCTCTCTCTCTCTTTATCTGCCTTTCTCTATGCGAGCCCATGATAAAGAGAACGAAGGCCACAATGAAAAGTACAAGAACACGATGTGGGAAAGTGCTGCGGAAATAAATGAAATATAAAGTAGGAACTTATGCATATAGTTCAATTTTTCTGCCTCTCGACGTTTATTGTACTTTTTCCATCTTCTAATTTTTATCAACGTTCCTTCGTTACACACCTGTGAATTGGTGCACTTCTCTTTTTGAATAAAGGGTCGAAGCGAAAAGAGAAAAAGAGAAATACCGTGACTCCGTAATTTTTTCTTGAGCAGAAAGTATATATATATATATATATATATATATATATATATATATATATATATATATGAGAAAGGGACAAGGCAGGAGAAAGGACAGAGTGAAAGTGCCGAGAGTTTTCTATATACTTTTTCGCTGTGGCCGATACAGCTTTTAAGTAATCTCGTGGCGAATGGAAGTTCACGAACACCTCGGGGATGCTACTTTTCTTTCTCTATCTCTCTGACTTTCTCCTTCCAAGCCGCCCTCTCGTCTTCATTGGGCCGAGAGGAAACCGAGTATTTGTTTTATCCGAAGGGGTGGAACGAAGTCATCGACTTCATCCTCTTCATTCACTTAGCATCGCCCTGGTCCTATATATATATATATATATATATATATATATATATATATATATATATACACTGTCTCCCCCCTTTGTCGAGCTGAAACGCGTCTCCGACCCCCCTCCTTTCCCCCACTCAATTCCACCATCTACTTTTCGTCTCAATTTTCACTGGATATTGGCAAACAATTCGAGGCTGAGTCGATGGATAGATACCCCCGAGCGGAATATGTCTTTTAAGATCTCTCTTTTATATATATAAGAGTAAAATGGGCAGGCGAGGGAAAAAACGGAATGACACTGGGGACAATCTCAACTGGCAAGGAGCTCCGTTGACTTTACTTTTGCTGTAAGAATTGAAATTCTCTATTTTTTCTCCACCCAAATCTTTACGCATTTAGTGAAGATAATATTAGATTAGGTGACTTTTTTCCCTTTTTTTTACATGGAAAATATAAAGTATTTTTATTTTACACATCTAGATATGAAAAAATGCCAAATTCTACTAAACTTCTATAGTAGCTGAATTATATAAAATTTCTCTTATTGATTTATTATTTTCAAATATATAAAATTTCTTCTTATTTGCTCATCTATTATTACAAAATATTAGCTACATTTCTTTAATATACGCTATATTCAGATTTAACATTTTCTCCAATATTAACAGGTGTTTTACCGATTATTTGATCAATTTGTATCGAAAAGCTTCGAAATGCACTAGTTGTAAAAAATTTTACAAATTTGTTTATTCTTTGGCACCTTTTTCAAAGCTTCTTTTAATGCTGTTGAAATAATAGAAGTAAGTGTAACAATTTTTAATCGATACCAAGTGGGCAAAAAGATTGATGATTATTCACTAATTCATTGAAACCAATTAGTGTAAAAAAATCGAAAACCTATTTTTACAGTAGGCAATCAGAAAAATACAGATTGGAAAAAACTGATTATGGTTTTGCAACATTCAGCAATTAGCCTTTTATATTGAATAATATCTTTGCAGCAGCGAGCTGTTACACTAATTCTCTTCCATGGTTTCATATAAGAAAGTGTATTGAAATGTATTATTTACATACAATGAAAGCAAATGAAAGAAAATTTGCTACTTGAAGACTGATAAAATAGTAGAACTTTTTATAATATTGAATGAAAGTAAATCCTAGTCTAAAGCAAATTTTTCCTACATAATCTTTTTTATTGCTCTATGATACACTGAATTTCCTTTGCGTTCCGCCGATTCATATTCAAAGTTTGTAATTTTCATTAATTGAACAAAACCTTGATAAATATGATTTTGAGGTGCACTCCTGTAATTAATTTTTTAAAATGATATTTTTCATAAAAGCAAAGACTAAGAACGTTTTAAATTTTATTCGTTATCTAACCCGCGGTAGATTTAAAGATTCGCAATAAATCCACGGCCAAAACTTTCTCTTAGAAAAAACATCTTCATCATCGCATATACGTATGTCATTTTATATCGCGTAGAGTTACGAACAAAAATAAACTTTACGTTGAAGTATATTATGGCACACAGACAGTCAAACAATTTCTAATGCTTATTGGAATTCTGAGATGTAAAATATTGGAATATTTAGAATAAAAGTAAACCGTAGCAACATTTTATATCTTTATATTATAAAATTAAGGCTCGAATAGTTAATATTGAAATAATATTTCAATTAATCGATCGATTCAATAAAAATCAGTTATAAATATAAAGTTTTATTTACAAAAATATATCTTATCTTGGCAGCTCTGTCTAAAATAAAATCAATCATTTATATATTGCGATCTAAATTTATATTTTTTACTTTACTTTCGATCCACTATTAAATTTAACGATAAATCAAAAATGGTAAAAAATGTTTCACTTGCCAAAATGGCTATCTTCATAAAACGCAAAGTAGAGAAAGGCGATAAAACGGTATGCGGAAATAAATTCGGTATGCCTTATGCCTATCGATTGAAGCAATTTCGATATTCATTTATAAAGTGATGCTAATTTTTCTTATTAAAGATATTTTTCATCGAATTGAAATTATGTAGTGCGCGGATTGAAAATTTTCAAAAAGTATACTTACAAGTCAAGGGGCTATATTATTATCTCATTACATTATTCATTTGAAGAATGAGAGTCAAAAGCATTTTAAGGTTCAAATTGATCGTAGCGGATTTGAACTATTTGAATTTTTAGCCTGGCTCGAATGATGTCAGATAATTTATTTTCCAAATGCGATTGAACAATGTCAAAATAATGCGCTTTACAACGTGTCCAATGATGCCACTCGGTGAATAGCATATGGATTACTTGGAAATTTGAAGGAATATTGCAAAAAATTATATAAACTACTTAACAGTATAAATATGTAATATTATAAAAGATAATCGTATAAAAGGAAGATGATAATAACTGTTTGAATTTAATAGAATACTCGATTGAATCTCTGAACGACGAATACACCATTTCGTCCTCACGAATCGTGATATTTCAATTTCTTACGTCGAAGATACAAGACCTACTAAGAAGAGGGGACAAAACGAAAGCGAACAGCGCATGTTTCAGTTAAAGCAATATTTTCATCTTGACTCCCCGTGTAAAAATATCTCACGGGTGGCTCGCGGCATCATCGGTTACATCGGCTAGAGAGGACTTCGGCGATTCCGACGGGGCGGGCCGAGTTTATATGCACACGCGTCCCGACGTAGCCCCGGTCGACTACTCCGCACGCGTGTGTGTGTGTAAAGACTGCTCTAGTGCAGGAAAAGTACAAAATTGTACCCCTTTTACACACACACCCACACACGTACGTTGTTCAGTATCGCGCGCGCATTAAGCGTGCGCGTTCAGAGGAGAGTGGTGAGAGATATTTCTGCCTTCCTCTACTACACCACCTCTATCCAATGCGCCGTGACTGCTTTGTCCAACTCGGATGCAACGTGCATCGGTACAACGTACTACGAGCAGGAGCAGTGGAATGGCGGCGGCGGGGGGAGGGGGTAGCGAAGCCTTGTTTTTTCCTTCCCCGCGCGCGCGCAAAGTCTATGCGTATTATGGATAGAGAAACCGATTCTCGTTCGGCCGTGCATTTTGTTTCTCGAGCGCGCTTTTAGGGGCTCTCTCTCTCTCTCTCTCTCTCTCTTCTCTCTCTCTCTCTCTCTCTCTCTGCCCTCTCCATCTCCCATTCATTCTCTCTTCTCCCGCGCTAAAAGCTGCGTGCAGGATGTCCCGCTTTCAAGTAGGCGAATGTCTTAAGAAAAAGAAACGACGGTGAGGGGGGAGGTCGAGGAAAAAATGGGGCGAAATATAAACTGCACTGAAAGCTTGAGAATGCCTCTCCATCTATGCTTTCGAAAGACAAATGATAGTTCTAGTAATATTTTCGTAATTACGCGGACTCGATATACGGAGTAACGAGCCTCTTAAACGTTAGTCATAATTGCAAAACTTGACCGAGTTTTTTTCAGATAAAAAAAATAATAAATCGCTCACGGGAAACATTTACCATATCCTATCAAATAGAAATGAAACTATTGTATTGTTTGTAATTGTATGTATATATATATATATATATATATATATATATATATATATATATATATGTATTATATGTATTTTCACTATCGAAAGCGATAAATTGAAGGAAAAGTAAACTACGAAATTATTAAACGTTTATGATATCATATGATCTTCAAAAAATTTATGAAAGAAATCATATAATTTTCTAAAAGTCCAAGTAAATATCTGAAAACTAATATCACTCGAAACTATAAATGTATATAATATAAGATTTCAAGTATAAAGTACAAAAAAAAAAAGAAAACACAAAGCAGTGCGTTCCTCGTTTAACCTCATAACCCCTCATAATCACGGTCGGCACTTAATGAGCAAAGCTTCGCTCCTTCATTTTGAGAGCCCCTCTGCCGGGGAGAATGTTTGTTTGTCGGTACACACACATGCGCATACACCCATCTATACACGGACGCGTACTGCACACCACTTATCCAAGGTCAAACACACGATACAAAGAGCAAAAGCTTAGTGAAATATATATATATATATATATACTATCGCACAAATATATATCATGCGAGCCCGGCTCCTTTTTAGCTTTCCCCGGGCGAGCCGACTGTATATACGTCGCTGTCCAAATTCGTATGATCCCCTTGAGCGTTTCCTGACGGCGGCTGCGTATTTGAGCCTCCGCATTCCCCGCGGTAACTCGTGCCCCAGCCTTCTCCTAACGAAAATAAAATTAAAAAACGAAAGAAAAAAAATGAACGCGTATCGTTTAGTCGTTAGCGCAATACTGGACGCGAACGAACTGAGCAGGTGGGGGCAGAGAGGCGTGAGCACTAAAAAAGAGGATAGCTCTATCATGTAAGGGCTGGCGCGTGCATTCGGCACAGAGAGAGAGAGAGAGAGAGAGAGAGAGAGAGAGAGAGAGAGATAGTGAGCAAAAGAGGGGGGCACGGAGAGAAAGAGGAGTGGGCGTGGAGAGGGGTAGGTAGAGGAGAGATCGAAAATGTGGCGAGAAAATAGAGGCGGGCGGCCGGGAGAGCTGGCATCGTACGCCGAGTATATGTATATACAGCGCCGCCTGTACGCCGTAATTGATTGCCGCCCGCGTCACTTTGCGTCAATCAAGCAACCACCGCGCCTCGTCTCCTCCTCCGCCTCCTCTCCCATATACCTGGATGCGTAAAAAGCGCCAGAGCGCCGGGTGAGCGATCGTCAAGTTGAATTTGCGCACGCCGTTACGAGTATTATATATCCACACACAGGCAGGCACACAGGCGCACACACACGTATACACGCAAAGATTATTAACACACCGCCACCTCCCTCTCGTGGCTCATCTTGCACGAGCGCGAGTCGGCTCTCGTTTTGAAGAGTCTCCGGATTTCCTCTATTATACAATTAACGTAAAGTCGATGCTGGATTGTGATAAAAACTTATACAGTAGTGAGAGCGGATTGGATTTTCAACGACGCATATATAGGATAAGCATGCTGATTATTGTGCCACGAAGAACAAATTTTTTATTGAAATGATAGTGTATGTATATACTAGTAGGACGGGTGAAATACAAAAGTGACATTTTAAATACGTAATAATGTCAATAAAAAAGTTCGTTTCATGGAATATGTTCTTTTATGTGAACACATCACTTCTAAATTATAGAATAAAAATATAGTTATTATGTTACCAATATCATATATTAAACTTATATTTTCTACAATAAGTAGTTATTATTATCTATAATTTCAGGCATTTAAGACACTATTTAAATCCACATAATTTGAAAATATAATAGGAGCAAAATCCCAATTCACTGACCGTACATTACAATGAAACCAATGATGGATCAAATGAGATCGAATATGAGGATATTGTTGTTTAATACATTTGGTATAGAATTAACAGAGGGAATGAAATTGGAACAGCGGAACTGCGAGATTGTGACTATAGTTGAAATATTATTTAATAAGCTCTTTACGTATAATATAAAGAGAAATGGGTTCCGAAAGCCTCCTTCAGGACTGTTTTTCTATATATATATATATATATATATATATATCAGTGATTATCGTCTACGCTTGTTAAGAGAGTGTCTCATATGTTCAAAATTTTATAAATTTTATCAGCTCATAGCAGTAGCCATGTTTTGCGAATAGTTCTGATAGACTTTGGATATTCACATTCTCCAAGGCACATAATAAAAGTGCATACATTTTTTTTTCTTTTTAAACACTTTTTGTATATTTACCTTAAATATAAGAGAATTCAGCAAGTTCTCTACAAATGATTGACCTTTACGAAAGCCACTTTGCCTGTTAAGAAAATTTTCTGATGTCTTAGTTCACCTTTCGAGTTTATTCTTTATTATGCCCTCAAATAATTTGCAAAATTCGATGAATCGTATAATAATTGATATTATATGATCTGAATATAAGATGAGTAAATATGTATTGCTAATACGTGAGTAATAGCCAGTTCTAATATTTCGTTGGGAATATTGAAAAGAATTCAGTTATATAATGAATATGTAAATTTTTTTAGTACCTAGTAATAAATCCCGTCAATATCTAGTAAACAATTTGAATTACGAGTGTTTCGATCTGCATTAAATAGAGCCCGATTAAATTCAGTTTCTAAGAAAGAATGTTGCTCGATTCCGCTTTAATTCCATTGCAGTTTTCGCTCACCATATTGTCGGGGTTTATGTATAACTTGATTGAGAGTTTTTCATTTTGGAATACTAATTTTAACTGCTTCTTTTAAAATACCAACAAATTTTTCAAAGTTGTTATTCGGTAAAGAGTTCGCATACTCTGAAGAGAAAAACTTATTGTGAAAATTATTTAGATTAGATAAAACTATAAGAACAGTCTGTTTTTTATGTATTTTAAAAGATTTTCTTTCACATTAACATTTTTCTATTTGAAAATTGATATAAATGGTATAAACCGAGTGTTGATATAATTAAGTTAATATTTGAGTTTTTGTTTATATATATGTATAAATATTTAATAGTATAATTATATAATATAATATTATATAATACACATATAATTTATATATATGTATAAATATTTACTAGTACTTAAGTTATTAAGAAGCAAAGAATATTTTCCTGTACATTGATATAGATGTTTTCTCTTTATACCTGTCTTACCGCAACTGCACGCAACATTATGAACATTAATACCGCATACAATAAGAATATTATTCGATAAATATAAATTAAAAAATACAAATTCCAAACGTTTTAAAGTTAGGGTATCTGATAATGTCGAATAGCAAACGATAGTCCTCGATATGAATTCACCATACCATATCTATAGCAGACAAAATTTGTAATATTTATCATAGTTGTAGAAACGTCGAGTCCTGATTCGACAAAAACTATGATGTCGAATTTTTGTAAAATTCAGTCTTAGTGTATGAGATGTATCATTCTTTTGACAGGGAGTATTCTTACTCAGCTAATAACTAGGGCTATACAACTGTTCTACTTTTTCATTAACAGTTTACATTCGTCTACTTTGGTCAGTGTACGAATCCTTGCGGCTTATCTCTATATTTATGAGCAACGATTTTTTTATCAAACCTACCACATAAACTCGAGTGCTCTGTATTATGTTTAAAAAGATTTTCACGGTTTCAAGATGATCCTTCGAATTATATGTTACAGTCTCCTCATTCGGGATGATATTTATAATGGACGCTTTGTGTTCGCACTTCAAAGCAATCGTTACTGTTAATTTCATGCCTGTTTTTTTGTCTTCTTGTGCAAAATCAATAGTTTTAGCCAAGATCGGTTCGCGCACAGTCGGAAAATATTTTTGAAAGTTGAGTGTTATTCGTATGTTTATTGCGCTTTTTTATTGAATCACACGTCCTTCTTCTTTCCATGCAGAGAAAATCAGTGGCGTAAGTCCAGTATGCTGTATTCGTATTCAATTTATATGTCATGGGCAGAAGGTTCCTTTTTGTCAACTTTCTCTTGAGAATTGAAGTATAGGCATATACTACCATAAAATTTTTGTCGAAATAAAAAGTATATTAATGGAGCCTATAATTTTTCCTTCAGTGACTACATAGTCTCTAATCGACAGGCCTTCTATTGAGTCAAAGACAATCGCCTGCTGTTTCGGGGCACAATTCCTTCTCGCTCGAGTACGATATTCGGTATTGTGCTTTACGCTAGTTTCTTCTACTCCATTTGGTGGTCGCTACAACCCATGCTACCAGAAAATCCCATGATCAAACTTTTTCATCTGATATATAGAACCCTGTATCTCTGTTTCTATTTTTACTTACTCGGTCTCTAATTTTCAATTACTCTCGTGAGAAAGTTTTTTGCACGCTAGCTGTCTGGTTTTTACGACCGCGTCTTACCTTGATGAGAGCACAAACACGACTCCCACGTTTTTAAGTAATATTAAAGAAACTGTAAATTCACTGTCAAGTATTAAAACTAAAATATATCGTAGAAGGAGAACATGTCAGATATTCAATGTAAAATATTGAGTAATGAATTGGGCTCAGGAACTGAAGTTGTTATTCCGAATCCAAAGGCACATCAATGCAGAGAAGCTACACCGAAATGTGTTATCAGTAAATTCTTCTAATATCAAAAAAGCGATATATGCGTATGTTTACTTATTAGCATGAAGTTAGAGTATTTTCTTGATTAATAATCGATCAGAAATTCGGGGAGGTCAAAAATTTGGGAATTTTAAACTACCCACTGAACAATTAATTTTGAATTTTGACTAAAACATTGAATAAAAATTTTGAGCATTATTATCTCTTCGACAGATAAGGGAGTACAGAATTGGTAAAAAACAAATAATTCATTACATTGTTGGTATACCTTATTCTTAATCTGTAATTGAAGTGGACAATCCGGGAGAGATAAAGAAACCCAACAAATTGTAAAGTTTTTTTCGCGAAAATAAAGCACGTTTATGGATTATATCGGAAAAGGATACGATTTTAATTTATAATACGGACGGAAGTTTGGATATCGCAAAACTTTTCTCATTGCACAGGAAGAGGGAGAAGGAAGAGGGAAGTATATTAGAGCTGCAACGAATTTATAAGCAATGAGGTCGAGGTCAATTCTGCTTTGTTAATAACTACATTCGTAAAGATTACGTAGGATTTCTACAAATTTTAGTTCTTCAAATTCCGCGAGGTTTTGAAGAAACGATATAAAAGGAATTGAGGGCAGAGATGTTTAGTTAAGCCTAATAATATAGAAAGTTTAACTAAATACATAATAATAAATAAATATTGAAATAAAAAATTCTCGAAGATTCCTGTAAGCGACTGTTGCTTTGTAAAATGTTCCCGATTGTTTTCATTCCTTCCCCGCCTTTGTTCTCAGATCTTCCTCTCTCCATCCCCCGTTCTCTACCCTTTATTTTTATCCTTTGGCCGAGGCTCTCTATCCATCGTGCACTGCTCCTTCATTCCTTTTACATTTATTCTTTATCGATCTATTTTTGAAGGATATGGGTGCGCGGCGGTGGATGGAGTGCCGCTTGCCGCCCCCGGTCCCAGCCTCTTTGTTTCCCTTTTCGACGCTGCGCTAACTTCTCCCCTTGCTTTTTCTTCTTGTTTCATTCTCGTCCTTATCTCTATGCCTCCTCCTCGATCTTTTTTGCACCGCAGCGCTCATAGGCGACGTTGTGGGCGCTTCGTATATCGACGGAATATCAGTTGCTGACGCTCCGATGATTTGACGCAGGCAAATTGAGAGCCGAGGTGTAAGACAAGATACCCTCCTACTGCGAGTTGGGTCCAAATGTATTTTGTTTCTGTGTGCGCATGTGTATGTGCATATGTGTGCATGCGCGTGTGTCTGTATGGATTGATACGTACATATATTCGGTTGCATCTTCATCAGAAACGCGGCATTTTTGGAATTTTGTAGTGTTTCGAAGATTTTGGTACACTCGTTTAAAAACGAATTCTCGAAACGAAGTTCTCAAAACGAATTGTATTTGGATACTTCAATTTCTTTCTATTTTCCTTTCTATATATATAAAGGTAAAAATGAATTGCTTCTTATTTATGACTTGACAAAATCACAAATATTTGATCGCGTTCAGTGAAAAGAAGTAACTTTTTAAGTATAGTTTTAATTATTGCAAAATTTCATTCATTCAAATTATAAATTTCTCATTTATAATAATAGATGTAAAATATACAAAATAAATAATATGATAGAAATTATTAATATTAAAACTATTAAGATTCAATTATTCTGTGAAATGAAATTTATAATAATCTGTACATTATTTTATCAAAATTATTTAAAAAACTTTAATTATTAAGAAATGTATAATTTAAATTTCTTAAAGAGGACTTTGTATGTTGGAAAATTATTCTTATTACGAATAAGTACCTTATAATCATTTATTCTTATTGTTACAAGAAATACAATAGTTTTCCGATAAGAGGTGATTATATAATATGCGTCCAATTATTATTTTCAGCTAGACCCTAGATATAATTTGAATAGAATGAATTACAAGGGTTCGCCTTGGTGAGTGAATAACTCAAGCACGTTGAATATATATATATATATATATATATATATATATATATATATATATATATATATATATATATTAAACGTAATCGTGCTAAAAAGCGAAAAAACACTTAAATTCTTCAATTTAAGATATATTTATTCTTTTACGCAATCTTTTGTAGAAATACACAGCTACAATTCCAATTATGGATAAAAATGACAAAAGTTTCTTTTAATCATTCGCTTAGAATATTCAACAATTATAATAATAGAATATTAGGATTAAGTAAATCATTTTTTGTTGAAACATTTATTTTACTTAGCGCCATAAAAAATTTCACGAAAGCATTTCCAATTTTTTAATTTTATCTTTTTTTTTCACTAAAGAAAAAGCATTCGACCGGAATATGCATTTTTAAGCGATTTACCATGTTTATTCATTGATGATATCAATATGCGACGTGGTAAATTTCATTTTTCAATGTAAAACGTTCCGGCTAATTTATTGGATCATATATATTTGTCAAAGCAGATATTCGTAAAATCGTGCTTGTGCGCGCTTTTACATACACGTCGCTCATTGCAAAATGTGATTGAACGTTTTTATACGTATATAAAATGAGAAAGTGCATGTTAAATTTCGAAAATGTTTTTTGAATAGTGGAAATCTGAATACATAAACGGATTAAACCCTTGCATATAAAAATATTTTGGACGAAATATCTACTCTGTTCTGTTTATTAGTTCCCTTTAAAACGCCAGTTTCCATAATTCTGATGCTTCGATTAAAGCCAAATTCGACAGTATCAATCTTTCATAAAGCGAATAGACGATTCACCGTAGGACATTATTGAATTCATCCCAGCAAATTATTTTGAAGTCATGAGAAATCTTTTCGAAATAATTTAACCGATGAAGTCATCACTGGACTGAAGTTCAAGACTTTCTTAAAAGCTATATCCGTCACCAGCTTGCTTCTAAGAAAATTAAGGAGAGTTGCCTATTGTCTCGAATTATTGAAATTTCTGAATAATGAAGTTGATATTTAAATAAAGTGCATACCAAAAAAGTTATGTTACTTTATTTCATAAAGAAATTGAAATATCGAATAAAAAACTTTTTTATTTGCCATTTTCGGATTGAAATCGTAATTGAACTACTTTACCTTATAAAGTAAAAGCCTCCCTGGACTTAAAACCGTAAACTGTAATCGTACATTTTTTTCATAGTTATAATTTCGACTTGAATGAGAAAATTTTTTCATTTGACATTTTCATAATTTGCTCTTTTATTTTTTAATAAGAGATATAACTTATTTAGCAGCCATCTGTTTAAAATTTCTAATTATACAACTCAAGATTTCAGAGAATTTTACTTCAGATATGGCTATTTCGAATGATTTTAGAATCGATTTGGTGTAAAAAACAGTCGATGAATTATAAATCTGATAATACTTTACTTTGTGTTTACATAATTTTTTTGTACGTATTTAGTTCCCGGACAACTATCAACGATTCCGAGTCAAATGGCATCGATGATCGCAATGTATTAGGTAACCTTCTGCTACAAATTCTTGTGTTCTAACAATAGCTTTCTCGCTTAACATGATTCAGACTTCATTATAGTTTTCAAAAAAATCAATCGAAAAAAATATGTTTCGTTTTATGACGCGTCCCCTGTGAGATTCCGTATACATGTTTACGTTAGTCTTTATTTACCACCTCACATTGTATTTTGCAAGATTTATCATCTCCAATGATTCAAAGCTTTTTAATCAAAAAACATCTTCTTTCTATTCTGACTGTCAATTTTTACTTCTTTCAAGAAAATACAAGGAATGTATGGAAAATTCAAGGATCCAGAAACGGAGCCTGCTACCACACCAACTATATTATTAAACTAATTCAAAAATTCTTCTAAAAAAGTTTCGCTTCATAAACATTTATCAAATATACTTAACAATGGATGGAATTAATATACAGACAGAAATATATAGAAAATAGCTCATAAAATATTTTAATAACGAATAAGCGTGAGCAATAATACCAATATTCGATAAAAATCACAATTAAATTTGTAAGAATAATACAGCATTAAAATTAGATATATCATATTTAAGGAATATGATGAATAATGTCCACAAATTATTTATTTGAATAATGATCAAGAAGTGATTTCCTGGAAATAAATATATTAATTGTTTTAATAAACTGAATTTACTGAAAATAAATATTGGTTAGAGACTATTCGAATCAACGTTTATTCGATTTTACTCATTTCCGTTACTAATTTACTTTTTATATTTCGGATTTTGTATTTCAAATACTACAAAAATGATTATAAGGACAACTGCCATGACAATTATAATATCTTATAAAAACGACTGTAAGACCGATAAAAATATTAAATATTTTGCTCTATTACATATCAGTCAAGGCCAGTAGAATTTTTAAAGTTAATAATAGAATTTTCAATAATTATTACTCAGCGCTCTGCCTTTATAATCTGTAAGTGAACATTCCTTCGAAAAGTTACTCTCATACTGCGGGTGTCTGGCCCACTAATTGCGCTCAGAAAAGACAAGAAAAGAAACCTCAAATGTTCAACTACTTTCTTCACCCTGAAGACGGGATTCACAAAAGATCCCTTCATTCTACTGCCGATCATCAAGAACGAATAAACGAAGGAACGCAAATAAGTATATACAGTATAATACACCCCTGGTTCCGACAAACTAACACCCCCTCCCTTTTCTTGGAAGCACGCCGCCTCTCTTATTGCTCGTCGCGGGACAGCATCCTCTACTCCTGTTCGTTCACACATATGCGTATATATAGGTCGAGCGCAAAACGTGGCAGCGGGCGGAGGGTGAGAGGGGGGCAATAGTCCAAGATCCCCCTGGGGGAGGGGATAGGACGATCGGCGAGCGAGACGGCGGGAGGGCGGGTGCCGAAACGCGCACGCGGCCCGTGAAGCGGCGCGCCATCGCCACCACCGCGCCGCCGACTGCTGCCCCTTACAGAGAGAGATGGAGGGAGAGAGAGAGAGAGAGAGAGAGATAGGGAGAAAGGACTACGCTGCGGAGCGCGCGCGCGCGCGCGCCGGCAAAGAGCGAGCGCGAGCGCAGCGGAGGATCGGGCTCGGGCTACCAGTCGCACGGCGACAACCCCCGCCGTGAGAGCCGCGCGCGCGCTCGAGACGCCACCGGGGCATCGTAAAATAATATACATTACACACACAAACACACACATATTATATACACGCCCACGCTTACGTACCTATAGATACATACATATACATAGGTGTATATATGTATGTATATATTTTGTACCGGAAGTCCTGTCTGTCTGCCCGACTGCGTGCGCGTATGTGTGTGCGAGCGTGCGTGCGTGCGCGCGTGCGTGTCTGCGATCATCGCGAGCACATAAATAATATAATACAGAGGACGCTCGCGAAACCTCCTCTCCTATAAACAGTCTGATCTGAGGCAGCCGAGAAAGAAAACTTCGCCGATCCGGGCTGCGCTGCCGGCGCCACCGCCGCGGCTGTCGGTTGCCCCACAGGGCCGGCGGCGCGCAGGACTCCGGCGGAGTCCCTCGTGCGGGGCGAGAACCCGGCGCTCCGAGGCGATGTGGTGAGAGGCGCCGGTCGTTCCGAGGAGGACAGACGCACGGGGAGCGGTTGGGCTCGGTAAGTGCGGCTGTTGAATGCGTGGTTTTTTGTTGTTGCTGTTGTACGGATCTGTGTATCTGTGTTTCGGAAGACGTACGTGTATAAATAATGGTAAAACTTTGGGATCGAGAGCAGATCGTTAGACGATAATCATACAGTAAGAAACATATGCTTCGATAAACTTGGTCCTTGTATCATTTGTTGAACTTGAATAAATGGTTCAATGATGCAGTTGTTATGTGCTGTGACTGCATTTTTTGATGTGAACGATTTTTTTTTCTAAATCAAAAGAAACTTTCCTATCTCATTTCCATAGGATTCTATACAATAAAGTCTACAGCAATATCTGAGAGTAAACGCACTCTGTTCGACTCTAACTTGAAATGTAGAAGATTCCAAATTCAAGTTTAATGCAAAAGATTCCAAGTCAAATATTGAATAGAGGCGATATCAACTGCAATTTTGATTCAAAAATATTTCAACTGCAATATTTCATAAAAAAGATTTCAACTAAGATTGTGAATGGAGATGATTCGAACAAAAATTTGAAGTAGTTTAATGTACATTACATGTTTCAGCTAGCACCTTGTGCATTTAAAATCTAAGTTGGAAACTTGATGGCTAAAAATTGAAATTAAAATCATTTTTACTGAATTTGAATATTTTCGCTTAAGAATTGAGTTTGAATAGTTTTATGTCATTCAACGGATTCAAACGTTAGACTGTGGCTGATATATTCTGTAAAGAAAATTAATAAGATTAAAATTTTAATTTTCTCAAAATGTTAAGAAAGTCGGTTCGAAGCCATTCAAAGCACTCAAACCAATAATGCAACATTAAAAAGTGTTTTAAACGATTTTTCAGTTATTATATATAAAAATCCCATCGTATATACAATTTTATATACTTCTTTTTTTCCCTCCTCACCTTAAAAGCCATAAAAATTGCCTTCTACAACGATTAAGATTATTTCTATAGTCTCCTCCCCCCTGAGGCACTTAAATCCTTTTTCTCTCGTGGCGCGTCGTAAACAGTATGTAAAACAGGCGCCATAATATTTTGCCGCGAAAGCCTATATACTGATAAACTAAATTATTTTGAACGTAACAAAAAAAAATATAGCTAATACCTTTCTTTCTTCGTTCAATAGGGCGCCTATAGAATACCGAAACAAAGTCGAATTTAATATACCTCACGCGCCCTAAAAGAAAGCAAAGTATTATGCATACTAACAGAGAGGGAGAGAGAGAGAGAGAGAGAGAGAGACGAACAATATAGACGTGCATTATCCGTTATGTTCTGCCCTTTGAAGAACACGTGCACAAAATAGACGTGACGTCGTGTGTAGGTTTCGTGAATCGCGGGAAACATGGGAGAAGTGAACCGCGCGCGGCTGCGCCAAGAACCTGTTGATGAAGATGCACGCGCCGCTTCGAACTTTCTTGCCCCCCCCCCCTCTTGTTTCACCTTCTTCGCACCCGCAGCAAGTCCTCGGAAAAACGCGGCGAAAAGCGATAGAGAGAGAGAGAGAGAGAGAGAGCGAGAGACCGCGCTTGAATCACCCTTCTGAATTCCTGTACATAAGTGGAACGGGCGCGATAAGATAGCCGGGTTGTTAGAACGGAGCCAAATGGAAATCGCATCGGTATCAAGGTGCGCCCCATACTCCAACCCCATCCCCTCCCGTTCTGCTCTCAGTGAACGGTAGCGCGAGAGGCGATTTTTCCAGCGGTCGTCTCATTTGCTTGCCCTCTCCTCCCCCGCCTACTTTAGCAGCGCATTGCCTGCCGCCTGCATATAGAAAAGAGACGGAATTCTTCTTTCTCCCATATATATATATATACACACTTGAATTGGCTTGAAATTGCAAGAAGGACGTGACGAGTTAGAATGTTTACGTCCGTATGCCTCGGTTTTTTTTCTCTTCTAAATGTCTTTATTGCACTGTATTCGTAATAAATAAAGGATGTTATTTTCATCACAGCCGATCGATATAATTTCAGAAATTAATATCCTCTGTTTATGTGTTTCTTAATCTCTAATTCTCTAATTAACGAAATCAGAAAAATTTCAAGCGTATTCTTGATGATTTAAACAAAGTATTTATAATCGTACTTTTCTCTTTCTCTCTCTGATTTATAATTACAAATAAGAAGATATGAAATCCAAAGCATTGTTTTTTATACAGAATCGCGTAGTTCCATAAGTATACATTGTTAACTTGGCCTATTTCGTGGTACCTATACAGTTTTACTGATAACTGATTCTGCATGCACCTAATTAGCTTCGATCATATTGGAAGTTTTTTTTGCTCCTCCGAGTTTTACTAGTAATCGGCAAGTTAAAAAATTTCCATGAAATGGGTATTTTCTGTGCCTGTGTGTACAAGACGAGCAACTGACTAAGCAATAGACATAAGAAATTTAGAGATTCGTACCGAATATAATTTGTTGATTATCAGTTCACGCTTATATAATATTATTGAAAAGTTCCGTTCTCTTTTTTGACAGGAATTTATACACAGATAGCTTTCGTTTCTTAATAGTCGTCTCTTATACATCTAAAGAAAGTAAATTTATAATCTCATGGATTGAAGGACTCTATTAACAAATGAGAATCAATTTCAACCTTGGTTATAAGATTTTTTTTAAAAAACTTCACTCTTGTTCTTGATATATAAGTAGCTGATTCCTAGATGAATAACTCGCTTCAACGTTCAAAATTTCCCCCAATAAACAGATGCGTGGTTTTCACGGAAATCGTCATACTTTCCCAAAGACATGTACCAACGTCGATAGATATTTATATATTGTTGAATATAAGCTGCTTGAATTTTACCAATTCAGTTTCAGTTATTGAATGAAATAGTCGACAAACAGCAAGAATATTATAGATAAATATTAAAGTTATTATAAATAAATATCGTTACTATATTGTGCAATTTAATATACACATTAGTTTAGATTAGGTCAATAGTAGATAATTCCACATACTAAATATATTGGAATTGTTATAAGGCAATCTTAAACTGCTTCTGTATACGTATATATAAAGTAGATTAATGTAATCCATATGCTAATGGACATGCATGTAATCGTATAAAAATGTTATATTTCAATATCAAAGGAAATTTCGAGCTTTAGAACCGTTAGCTACTTAAGTCTGTGCTCTACAATTGAGTACACTTATAATTAAGATGTTCTTTTCCCAAGTAAAATATAATTAAGTAAAAAATATTATGTATTTTATATACGCTGAATTTATGTGTCATATTATTTTTTTCATTTCATTATTAGTTTTATACTACTTGGTAATGTAAGCTGGATCACTGAAACATAGGTCGAAAAGAAAAAAAAAAAAAGTTTGTATAGCGAACTAATGACGTATTTTTTTATGACTTTATTATCGAATAATATTTTTTCTCTCCTAAAATTTAATACCATTTAAAAATATGTAATATGTAAATTACGATCGTTGAAAAGCAAACGTTTCTTTTATTACCATGGATTCTTTATTCTGGCGTGGTCCCAATTGTTATTCGGCTGAGGCGATTGAAAGTTCATCGTGCTTGATTTGAGCGCCATAGAAAAAATTTATTATTAAACGATCTTCAAATCTTTTTTCCGATGCGCTAAAGATATAATAATGATGTCAAAGGTCTAATAGGAAAAACATAAAATATTAACACTACAAATGAAGGAAATTTTCATTGTGTAACTTTTGTTTTTTGACGGAATTAGTATGAGAGCAGAATTATGACCATTTTTTTTTAATTTATCGCTTTGTGGCACAAAAAATAAAACTTCATTTCACCGTCTTATTTATAATTCATAAACCTACAAAAGTTTTTCTTTCATCTTCCAATATTGCAGAAAGTGAATTCTTATGCAATAGCATACTAAATTGTAGTAAATGCTTATATGAAACTTTATCTATTAACTAAAATTTAATTTTTTTTCTTCACATCATGAAATCTTACTGTGATAAAATCTTTTTAATATCCCGAAAAGCTCTTAGTTTTCGCAAAATCGCTCTCAAACTTTGATTAATTTTCTCAAAAATGCATATTATGAATTTTCAAATCTTATACTATGAACATTTAATTCATCTAATATTATGCTGTGTTAAAAAATCTTTCTCCAAGACATGAGAAGCTAAGAGACTTACCCTCGAAAAATATAATTCTCTTTAGGAGAATTTATTCAATTATATTCTGTAAAAGGAAAAATTTTATCTTTATTATCTTTGAACGATGCATCTTGTGTGTGATGTATATAATCTGATCAATACGTATACATTTCACTAAAGCTTCTGTGACCACATTATTATAAATGTTATTTATATTGCATTATTAGTGTATAGATTTATTCCAACACGAGCATTTCTATGAAATCTCTATTTGTTAATATTGAAAAGTCATTTAACACTAGAATTTATTTACAACAAAAAATTTTAAAAATGACTAATTTGCTTCGTAAGTATCATAACAAAATAATGTAAAATGGAATGGTATGTAATTATATAACTTTTTAATTTTCTTTCAATTTTTAGTGTTAATAATATGAATCTTTTTTATTAGCGATAAGCCGTATAAGCGTAATTGAGGGCTTATCAATTATACATACTCTATAAAGTTTTATTTCCTGCATTTCAAAAATAACCTTTCTCACTCTCTCTCTCTCTCTCTCTCTCTCTCTCTCTCTCTCTCTCTCTTGCGTGTTTATTAATAAAGTGTAACTGGTGTATAATAATTTTACGGTGACCAGTAAAACTGTGCTAATTAAAAGATTATTGATAACGGATGTTAACTGGTTAATTGTCGCTAATTGAGCGACATTTATCATCAATTATTCAAAAGTATAACTGTACCAGAAAGTGGAATAAAATGAGTATTTCTTTGGAGTATTATGGGAACGTTTATCATTTTTGAGACAGCGTGTTTAGGAAGAAAAACAGGAAAGAGCTAAATTAATTTTTGTTTGCGACTACTTTAGGTGATTCTGCAGTAATTATTTAGTTTTCTGCTTTTCTTGACAAAAGAACTGATAAACTATTAATTACTAAATCGTAATATGATCATTAATTTATTAATTTACTCGAATAGTTTTTGTAAATAAAATTTATATAAATTAAAAAGAACTGGTTAACTGTACAATACAAATATATTAGACAGGTGTTTCGCAATCAGGCCACTTTCAAGATGCAAAATAAAAAATACTAAACAGATAATTTCTTTCGGATTTTAAAACAGCTGTCAGTATAATATTTATATTGTAAAATGAAGCAAGTGATTTTATATAAATTACATTTTTTGCATTATATTTATCGAATGTTTCAGCTTTTATTTAATCAATCTTAGATTAATAATTTGTCAAAGATTATGATCTGTAAAATGCAATTAATTGTAATTAAAAAATTAGATATATTCACTGAATCTAAAACGCACTGAATATATATTTTTATTAATTAGGTATGACTTTCAACGAGACTGGCCGTCAATACCGTTCCGATGACCATTCTCCGAGTTTCGCCGTACATATCAACCTTACCAATTTTAAAAGAATTGCTTTTTTCGTTCTCCCCCTTTTCTCTCGGGGCATGTCGGATTAATACGCGCCTTTCGAACAAAAAAACCGGCGGGAGGTCGAGACTTTCGCGCTTCCACCCCCCCTTATTGTATGTATGCGTTTGCAGATTTCTACGAAATCCGACGCCATCGCCCACCTCTAACTCCCTGCCTTCCAAAAATCCTTCGTCAAATTTGCGAATGCACCCGTCGGGCTGCGCATCGTTGATAAAGTCCTGCGGCAACAGATATATATATATATATATATATATATATATATATATATATATATATATATATATATATATACGTCTCGATTCTTAATCGCCTGGCGCGCCAGACAGCCCGCATGTGCCGTGGATGCAAAGGCGACAGCCGTATAGCGATTCCATTTGAGATGCATATATATGTATATGTATATGTATATATATATATATATATATGTATATGTATATATATATATATATATATATATATATTTGTTGTGTGCGCGCGCGTATGTGTGCATCTGCATAAGATATACAGAGATGTCTTTTCAACAATATTTATATAGAATAATATCGGCTCTGACAGAGACGGGCATATCCGCGCGTCGGCCAGAGGCACGGATCGTATTATCAGTCGGAGGATGAGCCATCAGCGCCCAGCGTATTATACGAGGATCGATTATATTATAGGCGAAACGGCGCACGTGAGGCGGCTCAAGAGGTAATATGAATTATCGCGCCAGTTTTTTTTTTTTTTATTCAACCACTTCTCGTTCCGTTTATGGGCGTCCCCATACTTTCGCAGCTAAGAAGGAGTTTCTTTTTTTGTTATTATTAGTTCTCTTAGTGATCGCTACAGCTGTTCTTTATTTTTTTGCGCGTAATTTTTTTCGCGACTGGAAGAATCTTATTATAATCAACTTTTCATAAGTAAATTTACTGCGGCGAATAGAAATATTAATGTAAAATCATAATCATGAAATGATAAACGTAAACTACTAATGAAATAATGCTGCAACCTCGTGGTATTTTCATTCTGGTTTTATTAGTTCTTCGTAAAATTCCTTAGGCATTGAATATACATTGGGTTATTATAGGCAATAAGTTCGGATTATAAATTCTGTAGATAATATATATAAATAATATAGTGTTTTCATATACATTTGTCACACATTTGTAAGTGTCGAATCATTATTAATGTAAAAACTCGATTTTTTCATGGTAAATTCCACGGGTCTTTGATTTCTCGCTATTTAGGTTAAATACCGCGAACTCTGATGAAGTTTTCCTCGCCGTGTAAATTTATGATAGACCGGAGTTAATGTGCAATTTTTATCGTAACTCACTGGCGACGGATATGTAATTCGAATGTTGAAGGCAATAATTAGTTTGGAATTTTTCGAAGAGGAAAAGGCATTTTAAATAACAATTTTACCGACCATAAAGCTTTTGTTTTATGAAATATAGACCCACATAAAAACGCGCGAGGGCGGAGCGTCCGGGAGCGCGTGTAACTCTTTTTAATTTTCATTTAAAACAACATCATTTCGGCAATGAAATAACGCGTTCTCGTGTTTTTACAGAGTAATAATCCGCATTTAAGTTTCAACTGTACGAAAATGCAGAAGCATGAAAATCGCATCGTCCGAAAAGCTCCTAGTGATATGTACATATATAAATATATATATATATATATATATATATATATATATATATATATATATATAAAAGGAGAATTTAATTTAGAAAAGTATTTCAAGACATTCCTGGTACAATGAGAAAATGTTTTCGCTCAGATTTAAAAACAAAAGCACTTCAGAAAGTTTAACTAGAGAAAAAGCATAGAATAATTTCATAAGTTAGATATTTTAAATATATATATATATATATATATATATATATATATATATATATATATATAGGTGTAATTTGTTTTTTATCCCCTATGTAAAAATAAAAAATTATTGCTTATATTCTGTTTCGTTTTTTATACTTTTTGTACTTTATCTATATAGTAATACAGGCACATCCGATAATAAATATTCTGGTAAACCAATAATTTTATTGAGAAGTCTGACCATTCCTGCCATAGCTTGCGTATTTAATAGTTGACACTGTACGATATATCCAATTATATATATATATATATATATATATATATATATATATATTTCTAATTATATATTCCATTTATGTAAAAATTATAAATGTAATTGTCACACACAAAAGTCGAGCGTTGTTGATTATAGATTTTACAGATACATGAATTATTTTTGGTACTAAATTATTGTTTGTTGTTCAATGTAAAGTAAAACATTTATAATACTATAAAGAATAAACTGAAGATTTTGCTCATATTTTGTATCATTAGCTAAATGTTCTAGGATCAAATATTAAGCCTTGTTATAACGAATACCCGTTTCCAAATACAAATTTTTTTCATCACAATTATAAGACAAGCAAAAGACTAGAAAATGAGAAAAAATTTCAGACGATGGAAAATTTCTGACAAGCTTCAATTTTGCATGGACTGAGAATAAAATTGAGTAATTAAAAAAATTTCATATAATTTCAAAGGCTATATTCGTTTTAATAAGAAATATTGTTTGTGCCTCTTCAACAGAATAGAAAATTAATTGTCTTAATAAATACATCAGTAAGCTTGGCAGATTCAGAATATTTATGATTCTTTCCTACTTAGTTTAATTTTTTCATCGCTTAATTTCTCTCAGATATTATAATTAAAGAAATTGTTATTGATTATTTAGTAAACATTGTTTATGTCTATATTAATTTCTAATTCAAATAAAGTGCAATATTTTTCGTGTATACATTATATTGCTAGCAATAAAATATTATTTTTGATACCTAATAAGGAACTTGATTGTTCGTAATAATGATATCAATATGATAAATGATATATTCATTTGGCGTTTCAGTCAATAGTAGTAAAACAATTTCATGTGTAAAGTGTTGCGGACTGCATATTGAACAAATCTATCTTATTTTCATGGGACCTAGATCTTCGTTTCATTCTTCCAATCTAAATATTTTCTTTGTGGTACTGTGGATAGTGCGTACAGTGCTAACTGCCAATTACTGCTTGATTGATAAATAGATTTCAGCACATAAGTCTCGACCGCCAATTAAAAATATTTGCTAGAGGATTTCACTTATGGTTTGCGGTGCACAAGGCTCGCTAGTCAAACCTATTGCGTTTTTGCCCGCTTACGGTGAAGCGATGGCATTGGTACTAATTTATTATTATAAACAATATTATTATTATTATTCATAAGAAAATATTATTCATAGCATGTCCAAAGTAACATACAAGTCGCAATGCTACCCTTAATGTATAATAGTTGTTAGTATTATATATATATATATATATATATATATATAAGCGCACCTAAAGAAAATTCTTCCATATTTTATCAGTGAATCACTGCAGTGAATATTTTATACTACTTAAGGAAGCCTCGGAAGTACTTATCATACATGCACCAAAGAAATCCTTTAAAAATATTGAACATCGATTCGATTTAATCGCTTATACTATTTAAATTTATTCAATGCAACGAGTTCCATGGCGCAGTGCCAAGGATTAAATTTCATTCGTGCGATTCCACGTAAGATCCCTTCTTATTTCAAGAAATTACTGGAATTCGATCGTTGGTTGTAAGGGAATTTAGAAATTTGCTTAGTTATTTATTCTGTTTATAGAATTATATTTGCCGAGACATAAATCAAAGTTATTATATAAAAACTCTCAGTTATCTACGTCGAAATTTAAAACAAAAATTATAATATCAGTATACATTTTCTACATTTTTCACTCGTGACATTACGTTCAATTATCTTCGATATGTTATTGTAGGACATGTTGAAATTGTTTCAAAATACAACGCTTGTTCTATATTATTCAAGCTTACTGCAATATCTGTCAAGAGGCAATACATGGCGACGATGATGAACCTGAAAAATCGGAGAAAAGCATTTGCTAGCCTGTGATCACAAACGTGAATGCCGAAGAACGCAAAAACACGCGAGGTGTCATAGCTCGAAATATCGTTTTGACTAAAAAAACACACGCGCAATTTGGCGATTGCGGAGAGCCCCTTGCATTAGGAAATTTTCGATATTTCTTTGGCCCAACAGATGGTGCCCGAAGCATAATGGACCGACTGTATGCGTCGTTTCGCTTTGGTCTAGTTTGGGTGAGTCGGCCGCGGGGGGGGGGGCGAAAAAAAAGGAAAGAAGGACGAGAGGTGTGCGAAGCAGCGAGCCGACAAAAAGCCTTACCCCCTCCTTGCTTGCAGGAAACAGTCGATTTTTTTTAACAACTCCAACCTCCCCAATGCCCTCCTTTCTCTCTCTCTCTCTCTCTCTCTCTCTCTCTTCCCCTCGTCCCCCTCTACCCGGCGCGTTTCTGCGCGAAAATTTATTCATTCACACTGCGGCGGACAGTTGCGTGAGAGCGCCTCCTCCGCCCTCGCTCGCAATTCAGAGCTCGCGCGAGCTCGAACCCTCCTCCACCCCCTCCCACGCGTAATTAAGAAGAGCGTAAAGCAACGGGCGCGAAGTAGGTACTCGAGCGAAATCCTCGCAGTCGTATATATAAACTGGCAAAAATAGGAGGCGGGTGGCTGGGGCAGCGAGAGGGAGGGGTATTGCCACTAATTTCCATATTCATTTGTGGGGAGGGGGCATGCGAGTGATGGTGTGCCACCCGCGCTCAGGATGCATTTGCATAGTCGAGTAGAAATGTGGTGTATCGCTATTCATAGTTCAGTAAGCTTGAAAAATCGCGGTTATAATAATAATAATAATAATAACACAAGCAACAATAAAAATAATAGCAATATTAGGGTCGATTAATGCCGCTAAATCCGATCCAGAACAAACTCGCTTAACCAACTTAGTCTTCGTTTATCTCTCCCCTTCCTGTTCCAAAACTTCTTATACACACTCCCGTCCCACCCCATCAGCGTATAAGCGCTCGAGCCCTACTTCTTCCCAGCTGGATGATTGCCAATGAATAGCTAAGAGGACGAGTGGCGGCGTGCTACGCGGGCCGTTTCGAAGTAGCTCTTCGGACCTGTTGATGCGCCGCTCTCGACACACACCCACACCCCCCCCCCCTCGAGACGCGGTCAAGCGTCTAGCGCCGTCGCACCGGGAACGACGTATTCTCGCGCTACTGCACGCGCAAAGCTGCACTTGCGGCTCTTCGAGAGAGAGAGAGAGAGAGAGAGAGAGAGAGAGAGTGCTGCTCAAGGGTTACGAGGAGATCGCGTGTATATATATGTCGCTGTGGGCGCGCGCGCGCGCGCGCCTGTGCGTGTGTGTGTATGTGTGTGCGTATGTTTGCGTATGTTTGCGCCTGTTTTATCTTTTTGCCAGAGTTCCCTGTATTATCGAGGATAATGCGGAATAAAAGCTTTCAGTATAGCCGCTCGACGGGAAGGGAGGTTTGGAAGGCGGATGGAGAAGCTATAGGATATTTAATTTCTGTAAAAGCTCTTCGGGTCTAACGCCCGACCACTTCGATCGTACGTATATATATTTTCAGCTGGGTTAAGCGGGCGCGCGTTACTTGTTTTCCGGCTGCCGCTTCTTTTTATTTTTTTTTTCGTCGTCGCTGCGAAATGCCTCTTCCGTTCTTATTCGGCTTCTTACCGATGCGGGGTTAAATTTCGGCTGCTCCTCCTTGCACGAGCTTTATCACTAAATTAGAAATAAAATTATAAGTGTGTATATATATTTATAGAAAAAACGAGAAGACTGATAATAAATGCGTTGCAATGTACACATGAGTGCAGTAGTTTTGGAAAATGCGAGTTTTGTAAGAAGGAGCGGTTCGGCTGAATCTCCGATTAAACGGTAAAGAAGTTTTCCTACACGCTTTCTACTACATTATGTATATATACATATATAGTCCAGCAGACTCAGAGAATCTACAACGAAATGAATAATGCAAATGGTAATTCCATTCTCGCAATGGGCACATTCAGCCTTCATTTTCTTCGGTGTAAAATCTCATATACATATACCTATATCTATCTTTGGGGGCAAATCCCCCCCCCCTCTCTCTCTCTCTCTCTCTCTCTCTGTCACTCTCCCTTCCAACGCCCCCTCCCCGACCATCCAGCTCGCCAACATTTTTTTGCTCCTTGAGCTCATTCGCCGGGCTTTTATTGCAAAAAAGTATACAGGAGCCAGATGTCGCATACGCCAGACATTTTTCAAGCGATTCCGAACGAGCGGCTGGATTATTTCAGTTCTTGTGGCCGGCCGACCGGCCAGTCGAGGCTGTGCGGCTGCTGCGGCGCGAGCGCGGTCACAAAAGTGAACTGCGAATCGATTTTATTACACAATAATGGTTATATTCTTGATGTTGGATTCCAAGCAGGTCCTGAAGCGCGGGACCGAGGGAAGAAATACAATCTTTATAGAATCCTTTGGTAATTCTATATTTTCCAATTTTCGGACCGTAATGAAATGCAGAGTTGAAAAAAAATACGACGACCAATAGCTGAAAGGAAAGTTCGCTATTTTGCGTTCTTTCTCCCCGCGTTAATTCCATAGTAATGGGATTTATTTGAGACCAATTTGTTATTTTTAATATTATTCAGTATTAATGATTCGAGATCGCGACTGACATATCAGAATCGAATTCGAACATTTTGAATATTTTAACCATAATAAATTATCGAAATATCGAGTATGGTTGAGAATCCATCAATAATTTTATTAGCTATAACTAATTCAGAACACTAGTTGCTTGCCTACCTGATGCATGTCTTACGAGCTTCATTGATCATTTTTATCTCAAAGCATAATTTATTAAATGGCTTGTTAACTTTAATATTGTAGGTTATTAAACAAAAGTCTATAGGCAATTGTTATAATTTATTTGTATATATAAGCGATTTGTTATTATTATGATAAAGTTTATAAGTATTTATATAATCTGCACAATAGTTAGAGATTATTATAAGTTACTTCTATTAAAAAAACACGCATGTTCTTGATTTCTCTGAGATCAACTCTGCCGCGTTCCCCTTCCGCGCCGCACTGGCGCATCCTGTCTGTACGCATAACATATACGCGCATCGTATATGCGTAAGAACACGTTTCACGCATTTACTCATAATAAACTATAGATGTATACGCTTCCTAACATATATTATAAATGATTTTAGTCATCTATTATAAGAGTGCAAGTTTTTGAAAAATCAAACTTACTAATAGGTTTAAAGTGTAATTAGATAAAGCGATCGATACTAATTTTCATATGTTGGACTCCCAATAATCACAGTTGTTGTCTTGAACTTGGCATTTTTAAAGGACCAAAAGATATACCGAGTGTGTATTTTTTTTTTGACACTAGGAAAGCTAAAATAACAAAATGTTAGTACTTCTTCGTTGCAGATTACGTGCAGATTCACTGGTTTTATTGAAGTTACGATGTTGACCACAATCACGGTGTGATCGACACACCGATCGTTATTGGAATCGATTTGAAGAGTGACGCCTGCTCGAACCATATAGTTCAGCAAAACGGACGCTTATCAGCGGTTTAACGGTTTTTAACAATGTTTTCATCGTGACAAAGAAAGCGAATTATAGTTTTAAATTATATATATATATATATATATATATATATATATATATATATATATATATATATTGTGTGTGTATATATGTTTGTACTAGAAATAAAGAGCTGCTCGTAATATTTTTTATTTTATCAATGGCCCGCGCAACGGCTAACAACGTCACATTCCATTATTACAATTTGTTATGTCAATACGTATACTTATGTAAGCATTATGACGTCAAAGAATATGTTCTGATTTAAAATTTACAGTTCGCTGTTTGATGAATGAGGTATGGGGATTGAAGAAAACAGAAACATCCTTATACGTGCATTAATGGCGAATCTTCCAAGCAACAGCAGTGTTGATGATGCATGAATCTTCTCTTTACTGGCCATCCAAAACAATTTCTTTTGCATTCTCGATTGATTCCGGTTGTACCTCGTATTTTTTAGACAACGAAAGATTTGGAAGAGGAGTATATGTGTGTATATATATATATATATATATATATATATATATATATATATATATATATATATATACCCGTAAATATTCTCTAGGCGCAGCTAGTGAACTATATGTGATATAAGGGATTGGGAGTAATTCACGGTGAGGGAGGGGTCTCTCTCGCCTGTGACACGACGGGCACTGAAATTCTCAGTCTTTAAAAGCAACATCAATTCGTAAACTTTCCCGGCATATCAGTATACAGGGCATTGCCCCAGCTTCAGCTACATATATATATATATATGTGTGTGTGTGTGTGTGTGTGTGTGTGTGTGTGTGTGTGTGTGTGTGTGTGTGTGTGTGTACGAGATAGAAAGAGTAGGGGGAAGAGGGAGGGAGAGAGAAAAGTTCAATGGTAAATACGACTTGCGGTCCAATGGAAATTGAGAAAAACAGCGCGCCGACACAACGGAAACAGGCACACGCACATATACTTTATTCATCCTTTTAGGAAACAAGTATAGTTTCGATACTGAATTATTTTCTTTATCGACAACTATTTCCGTAAGATATGGGGCACAACGGTATAAGTGAAATTCTATTTCTTCTCGCGGGAGAGAAAACTTTTCGGTGCGCGAGGCCGGCGCATTCGTATTAATAAGTTAAAAGTACCCTCAACCGAGGAAGTGTATATTGCAGAAACTTTTCTCGGATATTTAAACGCGGCAATTCGGAAAAACAATGAGGCAATTGATATTGCAATGAAGAATATCGATAATTGTAGACTATGGAATTATTCGAAACTGAAGCCTATGCGGAGGAGGTAATTTGTCTTTAATTTCGTAAACAAAAAATGTACGCGTATTAGTAATTGATCAGATTTAATAAGTTTACTACGAAGATAAAAATCAAACTTAATATTAAATATTTATAAATCAAAATTAATATAATTTCTCTGTTCAATTTATCGTGGATATCTAAATATATAGAAGTTAAACGAATCTAATCGATTCCAAGACTCATTGCTTGGTAATACTATAATTTCAATAAAACATGATTTGTTTATTATCCACGCAACATCCATAATATGTATCCAAATGCTTGTAATTAATTGACATCTATTGTCTTTAAAAATTGAATTATGATAATAACGCGATCCCTTAAAGTTGTCGTATATTTCATTACTCAATGTGTTTTGTCCATAAATAAAATTGTAAATACCATACCTTACTTAAAAGTAGCAATAGTGTTGAGGATTTTTTAAATAGGATTAAGCTGGATCCAAAGATTTCCCATCATTTTCGATGACCGAGCGTTATGGTGTGAGAGAATAGTTTCATCCGTCCGTCGCTCGAGGCGGTCGACCTTTCTCGCAACAGTTTCTCATTCAATTTCATCACTGGATAATGTTACTGAGCACGGTTACAATGGTTTCCATTCGTTTGTGTAGCTTTAAATAAATCAGATCTAACTGCAGAAGAAAAAAAGAAGAATAGCATGGGCGATTTGAATTATTTCGTTTAAGCTTCATTGTTTCTCCTCAAAAGACACGTGACTTTTTGCATTTCGAATTGTCGTCGTAGGATGGATTTTTCGTTGCCAGTCAATTCATGCCACCGAGAACGCTTCTTTTTCTTCATTCTCAATTTCTTCGGTTCAATTCTTCCGGTAGCCAATTTTCCTTCTTTCTTTTTCACGCCAAGGAAACTTTTTCCAACGGAGATTTAATTTAGGTGCTTCAAAGTGGTAGAGATTGTCTACTTATATACAAGTTGCATATGCTATGTAATGTTGCTTTTAATATTTAAAAATAATTTCAATTCTTGGTTTTTGACCAATAGATTAATTTGACTGAATGATTTTTTTGTATGTAACATTAAATTGTTCAAACTAATATTTACAGTTGTTATTGTATGGAGCAGTATACTCTTATACTTATATAAGAGATATATCCTCTTATAATGAAACCATCATAATAGCCAAAAAAACTTAACCATACATAAAATAATTTGGAAACCATCATATGAAGTTTATGATCTATATTTGACAGTGAAGACCATTGGTGAACATGCGAATCAGTAATATCTAAACGTAATAGATGGCACTGATCAGAATTAACGCCCGATCCCAATAAATCTTTGTTGATATGAGTTATAGCTACATATTGCTAAATATATTGCTATATATTGCTATATATAGCAAATATATTGCTATATAATATATTGCTAAAGTTGATATGATCAATGTCCGTCAGTCCTTATCGACAGATAACGCATTCCTGAAATTCGCACACTATTGCCGCTATAAAAAAAAATAGGAAAGCATACGACGGAGCGAGAAATTTAATTGTCAGAGATACGCCGCTGCTCTCTGAAATTCCAGATAGCGCAGAAAATACGAAAAAAGAGGAGGTCAGAGCGCGTAAAAGTGCGTTACACAGACTCGATGGAGCACTGCACCTTGCCTATATATATGCACGCAGCTCGCGTATGTACGCTCTTCCGCGTTTATCGAGTGATAAACCCCGAGGGGGAAAAAACACCGCCGCACGCGCGTATAGCTCCGCGAGAAGCGCACTTTTCAGGAAAGTTTATCCCGTTATGGTGGAGCGGGATGGTAAAGGGGGTGGGTGGTCGAGAGCTTCAGCAGCAACACCTCGTTCATCCGATGCGTGTGGAGAACGCGTTATAAATTGTTCCATACGCACTGCATTAGAGTATAACAGCGCTGGCGTACGTTTTCCGCCCCCCCCCTCCCTCCCCCACACTCTCATCCACGTCGTCGGGCAGCCTGTATATTTATTGCGATAGGCTTCGCGCAGAATGCAGCGAGGCTAAATTTATCGCGGCCAGCGCCGCGGCGAGGCCGTGAAAAAGCTGAAAAAGGGAAAGCCGGAGAATAGCAGTGGATACAGGATTGAGGGGGTGGTATGAGGGAGGGGGGTGACCAGGAAGAGTCAGTCGGTATGGCTGAATTTTTTTTGCGGGATTTTTTTCGCAACCCCTTCCTTCTCCCCCGTAAATCGCGTCGACGCCAATTTTTCTATCGGCTCGCGTGCGTGGTCGCTTTTTCCGTAGACGCAGTCCTCCCGATCGGGGCTTTTTGCGCTAGCGAAGCCGCGACTGTTTATTACAGAATTGGTTCTCCTCGCTTTTTACTTCGCTACCGATTTATATATATATAGATATATGTATATATATATATTTGGAATTACGCGCGACATTCGGGCACGACGTCGAACGCCCGCCGGTCAAATCTTTCAATGCCGTGAAACGGCGGTGCCCACTCTCTCTTGAAAATCGGCGAGATTCGAAGATACGGCCGCCCGGCGTAAGTACAGATGCTTGTTTGTGGCTCGATCGACCGATATATTTCCGCCGTCAGAGGCTCGACCATTGGGAAAACGAGATTTTACGACTTGTTCGTAACAATTGCGGAGAGATGGTTGGGGGGAGGGCATAAGAATTCGCCGGTAGTGTTTTTTTTTTATATTTGAAGCCGGTGTTTATTAAAATTTACGAACGACAGTGAGAGATTTTGCCGCCCGTAGTTTTTTCTCCGTTTCTATACGAGTGTTCGAATTTATATTTCTGTTTCGGGATTCGGGATATTTTAATGAATCTGGAAATGGAATTATAAAGCCGTCGATCTAGAACTGGATTATTTTGGGATGCTAAAATAATACAATCAAATATGATTCAGTATCCCGTACACTTATAAATATTTAAAAGCTGTAATTTTGGATGTTTATTATCCGGCCCGTAACCTATTTCCGTCTTATATTTAAACATCAATAATGTAATTAGCTTATAATATGAGGCAATTAAAATTAACGCATTGATCTATAAACCAATTAATTACTTGAAAATTTCAATGGAAATATTAATAATCGACCTTACTGTGTACTGTAAAACGTAATTTAATTATCAGACAAATATACGAAAGTTAGACAATTATTATTCTGCGGAATTTGACATCTCGATTTCGTTACAAAACAAAAAATAAATCTAATCATTTACGTAATTAACGATTACAAATGAGAATCATATTTCTTGCTCTGAAATCCACATTTTAGATAATTCATAGTTTCGCGCGTGCGCTTTTCCACTATAATATGAATCAACGCGAATAAGCTCAGCCAAACCGGCAATTCGTTTATGAAATCAAAAAGTAAAAGAAGAGAGCGACAAAACGCCGAGAGAGAGAGAGAGAGAGAGAGAGCGCGCTCTGCAATTCGTCAACCGTGCGCGACAGGGGGCCTCGATAAAAAAGAGCCGAGTCGCACGCGAGCGATATACACCAAAAAAATGTCGCCCGCACACACAGCGGGCGCTACATGCAGGGCCGCGCTTTCCGAGCCAAGAATAAACGACGACTGGGGTGGCGCGGCGCGCCTCCGCGCGTCCTCGACTGTCGATGGCGAGCTCGACGCGAGCCAGCCGGTCGCGCGGCCGTATCAACAGCGGGCGTAATTAATGAGCGTCGCTGTACAGTAGAAAGAGGGAGAGAGAGAGAGAGAGAGAAAGAGAGAGAGTGCGAGCAGCGGGAGGGGTGATCTGCCGTGGAGAGATGGGGTAGGGGGAGGCAATAAGTCATTAAGATCGGTCGCGATAACCGATGGACGACCGCAGCCCCGTTGGGCTTCGAGCGGTAGTTACACGGCTCGGGCTTTGGCAATTCTTCGCTCGGCTCTGTACGTGGGTGGATGGGTAGTGGTCAAGGGACGGGGCTCGGGGGAGGGAGGATTTACGCAGAGAAAGCACACGGGAATGCCTCGGGAGGGAGGGAGTGGTATCGACTGATCCGCTAGCGATCTTCCTGAGGTATTCGAATAATGCGCGAAGCGAGAAATTTCATTAAATCTAATTCGCGAGTAGAGGGAGAGAGAGAGAGAGAGAGAGAGAGAGAGAGAGAGAGAGAGGGACTCGTAGAAGATGTTTTGATTTTCTTTTTGTTATTCTCTTTTTTATTATTGTATGCGTTCAACGGTCACGCAGAGATGGACCGGTGAGGAGGACAACTTTAATATTGACTTAGGCCACTCGGCCTGCATTGCACATGTTTTTTTAACATGTACGATTTCTTCAAACACTGGAGTACTTCAAAAATCTTTCGACCATGATTTTGAGGGTACAACGTAAGGACCAAAAAAGTAACGGAAATTCCATTAGAACCTACTTATTAATCAATATTTTCATTTTACCCATCGGCTTCGAAGTGATTTCCAGTTAGCGGTATTCGTGCGTTTTCCCCATCGATTCTTCGGAAACTGATTCACAGGCACGATCGTGTGGATAGAGGCACTGTTTTAGTGGATTTTCCAATTTCATCTGTATTTAAAACCTTCGAGTAAAATTTAAGATTGATTATTGTACATGATTGAATGAATTACTTGTTTAGAATTCACAATCTTAGCAACAAATTGTATATAGTTTGATACGGCGAAACGATAATGTCTTTCTTGATAATGCTTTGTAAGAATTGTTGTAAATATCAATTCTCTGACATTTACGTCATGACCTTCTATTGTTGTTGTATCGTCTACGTCAAAACAGCATGCTTTCAGATTTGTTCAATTCATTCGCACATATCGATTTTTTCTCGTATACATTACAGAGATATACACCAATTCGGATATTTTATTAATCATTATCTCTCCCCTTCTTTCTTCAAACTTTCTTGTTTTAAATGCTTACCGAATAATAATTGTATTTATTTTTTTTATTTATTTAATTATATAAATGGAAGTAAATCCTTTCACAATTTAGATACAAAAATAGCACATATAGGATATGTCAAAAATACATTTAAATGTCGTAACAATTTAATAAAATAGAAATCAAATAAAGTCAGACAATAATACGAAATATCATAGATAAGTAAATATTTTGAAATACGATTTCTATATATATTAGAGTGATTTAAGTTTATAACATAAAATTGAAGATTGAAAAAAATATGATAATTACGAACAAAGAAGTCAAAACATGCATTTTGATGTTTTACGTGCCTGTTAACATAGTTTATTATTTATTATCAGTATGATTATTTATATCATTATTTATTATCGTTAATCTATTTAATTGCAGATGGATGATATTTAACAATTTTTAGATATTCAGTAACACATATTGTTAAATAACAATAGAAGCAGTTTTAACAATATACATCTATCGACAATGAGACCAACAAATACATTTTAAATTACAATTGTTGACCATAACATTTAGAAACATAACGAAAAATCTAATGTTTTATTTAGTAAAACAATTGAAACCTCAATCCTAAGATTATTATATGATAATAAAGTAAATTATTTCCTAAACTTCTAATCAACGATTATATGAGGAGTAGTTTATGCTGTTCTGTGTATTAACTATTGCAGAAATCACCTAAAATACTCGAAAATCCGTCAGTGAGAATATGAAACCACCATGACGCAACGACCTCAAAGTACATTATTAAACAAAAGCAACTTCTTCTATACATCAACTCGAACGCGCGGCGCCTACAATAACGAATTCAACGAACCGACATAGATTTTCCATTGTCGTCTCGCTCCATCTGGGGAGCCCGCACGGCTCGAGACAACAATGAAGCCCTCGCCCGCGGGACAAATTGAAAATAAAGCGTCGCCCTGATACCCGCCCCCCTCCCCCATCCACTCTACCCTCTTCCGACAGAAGCAATAAGTTGGCGCGACGAATGTAGCAATCGTTCGCGCAATATAACGCAGTTTTATGGTTTCGATCCCCACCCCGCGCCGCCTCCCTAACGCTCGGCGTCAATCCTGAGCGTATAGGTATATAATTCACGGGGGAAGGGGGCGAAAAGATCATCGCTGCGGGGGCAATACGGGCGTTTCGAGCTGCGCGCCGGGCAAAGCGTATAGTTATACGTAAATGCGCGCCGGGACGCGAGCGTGCTTATACGGCGCGAACGAAGTGCGTTTTCGGTGCGAAGTACCCACGCTCTATATACGTATATATGTATACGTGTATGTATGATGTACTCGAAGCGCAAACTGTACACAGCCACATACGCACGCACGCACACCGTGCGCTCGAGTGGCTTTCGTGCGAGCGCGTGCGCTGACTCGCTCAAGCCCGCTTTTACTGCTCGATAAACCGAGACAATGCTCCCGAGTCCTTTTGCGCTCTTTCTCTCTCCCTCCCTCGTTTCGCTCTCAAGAGCGACACGCGCAACGAGCGGACGGTGGCACTTCGCTTCGGCTCGTTCCAATCGATTTCTACATCTGCGGGCTATTATTGCGACTCCGACGCTCCGATCTCTCTCTCTCTCTCTCTCTCTCTCTCTCTCTCCCTCTCTCTCTCCTTCTCTCTTATTCTCTCTATCATGCTAGGAGGATGAGGGGTGCTTGGGAAGCATTTTTCCTCTCTTTCTGATCCAGACTTGCGTGGGTCTCCTCGACACGGCGACCTGTTCCTCTCTCTCTCTCTCTCTCTCTCTCTCTCTCTCTCTCTCTCTCTCTCATCGATGGGATCGGTCGTATAAAAACGGAAAACGAAGATCGACCGCGGGGTTGAGGAGGAGGAGAAGAAAACGTCGTCCCGCGGTGGTGTTTCCGAGACTCTTTATAATTACCGGTGACTCGAGGGGCCGAGCATGGAAAGTGCACAAACTTTATTCGTTTATATTTACGAGCCGTACTAACGGGCGACGAACGCGGAATGATAGGAGAGAGGCGGTCCGCCGGAAGGACTATATATATATATATATATATATATATATGTATATATATATATGTGTGCCACTATCATTGGTAAATCGAACGTTTACCGCTATTAGACGTATATACATCGATGGCCCCAACTGCACTTGCCACGATCGGTATTAGAGCTCTTATCATAACTCAACTGCCGCCCCCAAATGTATAAGAGCATTTCCACTTGCATTTTCAGATCCCCCGTATGATATAATAACCTAAATCTGTCTTTTTTAGTGAGTCGAAGGAAATTTCACGTACTGCAGCTGTAACTGTAAATCAATGTGCTTCTATGGAAATAAACTTCTATGGAATGTGTCGTGTTTTTTAAACGTCTTATTTCTGTGCAAAAATATCGCAAACATTAGTCTTCGTTCGGGGACGTTGGTACCCAGTTGTAAATATGGATGTATTCTGTCCGTGGCTTCGCGTTCGAGACTCGCCCTAAAGTCGACTTTTCGTTCGTATACGGACTCAGTTCGAAACACTAGCTGAACTAAAGTAAAATAGTAAATGTCAACAAATCTCGCGTAAATAGGTGCAAAATTTACAAACTTTTTGTATTTATTCTACGATGTTTGTAAAGGAAAATTATTTGCTTTACAAAAAAAATCTTAACACATACATGTAGTACTTATGAAATGCTTTTAAATGACAGAGTAATAGCTCAATCCTTCCAGTACTGAACAATACACAAAAAAAATTATAAAACATTTAGTTTATTAAAAAAGCAACAAAAAAGAACAAAAAAGAGAGCCGGTCTAATTTTAATTAAAATTTAACGAGTCTCTCTAGAAAAAACTTTATTAAAAGCGAAAGAGCGCCTGAAATTTCCTTGATCAAACAGGCGCGCGCGCGCACACACGTACACGCGCGCATACAGGCACGTAGATAAGTAAGAAAGGTATTTAATTCCATTACAGCTCCCCAATATCTTAATTAACTTATTACCCTGGCTACTATATAAGAGTACTGCCGGAAAAAATTACGTTTATTCTTCCACATTCCTACCGCCTCTCTCTATCGCGCGTCGAATCCCACATCAGATACTTCAAAATCAGTTGTCATTTGAGTCTCGCGCTTGAAATTCTTTGAACACTAGTAGCTCTATCGCGAAAAAACGCTTTCTAATAATAATTATAATATTGTCAAATAATGTGATCGCAAACTGTAATGAATCCAAAAAATCACCATAGTCTCTAATTTCTAATTCAAAATAATCTCCATATTCAATTACGTGCTAAGCGCGGCATCTGTAACAGCATAAACTCATATTTCTTTGAAATTCGAGAATAGTGAAGAAGATCCCGCATTGTGTATGTCTATTACTAACATTCATTTGCAGACTCTTCGTGTGACTCACGCGTGCGCGTGCATATATATATATATATGTGTATATGTGTGTGTGTGTGTGTACGCGCGTGCGCGCGCACTGAAATTACCGAATATAAACTTAAATTACCGAATATAAACTAGATATTTATATCTATACGGAACGCTAACACATCTCAGCCTAGTAAATTGCTAGATACAGAAAGGGAGAGAGAGAGAGAGAGAGAGAGGCAGATAGAGGATCGTACGCGTCGGTCGAATCGAGCACGCTCAACTTATAAACAAAGAATTAAAGGAGGCGCTGTATACCGCACGCGTCGCCGTTTATACCTCCTTATATATACGTATATATATATATATATATATATATATATATATATATATATATATATATATATAAAGCGCGCGAACTACGGTGCAGTTCTCGCCAGTTATTTGTGTCCGCTTCTCACGTAGCGACCGTAAGTATTCGGCCAGCCGCACCGAAGCGCAGCGTGCCGGCTCTCTCGATTGAAAGCGAAAAAGGCAATAGCATCGCTAGGACCGTCCTCTCCCGCTCTTCCTACTCCTTCTCAATGCACCCTCTCATCGCTCCGCGACTCTCGGTGCGTCCTCTGCTTGCCTATGAGGACTCTGCCCCGGTCTTTCTTTTCTCGGTCTCTCTCTCTCTCTCTCTCTCTCTCTCTCTCTCTCTCTCTTTTCCAGGGAGACGAAATGAGAGCTCTCCGTTAGGGAGATTATATCGGTGTAGTGCGACGCTGAGGCTGCTCAGAGCATGGGAACCGCTGAGGAAATGATTACAACGGAGCTGCTACTTTTAAGAGGGAGGGAGAGAAAGAGAAAAAGTTAGAGAGAGATAGAGAGAACGGGCTGAGCAAAAAGAGACTCCCCTCTTCAGGAACTTAGCGGAAAGAAAATGCTCGGGATTCGTCCCGGGGCTTTAGTTGTGTGAAGAGATCTTTAGTCTACTATTTCTTTTTTGCCCCTTTCCCACCGCCTCCCCTCTTCTGACCACCTTCAGCCTTCTCGAGCCAGAACAAGGAGGGGAGAAATTCCTCCTTTATCTTCCTCCCGTGTTTTTTTATTTTTGAAACGTAGAATGGGCCACTTATATTGTTTTAGCTGCGCTAATTACATATGCGTGCGAGGGAGAGAGAGAGAGAGAGAGAGAAAGAGAGTAAAAGAGAGAGCCAGGAAAAAGAAATATAAAAAAGCTAAGCGCTCCAGACTTAAGAGCGACAGTATTCACGCGACAACGGGGCGACGCGTCGTGTCGCTCCGGGGAAATTAGATTCCAACGACGGAGTCTACAGATTTTTCTCTCGCCCGTCTTTTTAATTTGAAAATGAGGCGAGAGGTCCAGGATTAACCGTCTCGCGGACCGGGACAACACTGACTGCTGATGAGTTTTAATTAGACCAAGGAAACGAATCAATTTATCCGTTGCTTCCTTCGTTGTTGATAATAATAATTGAAATAAGCTTCGATTTTCGAAAATACTTTCACAATGGCTTGACAACAGTAAAAAGGCCCGTCGCACATGCGAGAATCTTTCGTAGCTAAACATGTTGGAATTTTTCTTTTAAGCCCTATCTATAATGCGAGCGCACGGCCACGCACACAGACACATACACACACACACACACAAAATTTGGACTATCGCGAAAAGTTCTATTTTACGAATAATTTTATGAATATTTCCGAAACTATGTATGAGAAATATGTGCGGTAGTCAATGAAATTGAACGAAAGCAAAAAGAAGACAAAAGAACGCTCTTGAAATTCCTTATGCGCACTGTAGAGCGTTACCACTCTTAAATTCCACTGGTAATTCCCTTCTTCCTTTTCGAGAAAAGTTTATAAAATATGATTTAAAAACAAAAAATTCGAGAAAAATAGAGGAATTTCTCGACGTAAAAAGGCTAAATATGTCTAGATGCTTTTGCAATATTTTTTTTGCCGACATTGGATGAAACTGATTAAAAATCACTAATCGATAAAATTGCTCGGTGAGCACGTGTACTTAAACAAAATCTTCAATGAATAATAAAAATTAATGGACGCCTATATAGCGTAAGACTTACGACTTTTTAAAATTTTGATGGATTTATTTGAAACCGGTCGAAATCTAATTCGTTTTTTTTATCGGTGAAATTTGAAATTCATAAAAAATCGCACGCGAGTGCATGAATCTTCGTCGATATCGAAAATATATTTCATTGCTTTCTCGTAAAAAAAGAAGAACGGTACCACACCCCTTTCCTCTTCCGATCGCCTACCCCGCCACGAGAAAATTCAAATTCCTACGTCAAAAGTATATAAATCCTTCGGCATATTCCTGTTCCTCTTCCCTTCTCCCTCCCTCTCTCGCTCTCTCTCAAAGATGTGGATACGCAACGATGTAAGCAAAAATAGAAACTTACCCGCGCAAAAAGCGAAATCTCAGAGAGCGAAAGAAAATCGTACATATACGTATATATGTACGTCTGGCGCGCCTCTGTCGCGCGATATAAATTTTCACGATTTCCCCTTCTCCGGGCAATGGAATAATAATAATCATAATAATAATAATAATAATAATGATAATATTTTTGTCACTCCCTCCCTCGCGTTCATTCTTGAGGACGATATCTGGAATCCCCCGGACGGGCTCGTCCGAACTTTTCCCCCCATCGGCATGTTTATAATCCACTAATCGCCCGAGCTTACCTATCCGCGGAAAGGGGAGAGGGGAAGGCGGAGAGGTACAATTTAAAACTTTTCGGGAGCAGCGCGCGACCCATTATTTCCAAGGGGGCCGCCGCGACGCGTCTCCGTCTCCCCTTCGCTACCGCTAAGAGACTCCGGTCCCGCCCCCGCCCCCCATCTCTCCTCATTTTGCGCCTCATAGATCGTCAAATCTCAAGGAGTTTTAGCCCGCCTCTCAACTTTGTAATCGCTTTATAAATTATGCGCGCATTCATCCGCCGGGTTGGAGGAGGCACGACCTCATCGCCGCTGGGAAGAAGGAGCGACGTGGGGTCGAAAGCGTCGAGCGAGCGGGGCGTCGACGCGCGCCACCCGTGACCGACGATTTGGGATCCCTGCGAGCGGCGACAACGACGAGGATCCGTGGGAGCCGGGATGGGGAATGGGGATGCTGCGGCGCTAGAGTGGCTTTAGTACGTTTAAACTCGGAAAGTCAAGAAATGCAACGACGGATCCTTAGGCTATTTTTATGCGGGCTATCGACGGATGTTAATTGCATTATAATTGAGTTGGTGACAAGCCATGACCAGCTTAGTTTGGTAACACTGAACCTCTGCGTCTTTTTCAAAAATTGACCACTATGTGTTTGTCTGTAGCACGTCAGAAAAATATAAAAAAATATATTGGAAAACTAATCTTTACATTTAGTCAGGAATATTACAACATGGATTTTCATATATAATTTACGGTGTAAAATAGGTTCCATAACATAATTGTTTATTAAAACAATTGGCCATGAAAAACTTAGTTCGCCTACACATGTTGTTAGCCACTGAATTTAAATACTTTGACAATTTATCTTGTTCAAGCTATCTACAGATTTTCCTTAAAAAAAAAAAAAAAAAAAGAAAAAAAAACGTGATGGATAATCAAGTTTTCACACATATAGGACGCAATACCATTAATATATGTTTCTCATTTTCGAACAAATATTTCATAAATCTTATAGCCAAAAGCGCAAAGCACAGAAACACAAAATCAGTGAATTCCAGGTTTATAAACAATGATTCCACAAACTGACAATTCACATAACTCAAAGAACAAAATTAAGAACACTAAGAACAAAATTCAAATGCGAATACTTAGGTACAAGTAAAATTTCAAGTCAAATTTCTATCTTTCGTTGTTGTTGCACGCCTGTGAGTTGTGTGCTTAGAGTTTTTCGGCCAGTATCTAAAGACTTGTTATCAGACTAAAAACTATCTCAGACATGTCAAATTTTGTATTTGAAAAATAAAATAAATATGTATATTTTAATGCGAGTCTCTTGTACGTATGAAAAATTTCTTCTCCCCGTTCTCTGCAATTGACAGAAAATCTACGTTAGATGCTGAAGAGAAATGATCAATGGGTTTGAATTCAACGGCTCAAAGAATATATAAGGCATATTTATTCCGCTTACCAATCCTATGCAATATATTTTAATATTTGACTATGAAATCGATTTTTTTACAGTAAAAAATACACATCAATATTTTATAAACTATTACTGACGGCTTGGATTTTTGTAAGATAGTAAGAAAAGAGCTAATGATTTCAGCTATCGACATTCCTTTGATAATAATCTATAGTTATATGATGTTTAGAATTGTATTGATCTTAAATTGCTTTGCCGCGTTTCTCAAGAATATATAATATTAACTTATCATCCTTAGGATTATTGAAGAATAAAGAAAAATCGACAGTATACCTTGATTTTATATTAATTGCGATTTATTTCTTATTTGCACAGATCTTACTATACATTGATTAATGCTACTTAACATCACGCAGTGATTGTGTTCTACTTTTACATTCAATTTATTCGCATAATTATTTTTTTTCGACTTGAAAAAGTTCAGTTTAACCTGACTCCTTTCAACCTCGAGTAATTAAAAATAATAAGAATCATTTAGACAGCATAAACCATTGGCTCCTTTCTAACTAAGTTGTTATTGTCATTGAGCCTCTGCAACCTCTACACTGATGTCATCAAACTTCTATATTTATTACATGGAGAAGAAAAAGTTACTCTACGATCAATATAATAACATTCAAAATGAGATTGTACGATTTAAGATTATAAGACTTTTGCTTGTAACAATAATATGGATTTTAAATTGCAAAGTCTAATGATTCAGTTTTCAAAAGATAAAATTTTAAAAGACTTTTATCTTTTGATAAGCTTAGACGTGCACCTAAATCCCATCATCTTATTAATCTATCCACTTAACTAAGGAAAACGTACAGACAATTTGTCTAAGGGCCTATTAAATGTGGCTTAATAATTTTTGAAACGTTAGCTAGAGGGTGGGACTACAAAAATCTTATTTTAAGTTAAAATTTTCAAGTTTTTTTATAGTTCATAACCAACAGTTGTTAATTAACCACATTATTTACTAATGTATTATAAATATTATGAATGTTATTATATCATCTTTAGTAAATACTTGTATATAATGAGTACTGCGTCAATTTCAATTAGAAATAAACCTTCAATATTACATATAATCTTGAATTTTCTATATTATATGCAATTCAAAGTTTTTAAAGGTAAAGTGATAAGTTCATTAATTATTTAGAAAAGTGTACTGTAATTATACGATGAAGTTAGACATATCGTAAATTTTTCATTATTATTGTTCTCCTACTTCCAAAACAAACGATCGTATGAGCGCAGGTCATGATGAGCGCGCAGTGCTTCTGTACAAGTGAGGATGGATTAAGAATAGGGGAGGGGAGGCTGTCCAACTTTTCTATTTCAAATCCCACTTCGAACGGATTTTCTAAATTCGAAATGCCACGCGCTTGTGACAAACACGTGTACGTAGGTCTAATCCCCGTAATTTCGCGCTCGAAGCTAATAACTTTTGCCCGTGCGCATATAATCCATCCTGCAGGAGGGGAGGGAGATCTCTGAATAAAACTAATTCGCAGAGCCTCGGACTTGGGCGTCGATACGCTTGCTCTGAAAGATCCGAGCGAATGCGCGGGTGTATGTTCCTGTGTGTGTGTGTGTGTGTGTGTGTGTGTGTGTGTGTGTGTGTACACCAGCTTCAATATAACTCATCTCGCGACTCTTTTCAGCCGGGGGAGGGGGGCGAAAACGGGAGCGGGTACCCGTCTTGCGCGCGAATCGAATGACGACGGACCGGGAGACTGGTCGGGGGACGAAGGTGTGCGAAGAGACGGTGGGAAGGGGCGACGCCGGCGTCGACAAACACAAATCAGATCTCTGGTGGTGCGGGTCCGCTACGGAGCCTCGCGTGAACTTCGTCGCCGACGAACTTATATATACGGCCGTTTCGTGGATGAGACGCGCGATAGGGCGCGCGCGCGCGCGTTCCGTTGGGGATTCGGGGGCGGGGGAAGGCGGGATGAGAAAGAAGACGCGGGATGGGGTGGCAGGATGGGATGAAGAGGGGTTAGAGTTAGAAAGAGAACCGAAGCCGGAGGCAAGGCATGAAATCAGTTTAGTTGTAGTCGGCGAGCGTCTAGAAAATTGCATTGCTCGCCGGTCCCAGTACTCTTTCTCGCTCTCGTTCTAGCTCTCTTTTGCTCAATCTTTTTATATTTGATATATATATATATATATATATATATATATATATATATATATACATATATAACTGTGCAGGGATTCGTGGCGCAACAGCCACGACGGAAACTTCGCGAGCGAAAGTATTGTGTGAGTGGTAAAGGGGTCGAGGATGTCATGTGGAGGCATCTAGGTAAAGAGGAGAAATTCAGTAGTGAGTATTGGGCAAGAAGAAAGACTATGATATGAGAAATGAAATTAAACGGATATTCTTTGAGGAAGAACGGTAGTTGATATCATATAAATGCGATGCTAAAGAGAGATTTTGCACGTTCCGTTATTAGATATATTTATACGATGGTAAATAAATCGCTTCCTCCATAATTAATGTTACGATTGAAAAAACTGTATTGATGGAATTTAGAAATAGTACTGTAATTACAGTATAGTAATCATTACTAAATCTTCGATTGAATTTTGTAAATGCATTTTTGTGAAATGCATCGTTATTTTATATGACGAGAGAACGATAAATGATGATAAATCATAACGAGCATTTTTGCTAAATGTGAATGCACGTCATTGAGCGAAACGTGATTGTTTATCCAATTATGAAGGCATGATATTTTATCCATTCTTGCGTTACGTAGAATAATTAATGCAACAGAATTTATATACTATTCGATATTCGACAGAGTATTCGAATTGCAATTGATTGATTTATTTGATTGAGGTATTCTTCTGAATTTTTCTTTTGCTTCGCAGTCATATTTTTGAGAAAAATGGAGCATTTTTTATGTACACATATCAATATCCTTGTAGTACTATATAAATTTCACTAATTTCCGCTCGGATAAGTTTGTACTAAATCTTCTAGCAAAGTTTTCTGATTTGCGAAATTTCCAGGGGCGCGCCAGGGAAGATGGATAAAGGCGATTGTTTTGCTTGCGTAATTGCATCGAGTGTGTACACGACGCAGGGCGAATATCAGCCTATATATAATTTAAATTTGCAATTAAAAGTTAAATAGTTCGCGCGCGAGAATGAGAGAGAGAGAGAGAGAGAGAGAGAGAGAGAGAGAGAGCGGGCGTTTTAATAATTCGACTGTGCTATTATCGCAATTCTGTTTTTGCGCCCCGCAGTTATACCCAAGAAAATTTGCCTTTCAAATTATCAATACTAATATAAACCCAACTGATTGCAACAAAATAACGAAATATAGGCTTTTTTCTTTTAACGTAGAGCAACGTATGCCAGGCGCGATATCAAGCTACATTTAATCAATATTAACTATCGTCTATTTCGCGAGCTCGTATTTTAATAATGCATAGGCGAACGTAAGGTCGCCCTTGGAGTATGCAGCTCTCGTCGCATTAATCCAGCGGAATCGTCTTCCTACGCTCTTAAAGTCTACAAGTAGGCAGCTAAACGCGGATTTTATCTTGCACGTGCCTAGACCTTTACTACTCATTATTGTATAAATAGGAGCTTAAAACCCATACTCAATCGACATGTCTTTTCTCACACTCTAACCGCAAAATGACTAACCAACCACGATATTCCACCTTTCGTCGTGGAAGATAATATACGATTTTGATATATTTTTATATGATTTTATTACAGTTTGACTCATTCGTTCTGGACTATCTACCTATCTCACGATGTAACCAATCGACTGCCACAGTCGCATTGAAATGAACTATTTTTTAACGGCTTGGGCTTTATGAACGGAAAATCCCCGTTTTTCGAAATATCTCGGACAAATCGATCGCGCAATTCAATCCATTTGACATTATCAGTTATAAGTCACTGGGTGAAATATTTAAATACGTAGAAAAATTATTTTACAACAAGACTGCTATAAACATTGCCAAATTTGATTTGGGTTTCGAATGTCTGGCAATCCGTAGATTTAACTTAGTTATTATATTAACAGAAAATAAACCCGTCGCGCAAACTAATGGTTTGAATTCTTGATTCTAAATGCAGGTCATCCGTAATCATAGTTTTTATATTAATAAACGTATTAGGTAGATAACTAGAGTTGAATTTTGAATAAGTCAAAAGAAACCTACATTTAAAAATGAAAGTGACATGCCATAAAGCACATTAAGATTACACGTTCGTCATACAGTGTAATTTTGCTTTATACTAAGTAAATAGACTTACTACCTAATAGATTTTTAGTGGCTGGCATCCCGAGAGTATATAAAATTGTTACCAGTGCCACTTATGTTTCTCTTAGCAATCCCAACCGTAAAACAATTTAATCCTCCTCCTCCTCCGCCTTGACCTTTTAAAAGTAACATTCGTCCGCGCCACTTCGACCCCGCTGCAGTCCCCTCGAAAATTCGATTTCTCTAGCATCATTCAGCATCCACGATAACAAACGAAGAGGGCCGAGCACGCGCCCGGAAATTTCATCAGCCTCATACGTGTAGGAAAATTCATCGAGAATTTTGCTTGCTGCCGTATGTGGACGAGTCGCGATTTGAACAAGCGAAGAAGAGCAAAGAACCCCGCACACATACACACACACACACACACACACACACACACACAAACACATACAGTTATTTAGAAGCGAAATAACAAAGCAAAAACGGGAGTGGAGGCCGTGATCGGGCGAAACAGTAGAGACAAATAAATGGCCCTGCGTCGCTACATTATACATTGATACGTATGCGGCGGGCTTGTCTTTCGCTCTCGAAATGAATCATTTTATTTCACGCGAGATCGCACCCGTCGCTCACACGCCCGCGAGAGGCGGGCGGGACGGGCTGGGGGTAAACGCGATCTCCACCCGTACGCGGGCTATTCCTTCTTTCCGGCGCTTATACGATGGAATTCGGAATATCTCCGTCCGTCGGGCAGATAGGGGTTGGAGAGGAGAGGATGGGACTTCCACCTCCCGAGACGTCGGAGCTGAATGTCGAAATTGTTTCGCCCGGCGGCCGCTCGAGAGAGCCCGAGGTGCGAAGGGGCTGCGAGGAAAAAAATCTGACCAATTTCTCACAAGCGCGCCCGCGTTTAAAAGCAGCGCGTCGAGCGCGGAGGGAGGGCTCTCTCTCTCTCTCTCTCTCTCTCTCTGAGGAATGCGAGCGCGCGCGAGCAGCTGCTCCATGAAGAAGGGTCGTGGACTGACGAAGCTCGTCGGGGCGGGCCGCAAACCCTCCTCTTTTCAAATAATTCGTCTCGGGGAATTCGGGCATGTTTTGTCAAGGTATACTTTTTATATGTGCTGGAGTCGGATATATACTTGGCGTTATTGCGCTCGCCTCCTCGGAGGCACCGCCGAAGATTTTCGCCAATGCGGCGTGGGCGAAATTGAATTTTTCTTTTCGTTTTAATACATACTATAAACATTTATAGAGCATTGTTCAGTTCCTCGGACGAAGATCCTTTTTTTTTCGTCATTATGATAGAAACTCTTAATGGAATGTCATAAAATAATCGAAATATACCATGAAAAAATATTAAAACTTTAGGCGATGAAATAACATTTTTTTACAAAAATAAATACATGCCGATATTAAAACGGAAAAAAATCTAATAATGAAACAGTATCTTGTATAAATGTCTAGAATCTATATCCTCGTTACACCATCAAGCTTAATTTATCGAAAGAAAAACTTAAGAGAACTAAATCAGTTAGAAACATTAAAAAAATAAATGAAGACAATGTAGTTTTATGTACGGAACGTAAAAATATTATTTGTCCGATAAAAACGACCAATAAGCATAATATATACTAATAAATGAAATAGTAAATATATAAGTAGTCGTTGTATACAATATTTGTTTATCAGATCAATATGTGTTATATTGGAGATTAATTCTCTAATATATTTGACTGAATGTATTTTATGAAGTTTCACCAAGTGACCGAGCCTACTCATCATTTCATTTATGTATTCATTTTTTTAACATATAAAATAGATATTTTGTTTATTAGTGAAAATTGGCTGTTCGGTGGGGTGGCACCGTCCTTGTAAGGAAATATTCTACTCACTTCGACTCCTTTAAAAAAAGGGTCTTGTTTCACAAGAAATCAATTTTCTTTTATCGTGAAATGGCTTAAACTTAATCGACTTTTCGTAATAGCTTTCATTATATAAGTATACATAAGTATATACTAAGTAATGTGTAAATATCAAAAGCTATTTGAACTATACGTACGCTTGAAATATCGAAAGAAAAGCGTTTAAAAGAACAATGGAATCAACGTTCCTGTCCTTACCTGTCCGAACAATATTACGGTAGACTGTTTGCGCGCTACCCGCGAAACTCATCGCGTTTTACTTCAGAAAAGTTTTGCGCTTGTGCGTATATATGTATATAAATCATCGCCTTTCGATTCACAGAGCTCGACGCCCGAGGGAAAAAGTTGACGTACAAGCGCGCAAATCCTATGTACTTACATAACTTTTATCCTGGAACGGACTAGTCGTGGTGACGGTGACGGTAGACATAGTAGTGGTGTAGTAGTAGTAGTAGTAGTAATAGTAGTAGTAGTAGTCGAACGCAGGCGATTCTCCGGCTTCGAAAACTTTTATCATCTCGTTTTGTCATTAAGAACGAGAAAAAGTCCTTAATTAGCCTTTCATTATATTTGCGAGGGAAAAAGAGTGTGGGGAGGGAGAAAACCCGTCAGCCGCCCACTCCCTGCAAAAACATCTGCCTTGTCGCACGATATAGAAGAGAAAAAAAGAGGAAGTAGAGGAAGAAGAAGGAGGAAACGGACCGAGAGACGTCGAGCAGCAGTCCTATCGAAAATATTCGCACATATAACTTAAAGTAAGGAAGAGAGCACGAGGGGGCGGAGCGGTGAGGTAGAGAGAAGAGAGAGGGAGAGACAGAGCGCGAGAGATAGGTAAAAAAGTAAAGCCGATAATCCGGAAGGTGGGACGAGGCTGAACTTCATTCAGCGTATAATTAGATAATGCCGATAAAGGCAGAAGAGCCAGGTAGAGAAAGGCAGGCAGGGCGTAAGCGGAAAAGAAAAAAGTAGGGAAAAGCTCGCGAAGTATAATCGCACAGAGAAATTTTGACGGCCGTATAACGAAGGGTTATGACGGCGAAGGAGCGCGCAATGTAGCTCCATCCCGATAAAGAGAGAGAGAAAGAGGGAGACGGAAGAACGTAGAAAGAGAAAACGAAAGGAGGAATGGGCAAGCGCGAGTGTGAGGGAGGGCATGAGAGAGAGAGAGAGAGAGAGAGAGAGAGAGAGAGAGAGAGAGAAAGACAGAGAGAATGAAAAGCCCGTGTCATTCCCCGCACTCATTCTCGTCTGCACGGTCGCGGAACTTCCCAACATTTTATCCGCGACGATATCTGCCCTCGTCGAACGCCTCAAACGATTCGCTCGGGGAATTAATTTCAATTACATTCTTAATTCTTCGAACCGGGGCGAGTGGTTCGAAGCGGGGGTGGAGGAACACGGAGATTATTAACTCGGGCTCGGCGAATTCTCGATAGCTCCAGGCCAATTCCAAAGTTCTTATATATACGCTTCTATATATATATATATATATATATATATATATATATATATATATATATAGAGAGAGAGAGAGAGAGAGAGAGAGAGAGAGAGAGAGAGAGAGAGAGAGAGACAGAGAGAGAGAGAGACAGAGAGACAGAGAGTGAGAGACAGAGAGCAAAAATTCGCACGAACCTTAATATAGTAGCGATTTGATGATAAATACGTGACTCGCCGTTGGATAGGGAGGGGCATGAGTCTCAGTAACAAAGAGAGGGGGATTTCTTCTAATTTTCGAACACATAAAAGGATATGGCCATCGATAACTCATAGTCCTCCCATAATTTTCGAAATTTTTATGTATTTTTCAAAACGAAAAATCAACGCGAAGAAAATACATAATGTAAGGCCGGATTTTCATAAAGCTCAGGAAGTAGTCATTGAATCGAGCACTCTGATTTTAAGGGCTTGCGCTGTAAACTATCTGCGTGTTCGCATTTAAAGCTTGTAATGATATACAATCGAGGAACGTGTAATTTTCCGCGAAGATACTGCTCTTTTTTTCTTTCGAGGATCGGCGCGAGGGGAGAAAATCTACCCAGCTTAAATAAGAAAGAGACCGAGCGGTTCGATCTTCAATCGAGAATATTCTAATAATAAAAATTCTAATTTTGACCAAAGTTACTGCCGATAAAACCTTGGCTCGAAAAATACATAAGAATTCAAGGTCTTTTCGAGTTTTACAGTGCTGTCAATTTTTATATACTTTTGAAGTTCAGCTTTGTTAGACAATAGCCTGATGAAAAAGTTACATCTATACTTTCATTACCAAACTATAAAAAAAATAAAGCCATATCCGACTTTTCTCCTTCGATCTTTTTCTTTTTTTACAATAAAAAATTGCGCCATGAATTATCCAGTATTCGATATATGCGTTAAATTTTCGCTATAAATTTATTTATGTAAATATACTACATGCATCTGAATAATTTTTTTCCTACTTAATGAATAATCTTTCTCTACCATATTTATAAAGAGGATGATTTTTTGATAATTGAATTGTCATCAAAATTTTGTTCTTCATCCAATAATTCGCAATACGCGAGTAACTTTTATAATTAACTCGTTAAGCAATTGCAATTTCAAAACTTGTTCTCTAAATACAAAACAGTCGAAAATAGTTACCAGAAAAAATGTATGTCTTACTTCTTGATTACGATAAAAATCAATATTCGTGGAGAAAAGATGTGAATATAAAACAAAGGACATATATGATTGCTGATAATGATTTGTGGAGTCGTTCAATTGATTATTATTAAATTGTAAATATGTAATGTAAAATAAATGTATCTAATTATGAAATTCTCAAGTTTAAATAATGGACTTCCACAGTGTTATAGATGCTTTCCACATAGTCATTATAGTATGCTCGAAATGAACGTCAATTCAGTATTGTTCAACAAGTGAAAAATAGAAAGTGCTTTTCACCATCGTACGCTCAAGCGTTATTGTTTTCCACCCAAACTGAACTCTGCTTTATGCAGTTCATGATCCACCACCATATAACACACACCTGTGATCATGTTTCGTTCTAAAGTAATCCATTTTCGCAAGTCTGCGTCGAATCTTGGTAAGAATCTTAAGTTTTTGCTGTGCGCGAATTCGATTGTTCGATTACGCAAGTCTTACAAAGATGAATGTTTCACTTGTTGGATCCATTGTTTAATAAGAAAACGTATACAAAAGAATTCGTGGAGCTCTTTAGATCATGCAATCTTTATTAATGCATTATTTTGAAATAAGTTACTTTATTAATGATGAAATCATTTGAATAATTTACACACCTACGGACAAATGATAAATATAATATTAATTTAATATAATACATTACTCGTAATTTTTCGAACTCATTATTGTCTAAGAATGAAATCAATGTGTGAAAATCATAGAAATTCAATACTTACTTTTTCATTATTAAGTCCACTTACCAGTTAAATTTAGTTGATCGAATCTTCTCATTAAGAAAATCAATTAGAAAATCAATCATAATCTTTTTTTATATTAAATAACACGTTATACTATAGAGTAAGAATGTCATCCACACAATTTGGGTAGTTTCGAGTCATTTGATGCCATTCAGTAAATAAAAATCTTTTATTAAGCCATTTAAAAAGAATTTCAAAATCCAAAGTCATTCTGGATCTTCTAGCTATTCGATTCGAATTCACATGCCATCGACCTGGGTCTTCATGCCCTACTCCAACGCCCATCGGGTTCTGTTCTCATTCATCAGGCGAGTATCGTAGCTCAAGAAATGAGCGCCGAAGAACCTCCTGCAGCTTGTCAAGTGGCTAACCTTCCACGCATCCGCTTTGTTGTAGATCAGCAGTATTCGAACATGCCGTGTAAGCGCGGGGACCGAGCGAGTACTCGACCTACAGAATAAATAAAAGCGAAAGAACGTTAAACTCCCCCTTTCTCCTCTCACGCACGCCCCTTTTCCACCGTTGGGCAGTTTATGTATACGATGGAGATGGAGCACACGCGAATCCGCACGAACCGCCATTATTATAAAGCGTGCCGAGTCCTTGCGACCGTATAATGGCTTTTACCGCGTCGTCGCACCCCGCGGACTCTATTGTACCTCTCCTCCCCAAAGCGCAGAAATCTACTCTGCCTTCCTTTCTCCACGTAGCACGTATATATGTTATCCGCGGAATTTCGATTCTCGTGTGTGTGTGTCCCCTGAAGGTTTGTGCAGATAGAAGAGAGAGTGAGAGAGAGAGAGAGAGAGAGAGAGAGAGAGAGAGAGAGAGAGAGAGAGAGAGAGAGAGATGTGCAAAATTTGCGCGAAGCCGATTTCGATATAATAGATGTCAATGCATAGGATCTGTCATCCATATCATTCTGAATGATTTGCGACTGCGTGATGAGAGATTTTCTGTTTCTCAACTCGCCTCACCATGCACATTGGGCTTTCCTTCCCTTACTCTGGAATTGTAGTCGATAAAGTGTCATGGGCATAAGTCAAAAAAGAACGGTTTGCGCTGGAATGGAATGAAAGGGTAAGAGAGCTGTGCTCTCCGATGATATATATATATATATATATATATATATATATATATATATATATATATATATATATATATATATATATATATATATACGCGAGTATTACATGTTCCACGATCGGGCGACGGGGGGGGGGCGGAGAGATTCTTGTAAAACGCTACTGATGTTTTTTCCCTCCGTATAGGAGGGCTAAAAGTTCGAGAACAATCTCAAAATAAGTTCTTCCCTCCCATGTCTCCTGGGTGTTGATTTTGCATTTGTGCAGAAGGCTTTGAACTTGCGTTACCTACTGATTCGTCGGTGTATGTCCGGATTTCACTGATTCTCAATGATAAATAATAAGATCTTAAGTTGCTAATGAAAAATTCACTAGTAAATATCATATTTGACAAATATATTTGAAATAGCAAAGATTCTTCATTGTAAAACGCACACTTGTTGTTAAGCTCATGTTCCATTTACACTTACTTAATTCATTGGCGAATTTTGAAAATGTACAAAATGAAAATAACTATATTATGCTTTATTATTACTAATATAATAAAATTACAATTTATTTTCATAAATACTAACGTCTAACAAGGTATGACGTCTAACAATACCCAAGTATTTGAGTGGATTCAATCGCAATTCAAAAGATTTTTAACTGATCAGCTGCTTTGGATGAATCACATAACACCAGAAATCAAAAAACGGTCGAAATAGTTAGTTTATAAGAGTATACAGAAGATCTTATAGCGATTAAAAGCAGGTGCACAAAGTATAGAGGCCACAAGTCTGTTTTAAGTAAGTTCATCTGCTATTTACAGTAAAATCTTTTTAAACCCGCCTTCGGAAGTTTCGACTGAATAATTTTAAAGCATTTTTAATTGCAAAAGTACCGTGAAACGAGCTAGCTGTCATCAAGTGTAAGAAAAATAATACCGTAACATTTCTGCAAAACTAACTTTCGTGGCTAAAGAAACTAAGCTCAGCCTGTCGGTTAATAATTGTTATATACCCTATTTTTCGACAATTTGAGCAGCGCCATCTCTATCGTTCGGGAATAATTATTTACAGTCGTTTGAAAGATTTGGCACTATTTTAGCTTAAAATTGACTACGTTTAGGGAAAATAAACTTTGGATTTGTTTAAATAAATGCTCAGGTGCATTACTGTTTAGTTGGCGTGACAAAGATTCGTTCATTGAGCTATCATCATATCCTTCAGAATTTACCTCCTTCTAGTAACTCTTGTCTCCTAGTCCGAAGCAAAGGCGAAAGGTAGGAGATGTGGACGAATGAAAAATTAAGTACTAAAACTAACGTTTCGATGGAATATAATACGGAATCATATTATTTCAAAGAAAGAAATAATTAGAAATGCATTCGTTTAAAATATCTCCGAATAGCATCCTCGTACACTGTATGTTTGAAAAATTGCTTAAATAATCTCGATGAAAGATTCGGCCGACCGACGAATGGATCGAGTGTCGAGAACGCACCTCGGACGGTCAGCAAGGTTCAGTCAGCCACTATTTCGATGTGTGATCCCACGGACACTGACACTTTTTTCATCGCTTTAAGTATCTTTTCCGAAAAAACAATGAGAGCGGAAAGCGTGACCAATTTGGTATCCGAACCTTCCAGCCCGGAGTTGGAGAGTTCGTGAATTTTTAAAAAACGAACAGTCGGATCCCACTCATACTCATACTAATAATGCGCGACTGACGAAAAAGCAAAAATTCCAAGCCGATAAAATCCATAAACGAGCCACGTTCCATCGTCGCGACCATCGAAAACCAGCGGACGGTTAATAAAAAATAAAAAAGAAAAAAAAACCCGAACATACATATATTACATCTACTTTTCGCCGAAATAATTTCAGTCGCTGAGGGCGCTACGGGGATATTTCGCATATATATTAACGGCCCCCCTCTTCCAACCCACCGGCCGATTTATCGCACACCCAGGCCCGAGCGGACGACACGCGAGTCGCAATCCCCAAATTTTCTACGAATTGCAAAATCGCCCGCTCCCGTGGCGAGGCGACGTATACGACACGCGCCGCAGAAATATAAGGCGCGAGCAGGAACGTTATAACTATCGCGGTATGCACTATATATACATATATATATATAGAGGTACAACGGAGGAAAGCGCGAGAAGCAGAGGTCCGAGGTAACAGATCGGACGTCCGGCAGTCTGTCACCGACTATCTCGCTGTACCTCGCCACCCCCCCCCCTCCTCACCAACCAAGCCGCCATTCCTCTTACACGGTAGCGGCGCGTATCGTAACTTGCAACTCGCGCGCCGCAAGTCCTGAATATGCATATATTCCCCACTCTCGTAATACTGGATTAGGTTTATAGTCAGCATCTCGGTTCCGTCCATCTGACTCTCTCTCTCTCTCTCCCTCTCTTTCTTTTCCTCAACGCCCTCTCTTTCTGTTCATATTCCTTCGTGCAAGTTCCTATCTGTGTGTGTGCGCCAAGCTGACCGATGAATAATATTAAACACATCTACGTTTGCGATCCTCTGACTTTATATCAGTCCCCTTCTGTGCGCCTCTGTGTGTGTGTGTGTGTGTGTGTGTGTGTGTGTGTGTGTGTGTGTGTGTGTGTGTGTGTGTGTGTGTGTGTGTGTGTGTGTGTGTGTGTGTGTGTGTGTCTGTGTGTGCCTGTGTGTGTCTGTGTGTGTGTGTGTACGACCCGTGCCCAAAAATTGCCTTCTTATGGAGATGGGAGAAGGGTCTGATAGAATCAGCGTATCACCGCTCAAAGACCTGACTGGATGTTCTTATATTATTGCGGATCAGTGAATAGGGAGGGACAGCAGTCAGTCAGATAAATGTTAAAATTAAATTTGTATGGGGAATTGGTGAGGGAGGGGTAATTATTCACCGTGATAAATGATAGAGATACTTGACAGTGTATAGCGGAAAATTTCGGCCACATTGTGGGCGGAAAGGATAGGGTGGGGATGGGTCAGGGTAGGATTCTTATTTCGTTTTAATTTGTCAAGAGTTTAGGGTGGCAGTAGCCCGCATTGATTAATCGTTGACTCAGCTCTGGACTGTAGAAAAATTTTTATATGTAAAGGGAGGACGCCGAAATAGAGGCGATCTGAATTTTTTTTTTTTAATTAATCACGATCAATTTCGTGCCTGTGCCGAGAGGAGCGCGCTCTTTCAGATACATTGGAAGTCCATTCTTTATATTTGTGCCAAAGGAATGTTCATTATTTTAAACTTGAAATTGTATCCGTGAAATGAATATGCGCGCTGTAAAAGTGCAAAAGTGTAAAAGAACATTTCGCCTGTAATGCAAAAAATTCTATGTTTCATATAAGGAATTCCATAATTATCTTTCGTATCGGGTATATTCGTTTAATTAAAATACCTCGCGAATATTCCGCAATTAAATGAATAATATAAAATATATTCATAGGATATAATTTATACCCGTAGGTTCCATTCGTTTGAATAAATTTCAATATAGCACAATATCCCAGCTCTTTTATAACGGGACAATACTAATACACTTTGATTTATAATAGACACACTAACCGAATCCGTCGTTTTCACTGTAACTTGAAATATACTTTCATATTCACTCCTATATAGAGGGGAAAGATACATTTAATTTATTTTCATAAAAAAATTACTGGATCATAACCATGGGCAAACGAAGAAATAATTGAAACTTGATCAATTTTAGGCTAAATTAATTGTGCAAGTTTAATCATGAATCTAAAATACACCTTATATTCTTAGTACGTTGCTGCAAGTTTAATGACATATTAAAAAAAATATAAAAGAAATTTATGTAAATAGAAATGTTATTCCTGAAAAAAGAAATCAATATTAATATATTTCATAATAATATTTTTATCGCGCAAGTCATACTTTCCACCTTCTGTTTGCGCTTAATTCCGTGTTGACAATAAAGGATAAAGTTTACTGTCAGAATAAATGGTTTAGTTAGAATAAATTAAAATTTATTTTATTCATTAATCCAATATATAACGAAGATTATATTATTTACTTTAAATATTAAGACAGATAGTAATAATAATAATAACTCCGTTCAATGTATTCGAGTTTTTTCTGACAGTTGCTCACATAATTCTTTCATTCTTTTTTGTACACATTTTATATTTAATGAAATTAAAATCAATGTGAAGTTTGCAATTTTTTTATATTTTTTCATCTATATAGAATAGTAATGTTGAACTATTTATGTCCTCTTGCATAAGATGCTCCTACCTTTACCTCATCTTACACCGAAACTAATAATTCGCGCCATATGCATTCCGCATTTGCCCATTGTCAAGCGGAGAAAACTTATTACCAAAAATTCAATGGAATCAAAGCCATTCAGAATTTTTCCGATACCATACCTAGTAATATTCGACTAGTAAAATAATTATTTTCAAATTACACACTCGAAATGAAAGGTATTATTTTTATTTGATATTTGACTATTTTCTGGAATCTATTCTCCAAATAGTTAAATAAAACAAATAGAAATTCTGTCCTTTGATAAACTTCCTGATTTTACTATCTTCTTTGGTACAATTAAGCTACAGAGAGCTCGTGCATAATTGCCAAACGTTAAGCCTACAATGCAGTCCCTTATTACGATCTGACTTCTTTTATGCTTACTGCCTATTTAGATGTCCCATTCGATACCTAATGTAACTAAGGCACGAGGTATCCCGGATTAGATATATCTTGGTCCATCGCAGTCGTCGTTATTCAACAGCTTATAAGACAATGGTTTTACACAGAATAAATACTATTTATTACCATGCCCGTATTTGCATCTACTATTAACGAATACTAGTGCAGCTGAAAAATTATGAATCAATTTGTTATCAAAGTAATTATTCGTTGTGATAAATTATAATTGCTTTACTATCAAGATCCTTGAGGTAAATTTATTCTAGCCTTTGAATTATAACTTTAATATGATTTTCGACTCTCAGAGTGTGTAATATAGTTTGAATCTATTGTAAAAAGTTAATTTTACAGTTTGCGAGATGTTTTCATTGGGCACCATATAGATTAGTACGATGGCTTTTGAAAGAACGGGAAGCGCAATTCAATCCATTCGATCATCGTTTCCTTTATTTGGTGACATGCTGCAAAGGCATTAAGTAATGTTCACTATTGATGGCTTACCCATTAATTATCTTCTTTATTCTTGCAATTATCTTTTTAAAAATAATCAAAGTAGAAACTTCTGTACACATCTGAACATGTGAAGATTATAACTACAAGATCATGTTTGAAATTTTGGATTTTTTACACGTATTTTAAAGGTAGTTTATCCTTTTATTCTTTATTAAGCAGAAAAATTTTTTATTATCAAGTAATTATTTTGTTATTTTATAGCAACTGATCCAGTTTCTTCATATGAAAAAATTGTCTAATGATAATTCATTGAAAATAATTAAATGCGACCTAATTCAAGTAAATATTTGCTTAATTTTAAATAATGTCTAGATTATGAAATAGGATTAATTAGTGCAAAGCAAGAGGAGATAATACTATGTCATATTATCTATGTACGTTTCTACATAAGAAACCCTGATTTTTTTTACTTGAACAGTTTTAACTAATGTTCTGCATTATGAAGCACTTGTTTTTGATCAAGTGTGAGAGTACTCAGTAGCAATAACTTTATTCCCAATTTCCTCATTGACAAAATTGTTTTTTTTTTTTTACTTTTCCTACAATCATCATTGATTTTGGATCGCCAAAGTGTTGAGCATTATTGACCTTTGTATTCTTTTTGATCACGTTAAAAGATCATATCAATTTTATCATATCAAATTTCAAGTCATCTACAAATCATAAGCTATATGTTCAATGAAACATTATGTATGATTTTCCTATTTATGTCATAAGACTTTTTTTTTAGAACATATATCCATCTAATTTTACAAATGAAATTATCTATTAATAGTATTTTCGATTGTGTCGGTACAGTGTAAAACTGTCGATAAACTTATTCTTGAATCAGAAACATAAAATGCAACCGATAATAGCGTATGCATAGTTGAACTTATAATAACGATGAATGCATGTGAAGCATATGCCAGCCATAAAAAAATCATTTGTTATCATCTTCAATAACATGGAACTGCCTAGAAGCGAATTTTATATTAACTCGATTAAACATATTTAGACTCCGTTATTCCACTGAACTGCTGTAGGAAAACGTCAAACATTGCGACATCAAGAACGCGAGCGACAATACGCCCAATACACCTCCACACCATAAGCTCCTTCGCCAAATTTACTGCCATAGTCTCTCTCTCTCTCTCTCTCGCACACTATCCCCACGCTTGCTGTAAGCGCAACAAATCGTAGGAGGGGGGGTGCAGTAGAATTTTCCACGAGCACATCGCGCGGCGTACGCCGTCATTCCGAGTGAAATTTTGGCGACGGCTTCGCCCTATAGACACTTGTGCGACCCCCAAGCCCGCCCCTTATAGCGCGGATAATACTCCACTTGAATCGCCCCTGGCCTAGCGCCCTCGTCCTCCTCCTTTTCCGCCATCTCCCGCCCTCTTCGGCCGCTCGCTTTCGCATTCAGCCCCCGCGCCTCTTTATACTCGCGGGGTCGCGGTGCGAGTGCGGTATAGTATAAGCGCGACCCCGACTGCCGCTGCACGACTCCTATACTCTATGTAATAGTAGACACAGTCCTAGTAGTAGTAGTAGTAGTAGTAGTAGTAGTAGTAGTAGTAGTAGTAGTAGTAGTAGTCGCAGTAGTAGTAGTAGTAATGGTTGGAAAAGCGAGTCCGGTGTGCACGCTTGTCGAATCGAGAGTGTGTGAATGAGTAAGAGAGAGAGAGAGAGAAAGAGAGAGAGAGAGAGAGAGAGAGAGAGAAGGAAAGAGAGACCTAGCGAAGGGAAATTCGCCTCGCGTAGCCGAGAGTGTCGCTCTATTCCCTCCACTCGTTGCCTCTCTAATCTTCCTCGCCCTCCCCGCGGATTCTCTTTCGCTTGCTCGCCCCCTGGTCATCGCCGAAGCACCATTCACGCCAGTTCACTGCCAGACCTCCCAGATTTATGGTTGTGTACATTCACACAACCGACCACCCCAACCCTTCTCCCTCGTCTATCTTTCTCCCAACCACCCCCATACACTGGCGGCGTCCGCGAGTGGGAAAGCGGTAGAGAAAGAGACAGACAGAGAGAAGGGGGAACGTTATTCATAGCTCGCATTTTGACATAAAGCGCATCGAGAGCTACTGCGCCGCTTTCTCTCTCTCTCTCACTCTCTCTCTCTCCCTCTCTCTCCTTCTCCGACTCGGTGAACAGTCCAGCGTATAGCTGCTGTGTACAAACGAGTGTGTATAGAGAGGGGAAATAGAGAGAACGAGAGAGAGGAACCCTAATTATCCGGCGAACGTCAGACAGTACGCTTCCTGGTCACATCCTCGTCATAACCCCACGAAGTAAAATGAGTTTTACGGCCGTGGCTATAATACTAATATGATAATAATATAAATAATATAATACTAATAATAATAATAGTAATAGTTATAACCAGAACAATAACATGAATATTAATAATAATAATACCGGAAATACATTCGCGACAGCTATTTTTCACTCTACTAGATGCTTTTATTATGTAGAGTTCAATAGGAGCGAATGCTTACACTGAACAGACCAAAATCTGCTATAAGTAGTTATAGCAACTTTTATGATTCCCCTACATATTATTCTATTTTGAGTTAATAAATAATTGTTCTGAAGCTTTAGTCCGAATATAAGAGGTTCGTACTTTTTTGATTACGTGTTAAACAAAAAAACCACTATGATTAATGATTCATAAATATTTTATAGAAAGAGAGAATTCGCATGCACTGAAACAACGGTGTTGACACTTGACTTAAATGAATATTTTTAAAAGCTCGAACTCTTATTTCCATACAAATAAATTTAGGGTTTTTTTCTGCGAAGATAGGTCCTATATCCTTTTTTTATATCTCGAAATAAAAATCTAATTTTATTAAAATTATTTATTAGAATTTTATTATACTAAAATAACTTTTCTCTATTCAAAATTCGAAATTTCAGTAAATATAGAAGCAACTAAACCGCCCAATCTATTGATAAACAACGAATTCGTTGTTAATGCATACTAACCGAAATCGCTGCTTCTAAAAAACATCCACCAATTTAACAATTACTCCAGTTTATTAATCCCAATAAATCGCTTTCGGTAGAGGATAGTCGGCGAACGAAGCGCACTCCAGGGCGAGAAGGGGGGTACGCCAATTGGTTTCATAATATTTGGAATCGAAATTACGCGCGCTGTCGGGAGCTGCCCGTGGCGGCTATCGCAAACATAAATACTCGGATACAGCGCGCACGCGCGCACGTCCCGATACAAACGGATCCAGGGTCGAAAGCGCTTAATAAATAGCGAAACGCCGCACCGTTCTCTTAAAGCCATCAGTTTCCTGATTTAATTCATCTACTTCTCTTCCTCACTCAGGTCCCGCCATTGTCTTTGCGCTGTTGCGCCCGGAGCTCGCTTCCATTTCTCTCGGCACCCCTACACCCCCTCTCAATCTCGCTCATTCCCTCCCCCCCTCTCTCTCTCTCTTTCTGTCTCTCTCTCACTCTCTGTTTCAACCAACGCTCTTGCTCTACCTGTATTTGATCCTTCACGGGCGCGAGGCCCTCCGAGTAACCCGCGCCTCGACATATATAAAGGCTTATATATCACATTCCCGCGCTCATTTTGACTTTGACGGAAAGCTAATACAGGAGCACTTAAGGGGCTACGCAACGCGCTCAAAGTTTGCCTGATGCATTATTTTTAGACAGAGACTTTAGTATTGTTTTAATAAAGAAAAGTAACTATATAAAAACATCCCTATATGCAAAAGTAAAATATATACATACCTCGAAACTAAACCGATATAATAAAAGGCTCGAAACGTTGCATAAGAATAAGATTTTGTATTTATTTATTTAAAATAAATTCCATTCAACATTATTTTAGATAATGAAAAGATATTCAATAACGGCGACAGTTTAGGAAAGTTTAAAGAATTAGTATGTGCATAAGACTAAATAGATTTCAATTCGTTTATGATACTGTCCTGTTAGAAATTTTTTACTCTACTAATCTGTCGTAGTATAAAAATTATTAAGTGTAAGACAAGATTTTCACACACTTTATGGGTATGTTTGTTTGCTTTGTAGTGGTAAAAATGCTTCTAATGCATTCCAGGTATATAATTGACTGGAACTATGTACTAAAAAACCATTTGTATCACCGATCACCACTTACGGTTACCGTCTGTGAAATCGGATGATGAGTTATGCCTGTTATGTTATACCTGTACAGGCTCTATCACATCTTATCACAACTTTATCCTTTCTCTGACAATGGCGTAATCATATTCCCTTTTTGAAGCATTTAATTTCTTGACAATCACTTCTGCAAATGAGTACACTCTATATATTTGTAGATTTCACGACATGCCGTGTAGTTCGTACTATCATATACGCGGATTCGACTTATAGAATTGCGAAAACAACTATGCTAATAAGCACCTAAGTAACTTCGTTATATCTGTAATGAAAATATAGGTCCATCTACCTTTTAGAACTATTTCTGATTTTCGTTGCATTTAATTTATTTACAACTGCTTTTGCGAGTAGGTACACTGACTCCCATCTCGCAGTTGACACCACCAGACATCTGCCTATACTTCAGAAGACACAGTCATTCTTTATGCGGCGTGAAATTGACCTCGTTCTGATTGAAACTTTAACAGCAGAGTAGCATATACTCCATATCGTGATCGATTTCAAGGTGTGCTGTATAGTCCACATTGTCATATACGCTGGTGCGATTTACATAGCTGAGAAAGCAGCCATGCCAATAAGTACCTGTTTCGTATCTTTATGTGACATTAATAATTTTCTGAATATACGGCAATTCTTTTATCACGTTAGATACAAATTATATTATAATTCCTTTCTGCAATATTTCGATACATAACTAATATGGTTGCAAACTGTCTCTTATCGTTAGTGTTGTAAATAAAATTATTTACTTCTGTAACAGACACATGCTTTTCACTATACACCTTGAAGTAACAAATGGTCCCATTATTCCATTTTAGCTTTCGAAGGTTCCTATATTTGGAATTTTGAGATCAGGCTGATCCCACGTCCCATCCATGAAAGCGAAACATTCAGTGGTACCGAGACCTTTCAGAGCGTAATTATGTAATGGTCTTCTCGCAAGAGGAAAGAATCGACATAGAAAAAGAAAGATTTTTCCGCTTTCTCGATGCGGTACACGCGTTGCTCAATTGAGCAAACGACTATAGGGAAGAGGAAGTGGTTTCTTCGGATGGATGGAGGAATGACTATATAGCAGAACTAACCGTGTTTCTCTTTTAACTGATTTGGCGTAATTCGATTTGCCATTTCGTTAGACTGATTGCTCGAGTTTGTCAAAGGAGGGGTGAATAGTGGTTACATTCAAAGACGACGAATCAAAAATTCCATTAAAGTGACTAGGGTGACAGACTGGAAGCAAGGAGAGCAAATGATAAAGGTGAACGCCAGAGCATCGCGTTCATCCTTTTGCATTTCATCGCTTACCCACCTTAAGGTTTACAGAAAGGTTTTTTTATCTTTACTGCTATTGTGCTTGTTTGTTACTTTGATTGAGTAGTTTTTTAGTTTGATTGTTCATCATTTTAATATAGAATATAATAATAATTATTCGAAAATTATCAGATTAATCGAGTGATTATTGACTATGAATGATATATATTTTATGCTAATATTAAGTGAATCTTTATATTATTTAAATAATTGACAATGACTTCTTTTGAATTATTCATTAGTAGCCTCTATATCTCGTTTAGTTTTTATAAGTATTTCATTAATAAAGTACATTGGAATCCTGTCTAAAGTGATAAGAAGTTCACAGTAGTAATTTTGAAGTATAATTCAAAATGGAAATAAAAAGAATACCTGTTAAAAGTTTTCCATTCATTATATTACATCCTATATAATTGATCGACTACAGCATCGAAATTATATAATAATATGTTATCATGGATAGTTTTTAATTATGAAATTAGCTGATCGGTGGAACTCCATATTTCGAAATCTATATCGACTATTCGTATGCAGTCCAATCCGGTCGGTTATTGAATAAACTGATGAGTGAGCTTTCCTTTGGTGGACGATGATTGCATCGTTCAATGCATGCCCTGAGTCAATGGGATTCTTCAATCTGCATACTTCTCTATAACACATGTGAGACGTCAGTGAGGGTCAGTGTATAGTTACGTCGAGAAACCGTTGTAATTATGACCATCATTTCTCACAGAAATACGAAAATAAGTGCTAATAGTATTGAATGGTATAGAGACCGTAATCTGTATTAGTAAAAAGTGTCGTTTACCAATTTTCCTTCTAAAGTGTTTCGCATTTGAAGTTTAAGAGTTATGTAGAATGCAGTAAGATTAATTTATAATATTCAAATGATATATCATATTATGCAAGTATGATATTGCATATTATTAGTAAACAAATATGGGTAATGCCCCCAAGAGTCGATAACGTCTCGCTAACCAAAACAGATGGGTTATAAGTAATGCTCATGTACCGTCAGTGATTTTTCTCAGAGGATGCATAAGATATCTTTCTTCATATTTCTGTCTTAGGTCAAAAACATTTTATGTTAGGATATCAATCAAGGTTATTCGAAGTAAAAATGATATTTTAAACGAAAAAGTTCTAATGATTATATGTCATGAATTGTGCAACTTCTTTTTTATTACCAATTAATATTGAAAATTGTACTTCTATCGACTGTTTTGACTTAAATTCATAAATATTTTTATCGGTCTTACAGTCTTTATACTATAATATGTTATAATAAAATAATGACAGTCAGACACTCCTTATTTATTATTACCACCGAAAAATCTGAAATACAACTTATTACTAAAAATAAATTAGATTAAATATTAAAAATAATAAAATAAAATAATAATAAAATAAAATAAAATTATAATAATAAAGATAATAAACGACGTATATTGTATATTATTATAGAATATATATTCTATTTTTAATTATATTTCTAATTATATATTTTATATTACTATTTGTGAAGGACAATTTGTCTGTCCCACCAGCTTATTTTCTCCTTTGGTGTCCGACATTTCGCACTGCTACGGTTCAACTTCAGGAACTAAACTCTTAATTTAAAAACTGGAAAAGCATTGCATTATAAAACGATATACGGTTCATTTTTCCAGGTAATTAAGCCTACACAATTCCCACTGATATATATATATATATATATATATATATATATATACATATATATATATATATATATGTATATTGCACTAAACATTAATTCTTTTTTTTGTCTTCAAAAAAAAATCTTGAATTTTCCGAACTCGTTCCAGAACTTTTTATTTGTTATCCAGATTCATCCATTGTCAGTACACTTTTACAACTAAAAGTTTGAAATAATTCAGACTGCCTCCTCGAAAACCATATTATGCTACAATAATGCCTGAGTATTTTGTTAACGATAACATTGATTAGCGGGCATTCGTCTTTCCATACGGAAGCGGCAACAAAAGAAACTTTTTCGTTTTTCCAGGATATTCCAGTAAGTTCATTCAATATATATATATATATATATATATATATATATATATATATATATATATATATATGCCAGTTACCGGATTGGCGAGATTCATTATCGTACAACCAATCAAATTCTCAGTCGTTAAATCAACTATTCACTCGACATCCGGCGCGCGCAAGTGCACCCAATTGCTAACGATCCGCGGCAATGAGCGGACCGTAGTTATTTCGAAATTGGCTAAGTTGGCGGGCGCACGATGAATATTGACGGTCGAAATGATAAAAATTTACAGTCGCTCGTCCTCTCGGTTGTGATTCTTAAGAAATAGACAATTTTCTCCAAAACTCCTGCTCGTGAAAGTTTAATTGGCATATTATCAAGCTTGATACGTATTCGTCTAGATAAATTTATACATTAGTCACTATAAGCAGACCTCTCAAAACGAAAGAAAAACCGGGTGAACGGATCCGATACTCGCGTATCGCGTTTCCAGATCTAATTACGAGTTCTTCCATATAACTTGCGAGACAAATAGTTACCGACCGAGCACTCGGTCGAGCGGGTTTTGGCGTGATGGGCCGCGAGAGAGGGCGGAAGGGAAGGGCGAGTGAAGGCTTTGTTTACTACACTGCGGGTGGCCGCGAAACGTTTGAAAAAGTACGAGGTCGTTAAAAAGATAGGTATTAAGTGAGACAAATGTTTTCCCGATTGGCCCGGGCAACACTCTCGTTTCGCGAGGATCGTTGTTCGGTTTCGAGTCGAACGCGTCTCGGTTTTATTGCCGCATCGATCGCGACACCGAGCTCTTCACTGTCTGGCGAACAATGTATGTACTTCGTATAAAACTTTTCGTTTCGCGTTGCGTTTTGTCGAGTCTACTTTCCTTAACGTATAAATGCGTATATCATACGATAATGATTCATCTACTTTCTTCTAATAAAGCGGGTTTTACGATATTCCAATTTTGAAACATAGGTTGGAGCTTCATTTATAGTTTACAGAAGGAATATTCGATTACTCATTAAATTGAAGAAAATACGGATTTCAGAAATTATTGATCAATTAATGGATTCAAAAAACAGCCGTCCAGTGCCACGGCGATAACTGTCTTTACTTCATTGCAGAGGACGAGATCGTTCGATTCATTCCCGTATGAACGTAATTTAACGGTAAGCTCCTCGAAGGCGCGTACATAAAGCGGTAAGTGCGTCAGTTCAAATTCGCGCTTCCTTCCCCCTCTCCCCTCCTCTTTCTATCTCACGGCTGTCCGGAATCGAATTAAGAGCCATTAATCCTACCCAGAGCGTAGGGGGGTAAGAGAATGACGGGACGCAGGAGAGGTGAAGGCAATCGTTCGTGCGCGAGTTCATCAGAGCTCGCGTGTAAAGCAATTCCTTTTCGGCGATCGATCGCTGACTCCTGGATTTGCGCGTTCTATCTGCGAGGGGCTTTTCGCTAGTGGTTCTTCTCTTCCCTCTTCGATCCGCCTCCACCCCACATCTCCCACCAACCAGTTTGATTGGTCCATTAAGGCGAATCATTTTATTAGAAGAGTCCCCGCGGGTAAGAGCGGGAACTTTTCTTCACCTCTCATTTCTGTCGGTTGCTCGCTCGATTTCACTCGAATGATCCATATTTGCTGGTGCTCGGGCCTCGTTTTCTTCCCGTCACAGAAGGCGTCGTCCGAACGATGAAAAATGAAACCAGTCGTAACTAGTTGTTTTGCTTAGGGAAGATGTGTGTGTGTGTGTGTTGTTTACTATGAAACAATCTACTTTTTTACTTATTTTTGTAATATCTGGGAATGTATCAGTATAAGATTTTTTTACGATTATATCGGCAAAAATCAGTGTTTTTTCTTGTATATCTCGACAATAAAAAAATAACGACAAAGTGATAGATAGTAAAATATTAGAGCACATATAGTATTTTTTCAAACAATTTTTCATATCAGTTCATACCAATTTTTATTTAGAACAGTTTTTTATTTATTCAGACAATTTTTTATTTAGACAATTGGCTTAATTGTATCATATATGTTTTACTGTATAGTTATATTAAAAATAAATTAATTTTTCTTTTTAATATAATATAGAGGAATAAAAATAAAAAGTTTTCGAGCAACCGAATATAATGAGTAAAAAAGAGTAATATGTCCATTATTTGACTTATCCTATGCAAAATAATAGTGTAGGTAAAGAAATTTAATTACATATACAAGTTAATAGATACTATTATGAAATAAGATGATGTATTTGCTAAAATTAGATATATTAAATAGATGTATTAAATTTCAAAAATCGCTCTGCAGAGATCATCCATGTATAAAATAATAAGATATATAATATACAATTGTCTAAAAAGAAACAAATTAATGCATGTTACGAAGAAGAACTCAAGAAAACAAAAGAAAGCAAACACCATTGAATTAACCTTAATGTGATTCATCGAAAATAATCTAAAATAATCATATAATCTAATTTAGTAAAAAAGGCAAATATGCTACCCTAAATTTCTTAGCAGAGCCACTGGAATCACGCGCAACACTGATGGTTCTGGTGCAATTAAGATTTTTGCTTATCAATTCGCAACCATTAAGATGAATGAATCGTGCTTTAAAATAACTTCTCTCTTTCTGTCTCGCCTTCCGCTTCTACCTTTCATGTCTGTTCTCGCTCTCCCTTTCTCCCACTCTCTCTCTCACTCTCTCTCTCTCTCTCTCCTTTTTTCCCACTCTTCTCCACTTGGCGAATAGAGTTGCGTCCGCAAACCCCCTTCCCCGGTAATGCCCATGCAATATTTTTCTTCCGGGCTCGCACGGTACCGGTATATTACGAGAATAATATTCAAGGGAGGGGGACGAGGGATTTCATCCGTATAAAACACGATGGCAGTCGGGGGATTAGCCAGGGAGTGGTGGGGGATGCAACGAGATTTCGCGAATTCCGAATGTACACGAAGCGCACGAGTATATGTATGGAATTGTATACAGTACACTCTTGCCTCCGTAACTGTGTTTGCTCTGGTTCTCGCACCCCTCCTCTTTATATCTTTCCCACTTTTCTTTTGTCCACTGATTCTATCTCTCTCTATCTCTCTCTCTCTCTCTCTCTCTCGTTCTCTCCCTTGTGACAATCCCCGAGTCCCACCTCTCCCTCTGAGCGACTATTCGTTTTCACGGCGCACGGCGGTTCTCTAGTTTACAGCATAATGCCAAGAGGAGCCGTTTTATCCCGTTTTGTTTTCAGGCACCGTTGGACAATAATCGCTTTTCTGGCTCCTCTAGTTAAGATTAACTATTAGTCACTTATAAAGTGGAGGATTGCAATTATTTTTGTTGTTTTTTTTTCACATGCGCGCTTTGTACTGACAGTATCATTTTAGTAGTACAACCTATTCTTCGTAATTGTATACATTTTTATAATACGCTTTTTCATGTAATGGAATAATAATATCAATTAGAATTTCTTTTTTATATTATTAATTTAGTATGATATTAAGGTTACCATTGCTTTCCATCGTTTAAAATTACTTTATTAAAGTAAACAATATAAACAAAGCCCTATGAAATTTCCTGTTTTTTACAAACGTTTCGTAATTCAATAAAGCCTAGATTTTGGAATATGAAACTGTTTTCCTTAACAAAATGTGAAAATATATATGCATTCTAGCTAATTTGACTATTCGTTAGATTGCAAACGAAGTAAAATATTTATTTTTATGATTCTGCTTTATATTGATAAAACGTATTCATAGCAACTAGTTAATGATCGTATGATAGAAGTATTCAGCCTAATTAGTAAATTGTAAGTAAATTATTGTTTATTATACATCAGTTGTTTATAAAAAAACGAACTATTTTAAGGTAATGAAAAATTTATTAATTTATATGATCCATTCGTTACTAATTAATTTTATAAATGAAAAACTATATATATATATATATATATATATATACGCTGTCTATTCATACGTGTATATGCATATGTTTGATGAAAACAAATTATATTCTAATTGTCTCTGTAAAAAAGTCCACTTATTCGAGTGAAATATCCGCTTTAAAGTGCAAAACTATTTTTAGTAATTGGAATTCAGTGGATCGAATCAAAATTTGGTCGGCCATGAATACGATCGAGTTATATATGGATAACTTCAGAAAATAGTTTAATTCGCGATATTTGAATAATTCGCGCTCCAACATATTAAGCTTATTTAGAGAAAAAAACTATTCCTCCCCTCCGTAGAATCCATTCTTCACGCTCTTAATTATAGAAACACGAACTTCCGCGATCGAATATTGAATCCAGCAATAACGCTGGCATATTAACTCGCTACTCGTAAACTATCCGACAACTTCTCAATAACTTCGAGCCGGCACGGCGTGGCGGCACAGGCGGATGCCTCCATCCACCTCCTCGTCGACCGAAGATTTATCTTACGCGGGGCCTCCGACACTGCAGATTTTATTCCCCAACCCGCCACTATCTCCCACCTCCATCTATCTCTCTCTCTCTCTCTCTCTCTCTCTCTCTCTCTCTCTCTCTGTATCTCTCTCTCTCTGTATCTCTCTCTCTCTCTCTCTTTCTCTTTCTTTCGCTCTCTCTTCAAGCTCGCCGTCGCAATGAGCTCGAGGAACGTGAGAAGGAAGGGATGTTTTCGTCAATTTCGCTTCCGATATCAGCCTCTAAAATACTCGGCTGGCTCGCTCTCTCATTTTCTCTTTCACTTTTTCTATATATATCTACATATATATATATATATATATATATATATATATATATATATATATATATATATATATATGAGCAGAGATATAACTTCGGCGACGAACACGCTCACCAAGTGCGGAAGAATAATACCACAAAGGGAGTATGAGTTGCTGGAGATAAAAAGGGGAGGGGTAGGTAGGTTCGAGGGCTCCTTAACGAGCGATACAGCATATATATAACGGTCATGGGTGGCGCCGACGGTTCAGGAGCCGCATTGCTGAATGGCACATTCATACAGTCGCTATATTTTTCGAACTTCTATTTTTTTTAAACTTTATGGAAATGCTACATAGATTGACTGAAATAAGAGACGCGCATTTATGATAATAATAGAAAATAGAGGAAAGAGATCGCTTATTGCTGCAATGTCTGCTTGTCTGTAACACAGATGGAAACTTTTTTATAAATCTAACACATTTACAATTTTTTTTTCGTTATAAATTAATTAATCAGACATTAATTATGATTTCATTAATTATGAAAACACTTCCAAAGGTAAATTTTTTGCTACATTTTCGATTACAATCTGTGTAATTGAACAATACACTGGGAGGTTTAATTATTAGAATAAGAAATTAACAATACGAAGTATATTTAAATTCAAAACTGAATTTAATAAAACAAAATATGATTAATACAATAACTTACTTAAGCAGAGATCAGAAAAAGAATGTATCTCCGAGCGCTCATACTGCGCTTTTATAAACTCTACTCCCCTGTCAATGGGGTCAAATTTCGAGCGATAAGCCTCACTCGCCGAACGCAGCCCAAACTCTCGCGCAGCCTGACGGTCGGAGAGCCCGAGGTGGCAAACCGAACACGTCACCTGATTTCGAACTTCCCAACATTTTCTCAAAGCTAGAATACGACCTATCTCAATATAAGTCCGTAGAATAGCTTTTTTAACGAAAATATTGGGAAGCTCCCGTCACAGCACGGATCATTGCTTTTAGGAAGCATAACCTGTTTACCTCTGTTGAAAACCTCAAGATTTTCCCATAGCAAGTATTCGCTCACCTTATGTGTGATTCCGTATACAAGCTATTTTTTAAGGCAAAATCTTCGGTTTTCCCGTCACGACACGGATCAAACATGTACCTTATGTGTACATATAGTTGGGCTTATAACGAGAGTTCGCTCGCGATCGTTTCTATAAACTATAATATTAGTAACTATGATTCGTATTTCTTACACAATAAAATATTACGAAGTAATTTTTCGTGAACTCTATTTTAAAACGAATATCTGTAAATTTCCAATCTCTGCCGTACAATAGTTTAACATTATAATTCGCTGAATTGCGACGCACGCGAAGCCGCTTTGTCCGAAGTTTAACAGTCCGAGAGATCACGTTACATTTCCCTTTTCTATATGGGACTCGATATGACGATACACAGAACATATTTTGTTTATTCAAAATATATACTATATCGACTCTATGTATTATTATGCGAGAAACGTTATCTAAAGATTTTAATTTTATCGCATTAGTTCCCGATTACAATTATACTTTAAACTATTAAATTTAACTCTACATAAATACTTAACAGAATTACGATACATCTTACAAACTACAAGGTATAAATACATATATTGCATTCATCATAATTTTAAATTAAATACTATAAACCATTTAAAAAACAGATATAAAATTATCAAATAATATATTTAAAATATCTCTACAGTTACAAATTAAATATTTAAGCAGATATTACATTATACGACTGTTCACATAATATCTCAGGATAAATCGGAGTTAAAGGAAGGAATACGCATTCGGTGAGGGAAGAAATAAATTAGAAGATGTTGCTAAAATTAAAATAATCTTTATTTAAAATACGCGAGGCATAAAAAACCTCCACTCAGTGAGTGGAGGAAAAAGCCTAAACGGAACGCAAAATCAAAATAAAATGTTACACACATAGGTTAAGACACAATATCGCGATACGTGTCGGCCGACCTATAAAATACTGCGCACTTAACAACAAAATAATCGCACTTATGTTAAAAACAATACTTTACATGATATGGAGATCTCCACCGCTATACAATGTCGCTACGAGTCACACTCGTAGGTAAGCGAGGTCAAAAAAGGAGGAGGAACGTTCCGCAAAGTACCTCCTACTCCGTGTCGCGGCCCTGACGTCTCAGGAACGGGTTCAGCCCTCGACGCGAAACACGGCCACTGGGCACAACGTGCCGCACGGGAACTTCCTCGGAGATTCGCGATGCGCAATCTCCCCAGAGCCTGGCACTCTGTCCCGCAGATACGTCACAACAATGACACACAAAAGTAACACACACTACAATCTTAATCTACGTCGCACTAAACTAATAAATATTGTTAATATATAATTCGTTATCAAATAACAATAATAAAATCTAAATACTAAATAATCAAAACTAAACTCCGCTATACACGACAATCCTCTATAAGAACTACTACGCGCCGCTGACGAAGATAGAATACCGCTATTTTCCGCCTTAGCAGTCTCCTAGCCCAAGTGCCACCAAAAAGGGTCGGGGGGAGGGGTACTACCTGGACTTCGGATAGATCCGCCTTACTCCATGAATTATATCTACGCCTTAAACGAACGAGCCCCTTACAATTTGCCATGTGTCGGTACAATACGAAGCACGTTGACCACATTTACACGTGGTCGGACATTCGACAGTATCGTGCGAACATTCCGCCCGCCTTCGTCTACCTGACGAATCATTTTCAATTCCACTCCCTGATGTTTAACTGGCTTCGTTTTCCTTCACCGGCAATAGAGCTAAGCGTGCGATATGGCGCCGAAAAGTGTTGGATGCGGTTCGGACCGTAACAACGCGCACATGACCATCTGGTCCGGGATGTGTCTCGGTGACACGCCCCAAATGCCATTTTGCCGGAGGGTAACGGTCATCTCGAAGACTGACCAGTTGACCGACTTCAATATTCTGCGTTGCACAACGCCACTTTCCTCGCTCCTGCAAATGTTGCAAATATTCGTCTGCCCACCGTTTCCAAAACTGATTGCGTAATCGCTGTAGTAGTTGGAAACGGTTTAATCGATTTTCAGGTAAAGCTGTGGGTTCCTTGTCTGGTACAATACTAGGCGTTTCCCCAATCAGAAAGTGCGCAGGTGTTAGTGCGTGTAGATCATTGACGTCGTTGGTAAGAGAGCACAAAGGGCGATAGTTTAAACACGCCTCTATTTCTGCCAGTACGGTGGAAAATTTTTCGAATGTTAAAGCGTGCTCTCCAAAGGCCCTCTTGAGATGGTGCTTCGTCGATTTCACACCTGCCTCCCAAATTCCTCCGTAATGAGGAGTAGTGGGCGGAATAAACGTCCATGATGTTCCCTCGTTCGCAATAATGGCAGCCACGGATTGGTAGAAAGTTGAAGCTGCCCGGAACATATTTCTTAGTTCAGTGTCCGCACCTCTGAACGTCGTAGCATTGTCGCTATATAAATATCGACACACTCCTCTTCTACTTACGAAACGGCGGTAGGCGGATAAGAAGCACGCCGTGGTGAGATCGCTCACTAGCTCCAGATGTATTGCCCTCGTAGCAAAACAAACGAACAGAGCCACATATCCTTTATACGTCCGATGGCCGCGCCCCTTTGTTGTTCGGATATTAAATGGTCCGGCATAATCTACTCCACTGGTAGTAAAGGGACGTGCGGGAGTCACTCTGCTTGCTGGTAGCGCGCCCATCAATTGATGTGCCAGCCGCGGCTTGACTCGTTGACATCTCACACAGTTATGGATCGTCGACTTAACCAATTGGGTTCTACCAATAATCCACGCTTGACGCATAACAGTGTTCGCAGTTATCGCCAGTCCACCATGCAGCGCGGTAGCATGTGCATGCTTTACAAATAAACGACTGAGATTCGATAATCGCGGCAAAATCGGAGGATGTTTTAAATCATACGGTAAGCTGGAATTCGTTAGTCGTCCGCCTACACGTAATACGTTCTCTTTCTCGTTCAGAATTGGATCTAGTTTGCTGAGAGGGCTGCCTTTCGGTATATATTTGCCCGCTCGCAAGATATTGATCTCGTTCGCGAACGCGTGACTTTGTGCTAGACGTATTAGGCGCATTCGAGATTCTGTTAATTCAGTTGCGGTAAGGTATAGAGATACTTGATATTGACCATTTTTACGCTTACGGTAGTTTAACAGTGGCCGCATACAGTACGCAACGACCCGTATTAGGCGCGTTAAGGTAGAAAATCGCGAAAGAATTTCGGGTTCACGTGTATTAATATGAACGTGCGTAATCCGTACGGATTCTACCTGCTGAGGCCAATAATCTGGGGATAGGGAGAGCCAGGTCGGTCCGTGCCACCAGATTTTCGAAGCACGCAAATCGTTCGGGTGCATACCACGCGTTGCCGCGTCGGCGGGATTCTCCTTTGTAGGTACGTGGCCCCACTTTGCCGCTGGTAATTCGGTCTGAATTTCAGATACTCGATTGGCTACGAAGGTTTTCCAGTGACAGGGGTGCTTACTTAGCCATCTAAGTACAATCTCACTGTCTGTCCATAGGAAAACCGGTAGATATTTCAGAAACTCTAATGTTTTTATATGCCGCACGAGTTTCACTAGAAGAGCGGCTCCGCAAAGCTCTAAATTCGGTACGCTAACAGTTTTTACAGGCGCGACCTTTGATTTAGCGGCCACAAGACATGTACGAAACCGCCCATCGCGCTCAGGTATTCGTAAGTATACGGTAGCTGCATACGCACGGGAAGAGGCGTCGGAGAAACCATGTATTTCACCACCTTGATCTTTATAAGTCCCGAGCCACCGGCTTATCGAAATAGCAGGGTAACGAGGAAAGTGAGTCGCAATATTTTGTCCAACGCTCACGCATTTCAATGGGTAACGGCGAATCCCAATCGCACTTGAGAATCCAGAGATCCTGCATCATAATTTTCGCGCTAATCGTGATCGGAGAGAGCCAGCCTAACGGATCAAACAACCGCGCGATGTTCGATAGCACGCTTCTTTTCGTTATGATCTCTGAATCATCGCGTAATTTTAGTGCGCTAAAGCTGAATTCATCGGCGATAGAATTCCAGTATACGCCTAACGTTTTAATAGATCCTTCTCGGTCTATAGATTTAGCCGTCGCGATGTCATTTTTACGCAATCCGTCGGGAATAATTGCCGGGTCATTAGCCGCCCACTTATCCAGTTCAATTCCAGCCGATCTAAGTAATCCGATCAATTCATCGCGTTTTCGAGTGGCTAATAAAAGATCATCCGCTCCGGCAAACGTATCGTCGACATACGTATTTCTTTCTATACACCGGGAGCCTAAGGGGAAGTTATGCCTTTCATCTCGTGCAAGCTGTGTAAGCGTCCGCAAAGCCAAAAAAGGGGCGCATGTTGTTCCGTACGTGACCGTATTTAATCGATATTCAACGGGGGATTCGCGATCGTTCGGTGCCCAGAGTATGCGCTGAAGATCTCGATCGGACGGAGCAACCTGAATTTGACGGAACATTTTAACAATGTCCGCCATAAAAACATACTTATACCGACGCCAATTCAGAAGGATTAACGAAAGATCCTTCTGCAGCGGTGGTCCCGCGAACAGGAAGTCATTTAGGCATTGCTTGTCGCGCGTCCGACGGGAGGCATCAAAGACGACCCGAAGTTTGCCGTTACTCAAAACTGCGTGGTGGGGCAGATACCACGTGCGTCCGTGAACGTCTTCATCCTCCGGAATGCGCGACATATGACCAAGTTCTTCATATGTCTTCATAAAGTCTATATACGCTTCGGCTAATTCCGGTTCAGCATGAAAACGACGATGCATATATCTTAAAGTTCCGAGCGCCATTCTACGCGTTTCAGCACCTACATCGGGCACCGCACCCCTTACGGGTAGATGAATTTGGTAACGCCCATCTGGCGCCCGCGTGTGCGTATCTTTGAAATATCGTTCACACAGTTCGTCATCGGGCTTCAACGGAACCTTTATGCGCGGTAATTCTTCGAGTGTCCAAAATCGGTCCAAAGAGGCGTGTAGATTGTCATCGGGCGAAACATGCAGTCCACGCACAGCATCGTGGGACAGCTGCTCCGCCCGCCCCGACGGGTTATTTAGCGTCGACCCGGAAATGACCCACCCGAAAGTAGTATTCTGCGCTATAAGTTGGCACGGCGAGAAGCGCTGTAAACCGGGCAGCAATAAACGACCATAAACATCAGCACCTAGTATAATATCCACCGTGCTAGGAACATAAAATCGCGGATCTGCTAAATTCATATTTTCGAATTGACGAAGGTCGAGCTCCAATAAATTTCGAGACGGCAGTTTAGATGTTAAACGCGGGAGAACAAGAGCATCTGCTTCTAACTGAATTTCCCGATTCAATCGCGAGCGTATTGTAAACATAGCCCTTGTTCGGGCGATACCGGCGGTACTACCTCCCACAACAGACAACGGAACCTTTACGCATTCCCTCTTAAGTCCGAGCAGCTGCGCGACGGCTTCAGTCAAAAAGGAGCCTTCCGAGCCTTGATCTAATAAGGCTCGGGCTTGGGTACGCGTGCCATTAGGGCCTTCAATAATGACCACTGCCGTGGCCAGTATTATTGAGTATTTAGCTGGAGGTGAACTAACTAGCGTGCACATTTATACCCGGCGATCTAACGTCTGCGTCTTTTTCATCGCGAGGTTTATGATCCGAGGTAAGGGATGGATTTTGGGGTCGGAATTTACTGTCGATATGAAGGAGTGTATGATGTTTATCGCGACACTTCGAACAACGGCCGCTCGACGTACAATCGCGAAAGAAATGTCGACCAAAACAATTAAAACACAATCGCGCATGGCGAATAGCCATGCGTCGATCCTGTGGCTCCTTCGCATTCAAAACAGGGCATTTTGCAAGAGCGTGTATGCTTGAACATAAGGGGCACTTTGATGCACTGCCTTTAAGCGGTCGCACGGCGTTACTATGAAATACTCTACGCGATCCCGTCAATGGTTTATACGTTGTATTCTTTGGTTTATCGGCCTTATTATCGGAATCGATCATGCTCAAAGCATGCGCACGTTTCTCAAGAAAAGTTGTTAATTCCGAGAAGGCTGGAAAGCGTACTCCTAATTCCGAATCATGATTGTCACAACTTATTATCGCGGCTTGCTCTTTAGCGCTTAATTCCGACTCCCATAATTTTCTAGATTCGGAATCTAGACGCGTGCTGATAATGTGTACGAGCCACACATCCCATTGTTCTACTGGCATTTTTAAGGTTTTCAGTGCGCGAACGATCCGCTGGCTCTCATCTGCGAAAGATCGTATTTCCGATGCACATTCCCGTTTTAAATGCGGAAGATTCATTAACGCATTGAGATGATTACATACCGTTAACCGCGGTTTATAAAAGCGGGCACGTAAAGCATTCCACGTAGACGCGTAGTTAGCGCTTGTTGTTGCCACGTCCTTTACTAAATCTGCGGCAGGGCCAGAAAGACACGATTTGAGGTACTGGAGTTTAGTCGCGTCGTCTACGCTCGGAACATTATGAACGAGAGCTTTAAACAAATCATAGAAACTTTCCCAGTCTTCATATTTTCCTGAGAAATTAGGGAGATCTAATTTTGGCAATTTTGCTGACCGCCTTACAGCACCTAGCGCGTTCCTATTTTCCGGCGAACAAGCATTATCTCGATTTTCCTTTTCAAAGTCCGCAGCCAACGTCAACAGAAAATCAAGCGAATCCTCGTACGTTCTTTGTATGTTTGCGAATACACCCTCCGTTACGTAACGATCTGCTTCTACCTCACTCTGCGCTATAATTTCCAGATGCACTTTACGGGCTTCTGTCCATACTTCTTTAAGCGCCTTGATACGCGCTTCAATAATATTTAAATTCAAACTATCCCGAGATTTTTCCCGCATTCTCGAATTTAATAATGCTATCTCCGACAAGCGCGCGCCTTGCGCGGCCGTAAGCTTTTTGAAAACCGCAGGTTTCATAATGATAAGTTATATTATCGCGTTTGCTAACTATTCACACTATAAATCCGAGTTAAATAAACGAACCACTTCAGCGTTAAAAATATTTATCTAAAATTGATACGTAATTGAAACCTTCTAGGTGGACTGACCTTACAATTAATTCTTAAAATTAAACTATAACTATGCACACAAATCTTATACCTACTATAGTAAATTAATCTTATCTTTAAAAATATTAATGAAAACTTACAATTACTTATTTTAAATTATAAGATATTAATTGAAAATAGATTCAACCCTCGAACACGCATTCCTCACCCGGGGCACCAAAAAATGTTCACATAATATCTCAGGATAAATCGGAGTTAAAGGAAGGAATACGCATTCGGTGAGGGAAGAAATAAATTAGAAGATGTTGCTAAAATTAAAATAATCTTTATTTAAAATACGCGAGGCATAAAAAACCTCCACTCAGTGAGTGGAGGAAAAAGCCTAAACTGAACGCAAAATCAAAATAAAATGTCACACACATACGTTAAGACACAATATCGCGATACGTGTCGGCCGACCTATAAATACTGCGCACTTAACAACAAAATAATCGCACTTATGTTAAAAACGATACTTTACATGATATGGAGATCTCCACCGCTATACAATGTCGCTACGAGTCACACTCGTAGGCAAGCGAGGTCAAAAACGGAGGAGGAACGTTCCGCAAAGTACCTCCTACTCCGTGTCGCGGCCCTGACGTCTCAGGAACGGGTTCAGCCCTCGACGCGAAACACGGCCACTGGGCACAACGTGCCGCACGGGAACTTCCTCGGAGATTCGCGATGCGCAATCTCCCCAGAGCCTGGCACTCTGTCCCGCAGATACGTCACAACAATGACACACAAAAGTAACACACACTACAATCTTAATCTACGTCGCACTAAACTAATAAATATTGTTAATATATAATTCGTTATCAAAATAACAATAATAAAATCTAAATACTAAATAATCAAAACTAAACTCCGCTATACACGACAATCCTCTATAAGAACTACTACGCGCCGCTGACGAAGATAGAATACCGCTATTTTCCGCCTTAGCAATCTCCTAGCCCAAGTGCCACCAAAAAGGGTCGGGGGGAGGGGTACTACCTGGACTTCGGATTGATCCGCCTTACTCCATGAATTATATCTACGCCTTAAACGAACGAGCCCCTTACAATTTGCCATGTGTCGGTACAATACGAAGCACGTTGACCACATTTACACGTGGTCGGACATTCGACAGTATCGTGCGAACAACGACAAAAATTTTACTTTTTTAAAATAAAGCTCTTGTGAGTCCGTAACAATCTGAAAATGTCGAAATGAAGAAATTTGGCTTTAGTATTTCCAAATGTGAAGAATATAAAAATTCAATTAATAAAGATTTTTATCGTTCTTACAGTCTTTATACAATAATATATTATACTAATTTAATACATTTATATTAGTTTAATATATTATTGTAGGAAGACTTTTAGACCGATAAAAATATTTTTTAATTTAACTCAGAACAGTAGACATGTACAATTTTTAATTTTTGATATAAAATTCAATACATTGAACAAATATTATTGAAAGAAATTTTCATTTCATTATATTATATCTATCATTTGTTGAGTTAATAACCAACTATGCGTAAACTATATTTCTAATTAATTTTCATGTAACAATAATTATAATAATTGACATTCGATATTTTATGAGTCAAATTAAATTGTATAACAAAGAATTATTTTAGTCGACTTTCTTTGAGAATTTTATATAAATTTATAATTCGTGAAATTTATCGTGTATGTCTGACCCTAAGTCAGCTGTTGAGATCATCGATATGTAATCTATTATTAAGCATACAGAAGTTATTATATTGTTAATTACGAGAATTACTCTATAAAGCACTGTTATATAATAACGAGGAGATGAATAAGTAAATCTGCATATATATATATATATATATATATATATATATATATATATATATATCAATATATATATATATATATATATCTTAAGAAGATACCAAAACTTATATAAATTTTTAATTTTAAGTTCATTTCACTTGACATTAAAACGCAGAAAAATCTTTTTTTTGACGCGCAATAAATTTTTCCGATTCTTTTATAAACAATATTATCATTTATGCAAATATATTGAGTATCTAAAAAGTTTTTTTGTCAATTAAAAATATAATTACCATTTCTGAGAAATAGAACTAATTGAAATTCATTTGAAAAGTACTTTATTAAATTCTCCGCAAATTTCAATAAATTTTTATTAATAAATTAAATATTTACTAGAATCAATGAAATAAATTTTTTGACCTTTAATAAAGAATTATATGAGGTGAATAAAATGTTTCATTATACTGTTTGAACAGACATTTTTTTAATACATTTAATAATAATACAAAAAAATTATAATTAAAATTATAAATTTAATTTAACTATTTATTGTATATTATGATTCTAACATATATAATAATTTTAGTCTAAACAATGAATATACATAATATAAAATTTCAAAAACTCCGCGGTGCAGTAATCTTTCGGAATAGTCTTGATTGTGATTTTGCCCTTAGAAAATCGACAGAAATTATGAAATCCTTTTGTTATATTATGGAAATACGATACAAAATATTTTGTTGTCCTATTATATTATTATTTTAAATAAATAAATGATTTGATCCATTTTCCTCGTCAGAAGAAATAGAAACATAATCTTCTTTTTTATTACTCTCACGACTAGAGGCGCTTTGGCGCGGAATCTTTTCCACCCACCATATGAGAGACATGGAACAATTAACATTAAAATAGCTCTAATATCATTTTTGTGAACTAATAGTATTTTACAATCCAATATATTATAATTAATTATCGTACTATATCATACAGTCTATAAAAGAGTATACAAATCGTGGTATTAAAATAAACTTAATATTCGACAGCGCTAGCTACTCGTCGTCAAATAACGGATTACCTCAATCTCATCTATAGTTTTATACTAACTTGTTACTTGAGTACAATTTTACTTGTGAGAATTTATAAAATTCAAGTGTATAAATAGATCAGTCTTGTTTATTTAACCACACGTCATAAATATTATAGTTCCTTAACACATTAAACACTGGATTTCTTGATAAAATATAAAATTTGTAAACTCATCAATGATGTTCTAGGTAAGAGGAACTTTTTCATTCAAACCAAATTTTTTAATTTTTAAATTGATATCTTAATTGAAATGATCAAAAAATTTCTTCTAAAAAATTATTTTATCTACTTAATTTGACTCATAAAATCGAATTTAATTTATTCTAATAATTGTGAATACGAGTGATTAAATTACTCCATTGAATAACTTACAGGTTTGGATGATAAAGTACCCCTTACCTAGAACATCATTAGGTTTACAAATTTGATATTATAAATTTAATAACTGAATATTTTTCGTTTATTCTAGAAATCATTATAACTACTTTTTGAAAGCTATCGGAAAAACAATAATGCTATAAATTCAATATCAAATTGACGGACACTGATTAATCTATAAAATATTACGTTTTCAGAATCACGTAATCTTTCCCTTGTTATACAAATGTTAAGGAAGAACAAGGTGTTGCATTGACAAAATTACATTCTATTCATCCGTAATATCATTTTACATTGCAAATTAATAAGCTTGTAAATACTACCCCTACAGAACTTCTGTACTATAATTGACTACCTACCTATTGACTACCTATAATTCTGTACTATAATTGACAGCCACTCATCCCCAATTGGAGGATTCAGCTTGAAAATAGACGACTCTAAATCGTTTAACATTGATTTATTTTATGCATATAGGATTATTAAATATTGAACTGTTCTTACTTGATCGTTACTCCGGTTACCTTAAGAAGTCCCACGTGATCACGTAAGCGGAGGCACGATTTTAAAGTTTTTCACTAACCAAGCATGATTGTCTTTTTAGGGTGTGCATAAAATGTTTAAAGGAATCGCTCGCCAAGAGCCCCGCAGTTGACTTTTCCGAGGCCAATGGGACGATTCATATATAAAAGTTTCCTCACGGATTGAATCCAACGTGTACGAAGTGGACGAAACGGAGAAAAAGATTGTAAATGTTTAAAATATATTTTTTTTTCTCTCCCCACGATACCCTTTCTCTTGCTTTGTCACATGTTTATAATTTTTCATAATTTTTCCTGTTCACGCGCGAAAATGGTTAAAATATTCACGAAAATTTATGGCACGCCGCTGATCGCAGCATTTACAAACACAGGTGTTTTAATTAAACGTATATTTTCGCGGCAGATATTTCATTAAATCAACTAAAGCTTTAATGAAATGCAGTGTAGCCGAAGACCGCTATAAGCTTCGGACGTTTTTATTATTTTTATTACATAGTTTGGCATTTTTTAACTCTAAGTGAATTCCCCTGGCTATTCAATAGATTTTTTTCTCGACGCTATATTTTAGAAAGGATTTGATACATATATATGTACTTAATACATTATTGGTTGCATAATTTCATGTAAGTTGCATTTTATTTGAAACTCCATTACTTCGTATAAAACTCTAATGGCAATAATGACTTATACATGTAAAAAGCAATGCGGTATGTATTACTAATCTTGTCGACATATATTATGCAAGGCATAATATAAATAGAATTCAAAAGTAATTGCTTTAAGCACGAATCAACGTATAATTACGTACTTTGTAAATTAACAAACAATTAATTATTTTTGATTATCTACGTGCATTTAGAAATAACGAACATTTTCTTTCCATGAATTGACTAGTTTAATGCTCAACTGTATACGAAATCCTTACTCTTGGTGAAGTTTACTATCAAAATGAATAGCTGTTTGATAAAATTGAATCATAACTGTTTATCATAAGAAAAAAATAAAAATTAAGGTCTCTAACCAGTTTTTGAATTTTTGGTTACAACTTTTGACTAATAATTACTCATTAAAAATTCTCATTTCATTTAATGTTAATTTCAGATTAACAATTCCTCGTACTATTTTAAGGCCATTCTTTAAACATTAAAGGTCTGAACTATTTTTCATCTCTAATATAAGCCCATTGTTATTATTTATGAAGAACGCCAAATAAAGTATTATTTGACAAAATAACATATAATAACATATAATAATGCACAATCAAACTGCAGTCTATAATAACATCTTCTGTTTGTTTGTTTTTCACTTAGAGAGCACACAAGAGAAGTAATTAGGCAGTATAATAAAACTAACCTCATCTCCAGCCCGGAACCGCCTCGCGCGTAAAATATCGTATTCCCGAGGACCGCACGAGTTAGTTCGAGGCCGAAAATTTCCCTTACAAATCTGAACCGCTGCTTATTACGGCGGCTTTCACCCGGCAATCGGTTCCCGCTTCGATCGATATCCGCCCCCGCCCCCCGCTCCGATTACATAGCGAACGTCATCCCCCACCTCGTCACGGAGAAAAGAAAACGTGGAATTCATCCGTATCCATCCTCCCCACCACCCTTATCGCCAATGATAAACCAAGCGCACATTATAGCCCGCACCTCCGACGTATAATCCCTGAGAATTAAGTGCAATCAATCCTGAACCCTTTGTGTGTGCATGCGCGGGCGCGCATATCTTCAAAGAAGAAGTAGAGCTAGAGAGAGAGAGAGAGGGGGGAGGTATAGACAAAGGGGATAGCTAAGAAAATCGAATCCTCTCGATTTCTCTCCGACGGCAGTACGCGCGAGACGAGTCGAGCTGAGTCGCGCCCGACTATCGGAGCTGAGTTCAAAAGCACGTGCTCGTTCCCCGGTTGACGCGGAGGCGAGCAGCAGCCGCACGGTTGCAAGCCCGAGATAGCGGGCACGCCGCATTGTGAGGATAGAGTCAGCCTCTCCCTCGCCCTCTCTTTCTCTTTCGACTTGCCCGCGGACACTGAATGCGTTAGAGAGATGCAGAATTGTATATACGAGTAGAAAGTACGCTCGGCGCTCTCGGCGAACGCCTGCGCGCTCGACGGCACGTGGCTCTCGCGCCTGAGAGAACAGAGCAGGTGGCAAGAGCCAATCATTCCTGCATTGTTGGTCATATATATATATATATATTACTATAGGCATCGGATGTGTGGGTGCTCGTCGTTCTAAGAATGGGATGATGGCGGAGAGGGTGATGACAGTACCTTCTCTATACACGAAAGCTTATATAGAGGAAAGACGCCTCTCTATATATAGAAACTTATCGAAAGATAATCCCAGTATAAACTCCAACGTAGTGTGGTTGGCGTCGTTCTAGGATGCGAGAATTTGAGAGAGAGAGAGAGAGAGAGAGAGAGAGAGAGAGAGAGGACTACCGCAGCACTTTAGACGAGTTCGAATCTGGCTTTGTGTCGAACTGCATGTATGTGCACCTCTTGACGCGAGAATATCTCAGCAATGTATGCGAGAAGAGATAATTTCTGCGGCCTTTTTTTTAAACAACAATCGACTAACAAGGAGATATTCACCTCACCGGAAAACCAACATTCACCCGACCTCGAAAACTCAGTTCAAAATGAATAAAAAAATGAATATATAGTCTTTTTTCCAATTGGTCTTTCATACTGTTGTTTTTATGCAAAACCTGTATTAAAAAGCATGTTTCTATTATAATCATGTAAATGAATTTTTCATCGATTTTTAATTTTAAAATATCTTCGTCTTACTAGTAGGCTAGAATACGAATACCCAAATGTCAAATAGGAATTATATCGATATTTATCCAGTGGGAAATACAGAACGTAACGAAATTCTTGTTATCTTCTCCCCCACGCCCTCTCTCTCTCTCTCTCTCTCTCTCTCTCTCTCTCTTTCTCTCTTTATTTTTCCTCTTGTACAACGATATTTTCATCCTGATAAATTTACATTTGAACTCATGGTGGAAAAACACGGAATTACAATATAGCGATCGTATTTTTTAACGAAAGCTATAAAACAAGATAGCTTTATTATCGCTAGAATGTATTGCATTGCATGATAAAAATAATATAATAAACAGTTCGATCTGGTCTTCATTCAGGTGAATAATTTCTATTGTATTAACGCACTAATAGCCTTCTTTTCAACGGTTACTTTTATTTCATTTCTGTAAACTGATTAAACTTTTCAATCACAGGATTTAGCTAAAATAAATATTGAAATTATGCGATAAAAATTCCAAAATATTATTCTCACCAAGGCTGAAGATCGGATGTGAATGACGGATTTGATTCAGATTGCGCCAGGTAACTATATTATTACCTTCAAAATTACGCTCTAAAGTTTTAGGACCTCACCATATTCCATTACCAAGATATGGGACTTCCTTAATTACAAATTAGTACTTCCTTCTAATTAAATTGGATATACTGTCTAGTCGGAGGAATTATTTTAATGAAAATCCTGAGCTACGGCATTGGATTGGAAAAAGGAATAATATTTCAAGGAAAGCAATTCTGATAATAGGCATACTTTCTTAGTTATTTTCGAAGTTCGATCACATTTTTACGCGTTACCATAATCAAACAATGATTCACTAATACATAGAAAATCCAACTGAACTTACTTTTAATAAAAGTAAATTCGAGCTTTTGTGCTTAAAATGAGATTTTCTCCTTTAGATCTTATACGCCAACAGTTATGAGTTTTGCTTAAACCATTCCCCTGGCTGCATAGTATATCGCATTTCATCAAATAGAAATATAGGAAGTATCATATCATTGAAATACGAAATCCTTAGATTCTAAAACTTTACAGAATTAATTTTGAAGATAATCAGCATCGATATTTGATATTCTCTGTTGTTGAGAATGATATTTAAAATGTGTATCGCATATGTTTAATTCGTGTTTTAACTTATAAGTTAATACGAGGGTGGATTGATAAGTTTCCGGCCCGACTAAGAGATGGCGCCACTAGGCCTACCTTGAGGTGGCGTTCTATAGCACCATTGATAAATAGCTTGTAGTTATACTTTCAGTCCGATCGCCATGTTAGTTTAGGTTTGAGAGCACACTGAACAAGACGTCTCTGTGTTTTTCGTAAAAACGGAAAAGCTGGAAAATCGTGCTGTCATCAAATACTTTTATTTGAAGGAGTTAACGCCGAAGGAAATTAAAGAAGAGATAGACTCAACACTGGGGACATCCCTCCCTCCCATCATATTCAACCGTTAAGCAGTGGGTTTCCGAGTTTAAAAAGGGTCGTGTGAGCACCTCTGATGAGCCTCGCTCAGAACGCCCCATTGAGGTCACAGCTCCAGATATGATCGAAAAAATCCATCAAATAGTGCTGAAAGACCGCAGATTAAAAGCACTATTTTTTTAATGTATTTTTTTAATGTATCAGAATATATATTTTTTCGATATAAAGAATGTTTTCAATATTTTTAATCATTGTTTTAATTTGAATTATATAAAATCTATGAAGAATATGAATTTGTATTTATGATTATTAATTTTATATAATATATATTTATTACTAATTTTCTATAATTGAGTTTCGGACAGACAAATCTGAACAGAAATTTTGTGTGTATACCACTTTCACTAGCATAGAGAAGTATTATCGGAGAATTTCACAATTAAAAATCCCACTGTATCGCATTAGCCCAAAGCGAATTGCAGCCCGATTCTTGGTCCACTAACTAGAACCCCATAATTAATGTTTATCTTTCATTCGGCCTTAGTATATATATATATATATATATATATATATATGTGTGTGTGTGTGTGTGTGTGTGTGTGTGTGTGTGTGTGTGTGTGTACAGAAAAATATTTTGAGATTGACATCCACCAGTTTTAAGTGCGCCGCGCGGTTGCTTTATGCGGCGATTATGCCTATACAGACATAAGCCCGTGTCTCTCCGAAATTTATATAAAGGGCGTTTGCGTTTTCCAGAGAGAGGGTGTGCATCTTTGGTTGGTCCTGTAAAAATCACTCGGTCGTGACGAGGATTCCCGTACGGTCGCTTCACGCTCACCAAGAAATGAGCGGTGATAGCGAAAAAGACGCTATCACCGCTCATTTCTTTCATCATAGACGAAAAAGATCTCGCCACGTTATACTTGTTTCCCTCTCTCTCTCTCTCTCTCTCTCTCTCTCTCTCTCTCTCAATAAATGAAATTAATAATAATAAATTAATAAGTAATATTAATGAATTAATAATCTCTTCTTAAGAAATGAAATTCTAATTCTAATTCTCTCTCTCTCTCTCTCTCTCTCTCTCTCTCTCTCTCTCTCTCATTAAAAAATAAATACAATTCTAATAAATACAATTCTAATTCTTTCTCTCTCCCTCCCACTCTCTCTCTCTCTCTCTCTCTCTCTCATTCTCTCTCTCTCTCTCTCTCTCTCACCCTTCTCTCTCTCTTTCTTGTTCTTCCTCTCAGTCACCCTCTGACTTTCTCTCTCTTTTTGTAAACTAGCGTGGCTTTAAATAGAGTCTACGTGACTGTCGACGAGCTGCACTTTACCCGATTATTGATCCTAATGGTAGTTGATTCTTCTGACGAATTTATTGTTCCGGCTGAAGGAAATCGATTAAATAGTGCCTTTTTAAGAGGAAAAATTTGAAAGACTGTCGCCACCACTTTTTTCTCTCTTAGCGGAACACAATCCTAAAATTTCATTATATTTGAAAGCAGAATTTTAAATGATAACCGCTATTTGCTTCTATAAAATACATTTTTTTGATTTAGAAGTTTATAAACTTCATTTTGAAAAAAATTAAACGACATTTATCCTTAAATGCAGGACTTTTTGACGAATTTTATAAATAACTTAAGACCTAACGAGTTTAGAATGTTGTTACATTTTTTAGTAGGACTATAATACAAAAGAAATATTGTAATCAATTTTATACAATTTTAACAGCTTTCAAAGGACAATGTTGCTATCAATTTAATGATGCAGAAAATGCAGTGAAAATCTAGAGCAAAAGCGGATATATATTTTTCATAATTTTCTTTGGCTATCTCTAACGTGGCATTTTGAATTTTAAGACTAGGCTAATTCATGCACATATATAAAAACTCATACATAATGGTTGGACCAGAATTACATATTCGAGTCAAAAACGCTCTAAGAAAAAAAAATTCAAATAAATCGAGGCAAGACCTAAAGGCGAATTTTCACCCAACATTAGCTATAATGACGTGGAAATAAAAAAAATCAAACAATGCGATGGCTTTACACATAGACATAATATTATATTTTATAATATTTTAGATCACAGAATACATTCATTACGTTAGATTGGAATTGCAGATTTTTAGCAGGAAATGAATTTCTGTATTTTATCTATTTTAGCGGAAATAGCGATGCGAAATTTATAAATGCCCGTATCTTGAAAAATAAAGAAATATTATATTAACTATGCCAACATATCCAGCAAAGAAGAATTTATTAATACAGTCCTAAAAGTGTTAAACGAACGTAATCCGTGTATGAACTCCACATCCCAATTAGAAAAATATTAATCAAATTAATTATGTTAAATTTGCTTGTAATCGCGAATGAAAGAAAGAAAATTTCAGCTAATTGGTATTTTAAACCTAAAACTTGAGGGTGCTTATTAAATTTTCATTCCAACGAGACTGTGTTATTAAAGAAAAATATAATTATTAATTTAGTAGATGGGGCCATACTTTTGCCTAATTAAAATTTGACAGAAATAATTTTAAAGATTGTTAAAAACAAAATTTATTCGTTAATTCTTATATAATGAATTTCAAAAATACCGATATTTCAGAAAAGAACACAAAACAGAAGTAAATTCGAAATAGCTAAAATACAAATATACAGAATAAATGAACTGAAAATAAAAAAATCGATTACAATTCGCGTTCTACAAAATGATATTTAATAATTTGTAACAAAATAAAATATCAAAGCTGCACTCTGCAGCTACATAATCGAGCAATATATTTGAGACAGAAAGATAAAAAGAAACATTTTTCGTTCAAAAAGCATTGCAAGCAGAAATTTCATTGGAAAAGTACTAGTAGTTTTGAATTGGAATCTTATTGTAAAATGTAAAATTGACATATCAGAAAAGGTGACGTATTTTCGTGTCTGCTTTAAATGACACTGCTTCGAACACGATAATTTACGTAGCAGAGACTGAAATTAATACAATTAATTGCTATTGTTTTGAGATATTTATAGATAGTTTATTCAGTTTTCTTTTGTAATTTGATATATTAATTAAAGTAAATCTAAAGTTAATATTATTGCTTTAGGTTATATTTAAAATTTAATCTACTGTATTTGTATATACACGAGATCTGTTCAAAAAGTAAGGAGAATTTTTAAATATCCCGGATTTGGAGAGTCTGCCTGTATAAAAATTGTATTTATTATGTTGGAAATGATTATGAAGGATCGCCGAATCACAATCAGAGAAGTCGCTGATGATGCTGGTATATCAGTTGACTCATGCCATGGAATTTTTTCGGATGTTTTGGATATGAAACGTGTGGCAGCAAAATTTGTTCCAAAATTGTTGAATTTCGAACAAAAACAGCGTTGTTCAGGATAAGTTGCTCAGGAGTCGCTAAATGAAGTTAATAACGATGCAGAACTGCTAGGACGTGTTATAACAGGTGACGAAACAAGGGTTTGATGTTGGAACTAAGGCTCAATCGTCCCAGTGGAGGGATTCTGGATCACCAAGACCGAAAAAGGCTCGGCAAACGAAAATTGCCGAGCTCAAACAACACGTCTAACGTTAGTTGCTGCCACTTAAAAAGTAAGCAATGAATATTGTTGAAAATTTTATCGTACTTCAGGGGCATGCGTACCAACGCAATAAATACAATTTTTATACAGGCGAACTCTTCAAACCTGCGAAGTTTAAAAATTCTCGTTACTTTTTGAACACACCTCGTGTATATATACATTATGTATCGATAAACATAAATAAACGCGTAGTATTCTTTAGAATTATGCCCACTATGAGATTGTCTCAACTGCGCGTCACAGATACTAATAATAACAATTTACCTACGCCTTTATGGTATGAATATAGGATCTGCACAGTAGCTAGTTCTAACGCTGACATTATAAGACATACATTTAATATATAATTAAATGTAAAATTGAAAAATTAACGTTAATTATACCTGCTCTATCTTAGCTAAACTATTGATTGGACGATACTTGTTCTATTGTTAATTTTCTAACATTGACTTAAATTATATTTTTACTTTATATTTTCTATGTTAAGAAGAAATTCTTTACAGATTATTTCGCCAATTATGTTTCTTTTAAAATCAGTCGCAATCTATTTTTGAATTTTTGAACTACGGCTTTTCTGTAATATAAAATTTAAATTTGGCATGGAACTATTATTATTATTAATATAATTTTTAAGGTAATTTTGAGCTACCTGTTATAACTAAGAAGCTTACTTTTATTCAACTAAAAATTTAAGAAGAAAAGTAATCATAATAATGCATAATTTGCACCTGTAGAGATTAATAACTTTAAATCATCGGAACGTTGTTCATATTAGTAGAATATATATTATTTTTAAGAATATCTCGAAAAAATACATTTTTTAGGCATTTTCGTGTTTCTGAAATATCTGAAGTTACACTAATTTAAAACAAAAAAAATCTTTAACATTACATCGACAGCAAATCGATCGTCAGCTTCGTGCATCATCTGTTCGCAACCATCCTGACGCGAATTTTCAAAGCTCTAAAATTTGAAGGAATACCGTCAAAGATAGAGAAAGAGAGAGAGAGAGAGATAGAGAGAGAGATAGAGAGAGAGAGAGAGAGAGAGAGAGAGAGAGAGAGAGAGAGAGAGAGAGAGAGAAAGAAGTCTCATGCTTTTAATAACGCAACTCTCGCTTTTAACGAACCGATAATTTCATCCCTCGTAAATGCATGATAGAGAGAGAGAGAGAAAGAGAGGGGGGACAGATCGAGCGTTAGTCAGGCCTGCTTTTATATGCATCCCCCCTCCTCTCGCCCCGATAGTTCCAGGACACGCATCTCACCAATCTGAGCGGAGCGCGAGGCGCCTTTTTACGAGTCGACTTTCCCCTCCTGCTGCTCCTCGGGCCATTTAGTCGACTCAGCTGTTTACGGTCCCGAAAAAGGGGTGGGGTGTAGGGTTGGTAGGGATGGTTACGGGATACGCGGCGCGCGCGATAAAAGAAAAGACCCAGTATATTGACGAAGGGCCTCTCGAAGAAGCCATCGCATCGGCTCCGGTAAAGAGAGAGGGAGGAGGGAGGATAAGGGGTGGAGCGTGGAGCAAGTGAGTGAGCTATCGCTCGGAATTGTTATCGGCGACATAAATATTTGATTGAAACATCGAACCCCTCAGCCCCTCGCGCTCCCCTCTTTCCTCTCGGATTTACGGGCCGCGTTAATCGACAAAGAGAAGCTGCTGCTGCCGCCGCCGGGGCGCGGCTGCAGCGAGCGGCGATATACTCCCGATCTTTTTGGGCTCGCTGCGCAGACTTTTCGGGGTGCGCCTGATGTGCGGGCGCAAGCAAAAAAAATATATATATGATTGAATATGTAAGGCGCGGGTTTGTACAGCTTGTTGTATTACGTAAACATGTATATTTGACTCTTCATGGAAGGCACAAAAACTTCCTCGGTACACCATTGTTGTCGTTTTCTTTTTTTAACGCTTGTAATGTTGGGATTATAACCGGTGTAAGAATCGATCGGTAACTGTGGTAAATCTTGCTACCTCGTTCGCTACTCTGTCGTTACTTCTCTTTTAGAGCGGCTTTCACTCTTTTTCCCTCTTTTTGTTTTTTCGCCACTGTAATCCTAATAACTGCCATATCTATGAGAGGGACTATTTCAGTTTAGATTTTGAATGGTCCTATACAGAGAAATGAAGCCCGAAGTTATTACCCTACTGGCGAAACTTTTTTCCACGCGCTACTTCTCCTCTTTACGTTCTTCTTTTTTTTTTATTCTTTGCAAAAGATCTAGTTTTTTCCACCTCCATTGCCACAATAAAGCTCACGAATTATTTTTCTTTCCAAACTTTCCATTCTCTAATATATCGTCAGAGCAATTTCGAAATAATATCTGTTCGGACTTTGACGGCGGATTGAAGAAGGTCTTTCTCGTTTATTACAAAGGGCAAGAAAGCTCTCTTTGATAGCTCATTTCATCGAATACTGAAGAATCGTTCACAAACATTGCATGTGTGTAATTAATTGTTTTTCATTCTTCTTTTGAAAACAACCCCAAAGAGTTTCTCCTCTTCTTTGAATAAGAACAGAAATTGTTTCATGGAACACCAATTTAATTTTCCAACTATATTTAAAGTCGTTTCACAACGTTAGCGCACCCGCATCTATCCCAATAATATATGAATCTCTGTAAGTAGAGGAAAAACAAGCCAAAAATTCGATTCGCTCTTGCATCGGTATTTCCTCTGCTATTCTAGCAAATATTGCATAAATGTATAATTGAGTTTGTACGATTCCTAATTCCCAACGCGAATATGCTGAAGAAGTCTTTGGCTAGTCCCACGCAACGACCCATCCCTCTTTCGTTTAATTAGAAGCTTTCGTAGGAACTATTTTTTTATCCCAACTCGCTTGACCACTTCTTACCTCGACCATTCCATTCCGCCTCCTCATTCTCCCTTTCCAACCTTTATTTCTTCACCATCCTCTCTGTACATTTATCAACTCGTCCGGTAGACCACCTCGTGTCTCTCTTCCTCCCGCGTTTCCGCGTTTTCTTCACTTTCTTCGAAATTTAATCAGCGCCTTGCCGATCGCGCTTCTCTTCCTTGCTCCCATTTTTACCGTTCTTCCTAATCTCTTCTCTCATTCTCCTCTTCTTTAGATTCTTGCATGTATAACTACTTATTCATATATATATATATATATATATATATATATATATATATATATATATATAAGGATCTTGCGTGGTTAGCTTGAAGGAACTTCTGTAAGTTTCGACGAGCTGAATCTCCCGATATCCCAACGCTCCTGCTTTGAAGGCACTCGTACACTCTCCGTACCTTTGACTGGAGTACTCTCGCGATATCCTGTGCAAACTCCCTGCTTCTCCTTTCCTCGCTCTTCTTCTCCTACCTTTCATCCACTTCTTCTCCATCTGCCTCCTCCTTTCCTGGAACGAACGAATTCCTTGCTCTCTTCTCTTACTCCCCCCCTCTCTCTCTTTCTCTCTTACTCGCTCCACCTACTTTCTGGCCATTTATCCACTAGTTTCCTCTCTATCGCATTTTGTGGCCAAACGCGCTTAAACATTGTTCTGCTTTATTTGTAAACGTGAGCAAAAGGGTCGGAGAGTTTGGGAGAAAGTATTGAGGGAGAGGGGGGTGAGAGGGTTGGAGAAAAAGGGAGGACAAGGGTGAGACGCGCGAATCTTGCGCGCCACTCGGGATATTTTGAACGTTTTGAAAATTCATCCTGCGTGCCCACGCGAGCTTTTTGGAGATCGGAAAAGCTGGCGCGAGGGAAGCATTTTAATTTAGTATTTTTTCTCCCTTTAAACGACAGTGTAGTCTAAATGGGTTGAAAAAAGATAGAGAAGCTTTCGGAAACGTGCGCATTGAAAACTTATTATTAGGCATTCAAGAGAGTAAAATATGAAAAGGCATATTGATAAAGTAAAGAAGATGAGCATTAAATTTTTATCGACGACTTCTAAGTTCTATATTTTACTTTAACGTCAATAAATTTCAAAATAATTTTGGAAAAAATGAAACAATTATTACGAAAAACTTCAATCTTTTCAGCTATTATTAAAACATAAAATATTTGCGTGTAAGAATACAAATTTCAGTGCATATAAACATACACAAGTAAAGATTCATCACCTTCGTAATCATTTCTTTACTTTAATTATGCTCAAGAAAGTAAGAAAGGGTTTGATTGAATTCTATCTTGCATACACGAGAAAATTACGAGCAATAATTTATACAATGGAATTAATTATAAGCATTAATTAGCATTAAAAGGGAAACAGTAAGGGAGTTAGTTATTTAATAAATTTAAAGTAACTTGGATAAATTCGTAAATTGCGCCTTCTCAAAATATTAAATACAACAGTTATTTTTTCACTAATATTTTAGAAATATAAAAATTTATAATAATGCTATCAACTAAATATTATTAATTAAAATTTTTTCAAAAATTAAAATAAGTAAGTAAGTGCAAACCAAATGTTTAAATACACATGTAAAAGTAAATTAAAATCATAAGATCGTTTCTACATTTTGAGGTAAAAAGTATGTGGCAATATTATCTACTTACACAATGAAGCGACTCATTTGATATGTTACATTTATCCGAAAACTCTTTTAAGCGAACATTCATTACCTTTGTAAATTCGTCTAATTCACAAATTGTTTTACCTTTTCCGCCCTTAAATTAGATCTTTCCAGCGGAACATTTTTGAGTCGATGGCCATAGCAATTTAAATTTTCCACTGCCGTTCTTTCTACCCCTGTCCTTTGTCAAGTTGTTGTTCCCGGCGTCGAACTCGACGCCCCTCCCCCCCTCCGACGACGGATTAAATTAACAGGCGGCACCTATTCCTAGCCCCTCCCCCAACCCCTGGATATAGGTAATTCGTACAAAATTAGAAGAATAGGAGGCGCCTCGCTCTCTCGCTCGACCCACGGCCAGAGTTCAAAAGTGCGAGAACGGTTCAAAACGGTGATGGTAGGGAGGTCGGCGAGGAAGAGGGGAGGTGGAGAAAGAGACGGTGAGCGTTAAGGCGGACGAGAGGTTAGTTTGCCGACGTCGTCGGCATCGCGCGTAACAGCGGGGCAAGCAGCCGGCGGCAGCGTCAGTGCACCGGCAGCTGGAAAATGCTAAGCCACATTCCTGGAACGCCCGGTATGCCGAGGGTATTGCACAAAATTGCCGCACTCTGTCCGTGTCATTCCTGGGATACCCCCTCGGCTTCCTTTCGTACCCTTTACTTCTCCGCCATCCCGCTACCCCCTTGGCTGCCTGGCCCTTTTCCTCTGTCACTCTCCGCCGCTTCTTTCTCTCTTCGCCCCCCCCCCTCGCCACCTTTTCTATCCGAACTCGTTCTCCTGTCCCAATTTCCTTCTTTCGCTCTCCGTGTCTTTGCACCCGTCTCTACGTCGCTCTTCTACATCCGCAACGACTGCTTTTACCTCTTTCTACAATACTAACGGGTTTTGGATTATTTTTTGCCACACTATAGTTACAAAAAATCCTCAGCTATGAACCGAGCAGCGTGCGTAATATACCCCTGTGATTAGTATGGAAAATTTTTATCACGAGAGAATGAGATTGTTAAAATTTTCCTGTCCAAGAGTAGTTATTTTAATACTAGAGAGAGATGGCTGTCAGTTAATTAAAATTTAAGCGACGATTGTCGTCTCATGTATTTACGTAAAGCAAACTGCATTTTATAAATTTATCTGGATCCTACTCTCTAACATTGATAGGAAGGAACTACGCTATTTCTTTAAAGTCTGTGCCAAACTTTGGAGCTTAATTATAATGTGTGTATATATATACATACGTGTGTGTGTGTGTGTGTGTGTGTTTGTGCATGTGATGCAAGAAGATGTACTATATGAAATGTAAAATTACGTATTCAAATAGTTGCTTATTCAAACCGCTAGACACGTTTTATGTCGATACGTGCAATTTTTCTAGAGATACTGAGAGCAGTGTATTTTATATCGGTACATGTAATAAAATCATACATGTAACGATATGAGGATAAGCAAATATAGTGATAGCAGAATACAAAATAATATAATTTCATAAAGAAATTTAATAAACTTGATATGTTTTATAAACTTCGTATATTTTACATTTTTAATTATTTGTATCACATTGAACAATAGGATTTTTTCTTTAACGTACACGTATACTACATTTACACAAAGTATTTATATCCTATTTTTGAAATAATAGTAAAAATTGGATGTATGAAATTCAGACCTCGTATACATAGTCTGGTCGTTGTTTTTGCTTAGTCACTTAGGGATTGCGTTATTTACTTTATTACTCCGCTTAAGTTTGAACAATTGAATCGCTTGACCCAAGCTAGTCGGCCTTTGGCAGTGGGGCAGTACAGTCATGGATTGATTTATGTCATGTTTGTAGGCATCCTCTACAGAAAAACAAAAAAGACACCAAGAAACGTAAAAAATATCATTCATTGATCGCACAAATAGCTATAAAGACAATAAAGTTGAAACTTTTCGCCTCCGCAATAGAATAGCCTGCAGGATATCCTAGCGCAGAGAAGAATCAATTACTAACCTTAGAGCGCGATCTATATCAACATCCTTAAATCAACCGAAGTTGTTTTCTTAACCGTTCGAGAGGAGAGCGAGTATTCGAACTGACGCGAGCGGCGAATCCGCAATTTCTCCCTCTATCCAAAATCGCACGATACACGGATCTATGTAAAACAGCGGACCGATAAGTTACACCCCGCCATGCCTCCTTTCCCATCTACCTATATACACTTCCGTCTTGCACTCCGGAGTTTTCGACTCTCTTTCTTCCCATCATCTCGCTTTTCCTCTCGCTCCTTCTATCTCGGCGTCTTCCTTGCTTTCTTTGTTTATATCAGTTATCGCGCCTCGCCGGTGGACTATGAAGTTCCGATACCGTCGGCTCTTTTATCCTCACCCTTGTCGATGTCGACATTTTTCCCGTTGGTGAGAGAATCTTCATTCTGCTAATGGTCAGTAACGAAAGGCTTTGTTTCGTCTGGCAACCAACTATATGTATACATATATATACAAATATACATACATACATACATATATATATATATATATATATATATATATATATATATATATATATATATTAGTTTTCTCTTTAGTATGGAAAATAGCGTCAGTGAAACAAGTTGCAATTCCGAATACCTTTTTCCGACTTCCTATCATGAAGTTTATAAAGGAATGTTAATTTTGACAAAGGTCAGCGTTTCTCACTTGTGAATAAGCAGAATCTAGTATTATGCTAAAATGCCTTTTCTTATAAAGACTTTTTTATAAAAGACTTTTCTCCAGGACTGATATTACCGATATATAATGGTCATATATCTAATAATGAGATTTGCAATATGCACAGCTCGAAATAATTAGGCATCGTAAATATTTTCAATTATGAAAGAAATATTTAATAAATATGTTGGATTATACTAGTATCGGCTTACTTAGATGAATAATTAAACTCAATTTTCTCTACGGACTAATAATTGATAAAAGTCTTTATACTGCGTATCATTTCATACATCTAACATTTATGGATTCAGAATAAAATTACAAAACCTATTTTAGAATTTATGATATGTAAATTACGAAGATTTTGTAAGTAACATTATAGTGCAATATTAATAAATAAATCTCCCGTAAGTTAATGATGCGAGAATTTAATTTGTATTTATATATAAATTAATAAATATTTTCATTGTCTTACAATCCAATTAAATCAATCGAAAATAATATGTAATAATATCAATATATACTTATATTAATATTAATACATCAATATACAAAAATAATAAAAATAAAAAATAAATAAAAAAATTTTTTTCAGCTACTATTTTTATTTTCAGATTAGTCTACGGGGGTGATTGTATACAAGGACAGTCTAACTGTCATTATAATTTTTAATGTTAATTTTTAATTTTAATTTTTTATTTTATTATTTCCTATATTGATGTCTTAATATTAATATAAATATAAATATATATTGATATTATTATATCTTATTTTCGATGGATTTAATTGAACTGTAACATCAATGAAAATATTTATTAATTTGTATATAAACAGTCGACAAAAGCACAATTAAACTATATTTATATATAAAATATTTTCTCAGTTCTTCCTTTTTTTTCTTGCTTCTTTTTACATAAGTCTTATCAAGATAACGGTGAAGTTATAAAAAAAAAAAGAATTTAAAACAAATACTATACAGAAGAAATGTGTCTGGAATTTTTAAACATACTGATCTATAAGAATTCTTAAATTCCATTCCGTTACTTTCGTTTTTCGTCCTCACAAGGCAAAAAAATTTTCTCGGAGAAAATATTTGTTCTACTAAAAATATAAAAAATTTTAAATTTTCCAAAGCATCTTATAGCTTGACGACTTTGTACCTTCTTTGATTTTTACCTTGAAATTCTATTTCACGAATACTTAAAATCGTTGCAAAACCATACTAGAAGCCAATGCAGAATTCTGTTGGAACATACACTAATATCCAGATTATTAATATTTTAAACTCTGAGTCAAAGCAGGATTATCAATAATTACGATAAAAGTAGAGAATATAAACGAACGGTCCCGACAAGTCGTACATAATCAGTTTAACCGAAGATAAAGAAGCGTCGCGTTATTCGCTCGCCGAACATCAACGACTTCATGAATTTAACAAAAAGAAAAAGAAGCCAACTCCTCTAGCATGGATTTTCGAACGATCGCGCGCAATATTCTATCCTATCGCGCAAGTATGCTATATATGAAGATATATATGGAAATCGGCGATTTCGCACCGGTGGAGTGTCTATTTTATACGTACGATCCATCTGCCGGCAAACGTCTGGAATCCATCGAGAGCCTCGAATTCGATTTGTTCGCAGATGCACGGTCGGCCTGGGTATCTTCTATCCTCCTCCTCCTCCTCACACCTCTCTCACATGCTCTCGCTCTGCTCTTCCTTCTCTTTCTTGTAAGCGCGCAAATACACATTCTTTCTTTCTGGCCTTTGGAAAAACGTACAAGTTCGCTAACGCGAGCGCGCGCCCACGCGCGCGAAACAATCGTGCCAGATTGAACCTAAAATTTACGTTCAGCGCACTCCGGTATTTTCTTGCTGGAATTCTTGCCACCCTCTCTCTTCTCTCTCTCTCTCTCTCTCTCTCTCTCTCTCTCTCTCCCTCTCTCTCGCTCTCTCTATCTTACTTTCTTTCTATCTATCTCACTCTTCTTCGCTTTCTATTATTCTCTCTCCTTCTCCTGTTCTTCCTTTATATGGTTTCTCGAGGCTTCTACTCAGTTAGTTTTTCTCTTCTTATTCTCCTTTTGCGCCTCAATTCTAGTTGCTACGCGAGAATGTCTTTGTGTTTCTGAGCTTCTTTATATTCCCCTTTCTTTCATTTTTTTATTAGGCAGAGGTAAATATAGGATCATATTTTGCATAAATATTAGACGAGATATTTCTAAACACTAGTTTTGTATGAAACAAGTTCTTGAAATTCTGGAAACAAATGATAAAACATCTCTTATAAAAATCATATTATCTTTAAAATACAAAAATAGTAAAGAGAACTTTTAATAATATATATATATATATATATATATATATATATATATATATATATTATATATGCATATGTATTATTTAAAGTATAAATAGACATTATCATAATGGAAGCTGTTGTAAACTCTAAGTACTCTGCTGATCCTATGATTACAATGATTTCATATGAGCTAACATTTCTACATATTTGTTGTTAAATTTATTTTTATGGTATAAACAGATGAAATTTAATTATAACAGATTAAGAAACTCAAAGATACAAATATTTAAACATTTATAAATAATTAGTTGAACGATCTATGATAAATTTATAAATTTATATTCGAATTCTGAAATTCAATTCAATCAATCATTGAAACGCTTGTAAAGTGAACTAATTTGACTACAGGCTGGTTTAGGTTAAAGAAGCTCTAGAACTCGTTAACATATCGACAATAATGTCCGCTTCTATTTAAAAAAATTTCTTTATGTAATATTCATAGCAATGTTCTTTTTTATATTGTATTTATTTGAATTTATTTTTTCTTAAAGAAACGATACTTAGTGAATCAGGTTTCCAAAAACGAAGCTCCAGTATGTAAGCGGATCGTGATTATTATTTGATTTTGTTTTTTTAATAAAGCGCGTGTAATGTCTCGTATGTTATTTCCAGAAAAGTAACACTTGAAATTTATTAATTTAACGATCTAAGCCTCAACTGTACTAATACTTTCTATAGCCAATAAAACGAAATCGTAAAAAATCGATCGGTGCCGCGCTAAAATCTCGAAATTCCACGACCCTACCGTACGTGCCCGGCTGCGTTCTTTGCCGGATTATACAACATTGCTAGTACCATAATCGAGCGACATTTTTCCACGCCGTATATCGCTTAAAAATAACGGATAAAGTCTCCTGGTAAACATACGCGCGCGCGTAATAACCTGCCACCCCCCCCCCAGTACCCCACGCCACTTGCCGCTCTTACACAAGCCTTGCACGCGCAGGCATGCACCCGCGAAAGGCGAGCAAACGAATTTACTAAAGCGGCCCGACCGTCGTCGCAATCTACGCAGCAATGAGGACGGACGGGTGGAGGGGTCAAAAACTCCGACGCAATATTCTCGCGCGGGTGGGGCGAAGGGGGACCACGGGGTCTAAAGTAAACGTGGCCGACGAGGTCTCAAAGCCGGAGTCTCTTTCTCTTAGCCGTGCGTGCACGACATTATAAATGCGCGGACGCGGAACCAACCACCGACGTCGACGCTTACTGTCGGCGTCAAACGTGAGTGCGTATATATATATATATATATATATATATATATATATATAACGAGATGCACGCGCAGACCCGGCGAAATGACGTTTCTCCAGCTCTCGTCGGTGGTGGAGTCTCCCCATTCTCCCTCTCGGGGACAGAGGATACGGAAACGCGAGCTCGCTATATGCATTAACTTTTGAACGTCTCGTGGACATGGCGTGGCCCAGTGTATGGACCTCTTCATCTCTCCCCCCCTCTCTCTCCCCTCTCTCTCTCTCTCTCTCTCTCTCTCTCTCTCTCTCTCTCTCTCTCTCTCTGCCTGTTCCTCTGTGCGCATCACCCCATGCTCGTTAGCCAAAACGGGTAATAAGTCTTTTAGAGAGGCTACCGCATTTCGGGACTATTATCAATATAGATAGACGTAGGCGAATGAAGGCGAGTATCATGCACGTGTTTCTGATCTAGGGACGCATTTCTGCCTGTCCTTTGCGCGCACAAATTAAATCGCATTAATGCTGCCTAACGTAGGTGAGAGGGGGATTTCGTTTTATATGGATGCATCGAATGGGTAGTTCGCAAATACTATAATTTGCGTCTAAATACAATCAGTGACACACAAGCTAATTGGCGCTTAGTGGTTTGAACTCCATCGGTCGTGGTTACTGCTAAGATGTTTGGTAAAACGTTTACAATTGTTACGCATTCATGATTAGCTATTTATAATGTCTTTTTTATATTTGACCTTTGAATAACTGAATAATAGTGATTTTTTGTGATTTTTCATATATGCTATGGACGATCTGATAGTTTTTTCAACTAGATAATTTGAACGCGTACCAAATTTATAAAAATACGAACTATTGAAAAAAAGATTGTCATAAAAAAGAAAGAATATTCTTTAATATAGTGAAATTGCAGAAAGAATTCTAAAATGTTTAAATTTTTAAATTAATATCAAGTAAAGAATTAATTGTTTCAGTAAAAGTTTATTAAAATAGTTTACTTATCAAATTAACGCATATTTTTATTGGTCTTACAGTCTTTATAATATAATATATTAGCTAAAATAATGACAGTCAGACTGTCCTTGTTTATGATCACCCCCGTAGAATCTGAAATAAAACTTATTACTACAATAAATTATATCAGAAAATTAAAAATAAAAATAAAATAAAATTATTAATAAAAAAAATAAAAATACAATAATAAGTAAAATAAAAATAAAAAATAATAAAAGTACTTATTCTATGTTAATAAAGGACAACCTGACTGCCCCCACCAGCTTACATTATGGATTACCTTCTTGCCCAACGTTTCCAACCGCTACGGTTCATCCTCAGGAACTAAACTGAATTGAAAAACCCAGCATGCTACTTAATATAACCCATACTCACTCTAAATTTATTAGCATAACATTTATAGCATTGATAAAATTAATATTTAATTAATAGGGGGTGATCATAAACAAGGACAGTCTGATTGTCATTATTTTAGCTAATATATATTATTATAAAGACAGTAAGAGCCGGCACCATTGCTATTGGAAAAACTAGAAGATTTCCAACCACTCGAAGATTTCAGCAAAATGCTAGCATAGCTCTAGCTACAAAAAGATCTGTGCGGGCTAGAGTGCCAAGCAGCAATCCCCTTGACAGAGTCAAACGATAACTGGTAAAATAAAATTGAAGATAAAATAATAAAAATAGATGAATTTCCAATTAAATTCATAAAAGAGGACTATTTAATACATTTTTCCGAACATTAATTTTTTTTTCCATTCGCTGCCATCAAAACTTTCAACCTTTAAAATATTTTTCAAAAATAATAATAATAATAAAATAATCGTTAAATTTTATAATAACGATGCAAATACGATAAAATTTATGGCATTTCAGGATGGAATCTCTTGGTAAACGATAATGTGTTTCTGAATTGATATTTTCATTTATAAAAATCAAACAGCTAACCATTTAATAACATTGATAAATAATTAGTTTAATATTTTTCTTTCAATACTGTCGCAGTTATCGACCTTTTATATTTTATTTTTCTTTTCCTTTTTATCTTTTTTCTAAGGGATAAAGAAGAGAACAAATAAAGCGAGCTGGAAAAAACAGAGTCGAGCGAATTTCATCGAAATTCCACAGAGGGTCTCCTCCATCCCCCTTCTCCCGTTCTGTTATCCTCATATTCTCGTGTCGCAGCCAGCGGTGTGCTATGCTCTGGATTAGAGCATTGATTAAGCAATGAAATATCGATGCAACAATCATTTTCTCTGGAATTTTCGTTTCCACGCGGAACATTCCAGAGTTCTCCCACACGTAGCATGCGCGCATACAAAGAGTGGAATAGAGAGAGAGAGAGAGAGAGAGAGAGAGAGAGGCGGACAGACAAACCTCTTCAATCAGCGGTACTGCTCTATATCACGAAATAAAAAGTATTTCATTATCACGCGGGCGCGAGCATGCGCTCTGGTTCCAGCGTGGTCTGCATTGTGAGCTTCCAATTCAGTCTGTCTCGTCCCAGTATCGGATAGTCCTTTCTTTGGTCATCCGGCTATATATTTCGAAGGTCTGCGTGAAAAGCGCATTCCATTTTAAGATGCCGAAACTATGGGAGAACGTGGCAAATGCAGCAGCATATAGTATATAAGTGTATGTAGATATATGTATCTGTAGATATATGTATGCAGGATCCACTCGAGGGCGTTGTCACGAGGGCCATGCGAATAACAGGAACATTCTGTTTCGTTGTATACGAGTCGTGAAAATCGTTCTCGATTCCTATTCGAGACCAGGTAGCAGCAATAATGCGTAGACAAAAACCCGCTTCCGACTCGCAAGATGCAAATAATTGTGGAAACTATTTATTTTACAACTGTCAAGGAAAGTCTAATCGCGTAACCAATCAATTCCAGGCGGATTAGCAGCATCAAATATGATAAAAAATGAATTATTTACTTCTTTCTTGTTCAAATAGAGCTTCTTTGCATTTATTTTTCATTAATACGGTATGAATACGATGATACTTTTTTACTTGTAAAATAATGTATGAGATTATAAATTGAACAATATTTCTATAATTCTTCACTATGTTTTAGAAGAATTTTGAAAATCTACATACGAATTTAAAATAAATTAAGTAATTTATCTAAATACATACAAATTTCTTTGAATTAATATGCTTAAATAATTTCATTTAATCAATTAAAGATAAACTAATTTTGGTTGCACGCTTTATCATTATTTTTTAAAAGAACCTTATCTCGATGAAGTGTGTCAATAATGAGAAATAAAAATATAATAATCTCATTTCATGGGGCTAAGCCATTTTTAGAAAATAATAATATACATGCAATCAAAATTAGTTTATCTGTAATTAATTATATGAAATGATTTAAGCATATTAATTAAAAGAAATTAAAAGAAATGTATGTATTTAGATAAATTATTATCAGTATTTTAATTTGTTTAGAAATATTTTTTATGATCTACAACCTAACCAAGAATTATAGAAATCATCTATAGAAATCAATTTATAATCGTATACATAATTGTATTAGTAAAAAGTTATAATATAATATAATCGTACAATAAATCATGTATTGATAATATCGATTACCATATACTAAGTCAAAGAAATGTAAAAATGCTTTTTTGTAGAGTATTTAATCAATAGTAAATGTAAAGAAACTCGATTCGAATAAATGAAGGATGATGGTTTGATTTTTCATCATATTTGATATATATTATGCACATAGAAGCATTTGATTAAACGGTTAATGTAGACTCTCCTTATGACTTTCCTCTTGATCATCGTAAACAAGAAGCCTCAGTTATTCATACTGTAGCCACTAGTATGAAGTTCCTATCTGTCACTTTATCTAGGATAGAGGTAGGTCTGTATTTTTCCTAATTAAAACTCTTTAATAAACTTACTCTAGCCTCCATACTTGGCATAAAAAGGATTTCTATTTTACATATATACTATTTCTTCTTCCTTACCTGTGTCGACGCTGGGACTCAGTTCCAATAAAAGTTCCTCACTGTAAGCTCCATATGTGAAAAATTATTGCAATATTATACGTATTTTGCCTTCACTTTCAACATCAAGATTAAGTAGCATCTCAAGCAGCACATGAACAAAGTGACTTGCGATATACCTATTGTTATTTCCCTCTATTCTTATTATTTTTTGTCGAAAATCGGCTAATACATATGCAATGTGATAGGATCGGTCGCTACTCGCAACAAAACTACCGATATCCGTCACAGTATATATTAGGTTTACAAGTTTATAATTTTCACTAACTTTATATCTACTTTAATTGTGCTTTTGTCGACTGCTTATATACAAGTAAATAAATATTTTCATTGGTCTTACAGTCCAATTAAATCAATCCAAAATAATACGTAATAATATCAATATATATATATATATATATATATATATATATATATATATATATATTTATACTGATGTATTGATATAGAAAAATAATAAAAATTAAAATTAAAATTAAAAATTATAATGACAGTCAGACTGTCCTTTGAGTGGGGATGGGTATATATAGATTAGAATATCAGGTTTAGTTTAGTCCCTGATGCGGAGCCGTAGCGAGCTCGAAACGTTGGACTACTATAAAAAGTCTTGAATTAGGTAAGGGTGGTGGGGACAGTCAGATTACACTTGACTAGCATGAATTTTTTCAGCTAATATTTTATTTTCAGATTAGTCTACGGGGGTGATTTTACAGGTGATTTTACAAGGACAGTCTAACTGTCATAATTTTTAATTTTAATTTTTAATTTTAATTTTTTATTTTTATTATTTTTGTATATTGATGTCTTAATATTAATATAAATGTATATATTGATATTATTACATCTTATTTTCGATTGATTTAATTGGACTGTAAGACCAATGAAAATATTTATTAACTTTATATCTATCCTCTACGCCATTGTTTTTAGCAGTTATGACTATCATATATTAAAAGGCATCAAAAAATCTATTATATTTCATTTGTACAAGTGAACATAGACTCATGTAACAAATTTTTTTCTTGCCTTAAGAATATTGTCCTCATCGTATGCCCTGAAGAGTCTACCCGGGATATACTCCAGATATTAGAATGTATTAAGAGTCGTTCAAAGATTTATGTTTTTGATTTCTAAGAGCAAAAGCGTCCGGGCCAGCCAAAAATTTTGAGGATAAAGAATTGGAGACATTCCTCGATGAAGGTCCGTTTCAAATGCACTAAGATCTTGCTTTAACGTTGGTAGTGAGACACAAAGTTATTTCCAAGCATCAGCAATCACAGGCATTAATAATTATTAATTAATATTATCTATTATCTATTATCATTAGAAAATTTATAAATGATGCGGAGGACAAATTAATATTAAACAGCGCTCAGTGGGCATTGGATAAGAATGTATGATCGCGCGCTTATACATGGCTTTGTAAAACTCAAATTGCAGACAATAAGACCGACGACTCGCCGATGGCAACTTAAACTCTCGCACAGCTCAACAACGGAAGAGAGAAGAGATGAGCAACAACAATAAATGTCCTTTTTGCGTTAAATATTCTTGAATATTTCACTCGACGAGTGAACATGTCGGAAGTGCATATCAACGAGGTCGTGTTGCATCCATCTGAATAGATGTTTCTCAGAAAAGGCTATGTCTGGCGAGTACACTGGATACGTCAACCCTTCTCATTCAAGCTCCAATAGGGTGTTTTTGACGTTTGTTTCATTCAGTTTTAGCAACTCGTACTACAACCACCCTGTTGGTCCCACCAAATGAACAGCAATACCTTTTGGCCGTGGATGTTCCGATTTGGTGTCAATGTGGACGGTTGGCCTGGGTCCAGCCATGATTTTTTGCTTAGAATTTTTATAGTTGATCCATTTTTCATCAACAGTCACAATACGCCACAGAAAATTCTTATTTTTTTGCCTGGCAAGCAAAAACAGTGCGATGTTGTATCGATTCAAAATGGCACTTTCGATCAAATCATGTGGCATCCATTTTTCTTCTTTATGAATCTTTCCCATCACATGTAAACGTTTGCCAACTGCTCTGTCACTGACTCCTACTTGCAATTCACTATCTTCAAACTTTTTCGGTTGTCCAGAACGCTCTTTGTCATTAACAACAGTATCTCCACTTCTAAACCGTTGAAACCACTGATTACCTGCTATAAGCGATGGAGCTTTTTCGACATAACATTCTTGAAGCAATCGATAAGTTTCTGCTACACTTTTTTTCAAATAAAAATAGTGCGAAAGGACATGTCGCAAAAACGATTTTACACGATTCATTTTTTACTGATCAAAAAATTATAATTTTCACACAAATGATGGCGCCTGTTAATTGAATTTTATTGGTAAATGCCAAAACTAAATCCGACTACAACTAGATCTGATACATCTGAGGCTTCATACTGTTTACATATATCGCTATCAAAACATGAAAGTCGGAAACTAAGTTCGTTTTCTAATAATATTCAATCTATTTAATAAGCTCAAATAATATGATTAGTCTCCATCTATAATTTCCAATGTTTTGAGCCGATGCAGCTCCTCTGCGGATACTAAAATAAGAATTTATGAATAAAAATATATATATACCTGTACCAATTATATCTGCACCTACAACCCCCTTTATTTATTAATGAAATAACGAATGTTAAAAATTATCTAATTTTCTGAAAAAATAATCATAATTTAGGAATAATTGTAGATACCTTAATAAATCTATAAATTCAGGAATATAATCTAAAAACATTATCATACTTTTAATAAATTTTAAGATAGACGGTCAGGAACATATTAAAAAAAGAGAAGTTATGAATATTAATATAGCTTACAATAGAATTTAACATTATTTCAAAATTTGCATTTTGTTCATTTTGCACATAAAAACAAGAGCGAAAATTTTGAAAGTATTCAACATTGTCGCTCATTCAAAGCATTGCGTGAAAATGATGTAATTTTAATGATAGAGTCTACTAAATGAAATAATATTGATCATTATTTATTAAAAATATTATTTATAAGATTTATTTAAATATGAGCTTTATATCGAAGGTCAAAGTGTAAGGGATAGACTATATATAATTTCATTAATAGATTTTTGTTTGAGTTCCTGAGAAGATGCCATATTTATATATATATATATATATATATATATATATATATATATATATATATATATATATATTAAGAGATTCGATTTTTACGAAGGAGGTAGCGAGATTGTCCTGTAGTAATAAAAGTCATTTTGATTTGTAATATTTTAGATTTTACATTACAGAAGACAGTTATAAAAATAAATAAGATCATAGATAAGATCAATACATAAAAATATTCATTACTTTGATGCATTTACGGTACAGCATCTCGATTAGGAAAGCAAGTATTCAAATTCATTGAATAGCTGTTTTGGATATTAAAAATAGCATTATATAAATTAGAAATATTTTGATAAATATTATTTTTTGACAGCTTATTTCATTGGTGAATCCATTCTTACTAAAAGTAATAGAAACAGTAAATGTGTAATCTAACGTGATATTGGAATACCGAGAAATAACATCCATTATAATAATTTTTTCTTTTCTTTTTGTAATTTTTACACGATTTCATCTCTTCTACTTTTTGCCATACTATCTAATTTATATTAAAATTTATCGAATCTATATAATATTGATTATGCGAAGAATTTTTTCACATTCTTTTATATTTTATTAATTTTAAAAATTCAATAAATCGTTTATTTAAATGGAGCAATGAGCGCATTTAAACTTTAATTTTATTCAAAATCGATTGTCTTAACATAATTATTATTATCTAATTTCTTCTATTAATATCTTTAATATGAATTCTGAAATACTTTTAATAACTTTACTGTTAATGTTTATTCAATTATATGCAATTATAATTTGGTGAATAGCCAAGGAAGACAATTTTTAATAATTGAAATAGTTTTCTAAAAAAATTTCTATTATGATGAAAATATTATCTAAATATGATTACAAATCAGAATATATTATTACAAATCAGATTACTAATAATATTATAATAACTTTAAAAATTCGAATAAAATTTTCTTTGAACGTTTCACTAAATTTATTTTATTAGTTAGATATTTCAAGTTTCGATATAGTGTGTGTGTGTGTGTGTGTGCGCGCGCGCTCGCGCGTGTACGTGTGTGTTTACGGGGGTAAGCTATAATGTACGCGGTACATATAGAATGTATAGCATAGTGACAAGATCGGTGACCGTAGAATCTTCCGAGAACGCTGCACCGTATATCGACACACACGCACACACACACACACACACACACGCGCGCGCGCGCGCGCTTATCTCGAGCTTTCTCATCTCAGATTGCGTTCACTGATCTACACCGCGCTTCCACGGTCAAGCGAGAGGGTGGGGCTTTGAAAGAGGGAGGGAACTAGGGAGGAAGGGAATGAGGTGAAAGAGAGAGAGAGAGAGAGAGAGAGAGAGAGAGAGAGAGAGAGAGAGATGAACAAAAGGACTTTGATACCGATGGCTCGCGGGATTATCCTATATCAAAGGGGGCGAGCCACGTTCGACGGAGATATAGTCTTTTTTTCACCGAACAAATAATGATTATTTTTATATATATATATATATATATATATATATATATATATATATATATAAATTAAAACAGGAGAACTATATAAAGGCTGAACCAAGGTGAGAGAGAGAGAGAGAGAGAGAGAGAGAGAGAGAGAGATAGAGAGAGCCCCAAAAGTTATAAGAAAATACTTGATTCTCTCTGGCTTTGTTTGTCTCATTTTCTCCTCCACCTTCCCTCATCTCTAACTTCTTTGCTTTTGTCGACGATATTCTAGGCGTCGGGCGCAGGTTCCTTCTCCTAACACGTCCAAAAAATGTAATCAACTGTCTCTTTATCATTTGATCGTGGTCTTTCTGTTTTAGAGCGTACCGATAAACCTTTAATAATTGATGTTGTCCATTCAAGAGACTTGCTCTTTCCTTTAAACGCGACTTACATAGTATAGAGCGTTAAGTTATTTAAATTATAAATTTGATTCTACTGATAACTGCTGTCCAACAATTTGTTTAAGAATGATTGAAATGAAATTCTGGTTATATTTTATGCCAACTATTATCTTCATTGAGCTCCTTTTTAAGGGGTAAACAATTCTTTTTTAATGATCGTAAAAGAAATACTTAGACATCCATAATCATTATGAGAAAGTTGTGAATGAATGTTGAAAGTATACACTAATTATATGGCATCGGTATTAAAACATTTTTTTAATAATTATTCGTGTTGAAATATAAATCATTTTTTTACAATAGTTTTATCTTTCGATTCTTAGCTCTATTTATGCTTCCAAATGCCGGTGCTAATTAGCCACGGAGGATCTACGATGTGTTTGTAAACAAAGCTCATGTAAATAATTACACCGGTGCCTGTGTCAATAGGCCGAGACCAGAATTGAACTCGGATCATCAAGATAAGATACTAGTCCTTCACTCTAGCGATTGAGCCATCGTAGACCTCGTACTGATATTGTGTTCATGAATTTCATAAAAAATAGTTTAAAGTTTTGTCTTCAAAAGTGACCAAATCGATAAAGTGTAGAAGTAAATTAAGGTATCAATTATATATATATATATAATCAATTGATAGAACAAGTTAATGAAATTGGCAGATGCTTATCAAAAATATTTTCTACCCGGAACATAAATATAACTATGAAGTAAAACGCAAAAGCGTTTACAGCTATATATCAGATGGATATAATAAATATTAGATAGATATAATGAAAAAGATATCTCGACCTAAAGAATTTATCGTAAGTAAGGTAATTAACGGATTATAAAAATTTCATTAAAGCCAAGTTCGATGGAAAAAGATAAAATGCGAAATACTTCTTACTCTGGCCGCAGAATAGAAGCATTATGAAATCAAACATTGATGAAACATTTTATTAATCAAGCATATCAACAATTTGCTTAAAATTCTATTTTCTTACGTAAGCTAAAGAGTAGTAAGAGGCGACAGCTTCAATATTCGTTCATTTCCCTGCAATGCGTAGCAAAAAAAGTCACGGGTCATTTTTCAAAATGACACTGTGAATACCGTTAGATGCTAGTTTTAAAAAATAAATATTTTTTTAACACTGAATTCCAGAAATAATATAGAAGAATCTCTGACGAAAGATGCGTTTCATTTCCTACGCTTATGTCCAATAACTGGCGCATTTGCAATATCATTCAAATTAATATATCTCGAATAAAATGAAAGTGTTCAACAGAAGAAAAAAATTTGAAAAATTGGACATCTTTTTTTCTGCCACATCGGACCAAATAAGCAATAAAATTATTTTATTGCAAAATATAAAAATAAAAACAACGGTCAAAGTATCAAATCGACGGTAATTTCCAATATTCTTTGAATATTCCAACGCTAATAAAATCGCCCATCAAAATTTCAATAAAATAGCTGGAAACTAACTTCGAAAACATATCGGGCAAAGTCACATTCAATTTTACAATTTCAAATTAGTCTTCAAAAACGACAATGAGAACTGTCCGTTGCAAAACTTTCATAAAAATTAGTCCGAATACGTGACCTCGAAATTTAAATTGAAGATAAAAAAAATATCATTCTCTGGTCCCGAAGCGCCGACTCGTGTTCTGACGTATCGCGTCACAAAAAGACGACAGGTAGGTCAATAATTTAATTTCATTTTATCTGCCAAAACATTCCTTACGTTCTCCGCAAACTGATATCTCCCACCTATTTATCGTCCGATAAAACCGGGCAACTGTCTCGCATAGCGGTTACATCGTACGGGCATTAAATGATTCTTTCGCTTTTCACGTCAAACCCATCCTGGTACAATGGAACAGCTATTCGCGCACGAACGCGATCACCATTTGCACGTGCATTCGGTAGGATGAAAAAAAAAGAAATAAACGGAAATGAAAATTGGATGGTAACGGCCGTGCGATTCGCGTCGCGTTGGCCAATTAATTGATATGCTCTGGCGCTTGCTTACAAAAGAGCCGACTTTGTAAGCCGTGCTTTGCGGATCGTCGGAAGAGAGAGAGAGAGAGAGAGAGAGATGCAACGAGGACCTGTACATGAGTCAAACGACCGTTTCGAGCGCGCGCCTCGGCTGAAGGCAAATTCGCTGTATATATGTAGGAGACTCAGAGCCACGCGCGCCAAAGATCAAATGTGTCTGTGTTTCCTATCGCAATAGATCGGGCAGGGTAGCCAATTCGAATGTTTCAAAAAAGTAAATTTTTTAAATTTTGCCTTTCACCTGGCGACGAATCTATACACACATATAGGTGCGTGCGTTCACATCTACAACCGGGCACACACGCACACACACGCATACGCACGCGCACACTTATAAAAATGAAAGAATGAATAAAAAAATATATTTTTATGAAAATTTAAAATTTAATTAACTGAATTAATCTTCTTCATTTTTAATTTTGATAAAAATTCATTTAATCATCAATTTTTATCTAATATTTTTGTTATTTACAGACCATTCTATTTATTAACTTTGCGTGCATTGATATAGTTCAAACAAATAACATAAACTGTATACGATAATACAGTCTTATATGAATGATATTCCTGCATAATAAAAACATATTCAGTGTTAGGAATAGTTACTGTAAACATTATCTACTTATTCCTCAGACATAAAAGTCAAAATATTTCAAAACAAATCTATGAAAAATATTACTGTAGCTATTTATGGCATTAAAAAGAAGTGTAATTTATAATTACGTCATAAGGAGTAGTATTAATTTCCGAAATTTAAGATTAGTGTGATTATTACCCACCAATTAAGTGATTATTAGAATTTTTAATAATTGTAAAATATGAAATTTAGATTTCAAAGTTCTATCCGTTTATAATGGTCATAATCCAGATAAGTAGTAAGATCACCGTTTTGTCGGCCGTTCCATATGCATTCTCTTCGTCACTGCTAATAAAGGACTTCCTTAAGCGTAAAAGCGTATTTATTTATAAAAATCAAAATATTTTAAAAAGGCACGTTGAAAACTTAAAAAAATGGTCCAAACCGTGCATATATTCAAATAAAAAAAAAAACTCTTTAATCTCTAGAACCTATGATCCTAAGAACTATCCACGGACTCTATTTAAGGACAATGGTGAAAATCGCGCACAAATGCCTGGCGAAACGGATCCTTCCAGGCTTGTCCCCAAACTCTCCCGGGTAAAATTCTCAAGCGCGAAGGGCGGGACGGGAGAGGGAGACCGAACGAGTTTCCGGCATTATATTCCGAGAGCAAAACACCCTAATTATATATAAGGAGAGAGCTCGAAAATTTTCGATGCGCTCGCATAAATTTTCCATCTAAGCGCGAGGTGGCGCAGGCTCGCGCGCGCGCCCATATGACCCGAGTGACAAAGTGCTAACTTTCCGAACGAAAGGGGGTGGGGCGATGGGGAGGGAGGGAAGGGGCTGGAAAGTTCGGTCCGCGAAACTGTTTTGCCCTCGTTCGCACCCCGCGCCTCGCGCCAAGTTCCAACTGAATTATGAATCGCATTGTTTTGTTTATTTATGCCCGCCCCATACCCACCACTCTCGCAGTTCGCGGATGATAATGCGCAAGCCCTAAAACGCTCGGCGTTCGAGCACGCCAAACGGGAATAATTTCGGGATTCCGATAGGAGGTTTCGAGGGCAGGGTAGTGCTCTTCGGGCCGTTCATTCGAAGAGCCACTCGTTCGCGCTCAATATAAATATGTATAATACGATAGCGTATATATATATATATATATATATATATATATATATATATATATAATTAAAAATTGATGTTTCGAATTAAATTCCGACAGAAATTAAGAAGATCGTATAAATTACGCTGCAAACAATATTTACTAATTTTTAGACTTAATATCAATTATTCTGTTATTCCTGAGGTCTAAAGGCATATATATTGATCTATCTCTCTCATTCTCCCTCTCTCTCTCTCTCTCTCTCTCTCTCTCTCTCTCTCTCTCTCTCTCTAATTTATTTCGCACCGACATTTATTGTCCGACATGCACGAACGAAAGTATGAGTATATGGATTTTCAAATGCAGTTTAAAAGTTGAAACATTCTCTAAATAAGAGATCCAACGATTGTTCGAGACAACCAAAAAGGGATTAAATAAAATAATGGTTAAGTTTTTTGAAATTATTTAATATAATAATAAAACTATAATTTTTTACGACGTACCAAAACAGAGGATAACCAGTAATATAATGAACTAATATTCGGCGCGTTCGAACCTTTATAGGCTCGCTTCTCGCGCCGCCATCAAATTCTCTGAATTTAGCGATAAGATACAAAGGGAAAACAGATCTGTCGAGAAGTTTTCATATGTGACCTTTTCTGGTTCAGATATATAAGCCACTTTTTGAAGCTCTTCATTTATTTCTATCCATCATAGAAATATTTCAATTTCAAAATTCCCAAATTTTTTTCTAAATTAAAGTATAAATTTCAGAAATACAGATTTTGAAAATCCTGAGATTTTCCGGTCACGGCACCGATGGATCTGAATTTATACATTAATCAATACAAAAAAATTTGGTATTTCGTGGTGCTTCATAAATTTTGCATGAGCACGTTTCAGCTTTCGAGAATAGTATCCAAATTTTCTTCAACGTTGAAAACCATACATTCAAAAAATACAGCTTTCGAAAACCTTATGGTTTTCCGGTCACGGCACCGATGGATTTTGAATGTATAATTTTCTCGAAAGAAAAAATGGCATTTTCCAGTCACAGCACTAATAATAGTAAACTTCTCGAAGTCTGTCCTATTCAATCAATGTAAGTTCATTTATATTTTCTTTATAATTACATTATTCCCTTTTATTGAATATGTAAGTAAAAATATATGTTCGATTAAATTTTCAAGTTCTATTTCCAAAATATTAGTGGCTTTTCTTTACATTACTTATTTGACCATTAATTTTTTAATACTGATAAATATCAAATTGTTAAATAAATTTTCATTTTCATTATCAAAGAATTTTAGCCTAGTATTTTCTATGATACAGAAGTAAAATAAATCTTATTCTTAATAATAACACGCACTTCTCAAGATAAATATACTTAATCTACGCCGTCATTACATTGTAATATAATATCTATACATCAATTTCCGCTTAAAAATTACACATAAAATCTTAGTTTTTTATATCCTAAATATGACGCAATTGCTTTATTATTTGCATTTCATTAATTTAAACATTATTATTATTATTTATTATTTATATAAACTTAAAAACTTAATTCTACGCTATCTTAATAAATATATAAATTTATATAATTTGATATAATCTTACATCTTATTATTCTATCCGTAACAAGGATAGTGCATCCCAAAATTCAAATGATAAAGTTCTGAAATAAAAATTTTATACACGAAGAACAAGCTTTCACATAAATATCCTCAAAAATGGAATATTGTGGTACAATAAAAATCTGTTCGAAAAAGTGCCAATTGGTTCGAAACGACAACGATTTCTGCTCCATCGTACTATACAATATTTTTTAACATATAGATTGTAATAACGTAATGTTCAAAGACAAAGTCAAGGGGGAAAAATTTTATTTAAGTTTATCAACCAATGGCAGCATGTACATGACAGTATGTACATGACAGTATGTATGAGAGTATAACAGTATGTCTACTTTGATTTTTATAATACATTTTTTTTTTTATTTCGCGTTCTAGACTACGCAAGTGTGATTTTACGTCGTAATAATCGTGATGAAAATGCTACCTTGTGCCCTCAGGGCTAAAATATTAATTCAAGCTTTAACTTTTTTGGATAAGCTAATAACAATTATTATTTCTCTAGCATATGTGTGCTGCTCCTTCAAAAATCTAAAATCATTCCATTGATTTGTACTTATGTATGTGCACCAGAAAGAGATTCAGAGCGAGAGAGTGAGGGAGAGGGAGAGAGAGAGAGAGAGAGAGAGAGAGAGAGAGAGAGAGAGAGAGAGAGAGAGAGAGAGAGACGATAGATAAGTTCATCGGTAGGACTTGAATAGTTTTGACGCAATTACTTTTCCCAATTGGCATTACTTTTCATGCATCTCCAAGAAGCTGAAGCATCTCATTGCCTCCCCTCTCTTATTACTCTCTATTGCTCTCTCTCTCTCTCTCTCTCTCTCTCTCTCTCTCTCTCTCTCTCTCTCTTACTCTGTTTTTGGGTGTGTGTATGTGTGTGTGTGTGTGTATTTCCCCTCTCTCTCTCCCTCTCGCTTTTTCGAACAGCGTGATGCAATCGCAACCTGCTTCTTCCCCTCTGCCTTGTCACCCTCTTATTATTTCACTCAGCGAGCGGCGGGATGTTCGTTAGCGGGATTCCGTACCTTCCTGCCTACCAACCTCTCGTCCTCTCTCTCTCTCTCTCTCTCTCTCTCTCTCTCTCTCTCTCTCTCTCTCTCTCTCTCATACACACCTTCTGCTTTTTTCTTCGACCCACAGACGACTTTCCGGCGCTGCGCTGGTCGTGCAACCAGTGCACCGTCTGAAGAATACTCGCTCATTGAGAATTTTCCCATTGTCCGCGTCGCGGAGGATGGAGTGCAGGAGGGGAGAAAGAAAGGAGGGAGTAGCGTTTATTTGTACAAGAACTCATTAGTATCGCCAGGCGATAATCTTCAAAAATTCTTTTGTAGATTCGCGAAAGATAAAAAGAGACTGGGCGCCTTGCTCGCCGGACCCTCATTGCTCTTTTTCATTCAGTTCTTCTGTACATTTCTTTGACTCCGTCGTTGATGGGCTGATATACTTCACCCAAGCGATTTCATCGGAAACAGCTTTAAAAAAAATTATACCTAATTATTTGTCTACAGCAGACGGACGCGTAATTATGACAGATGGAGTACCTATGTAAATCTTCACTTTTGTAGCACAGGCTTGATTAAAAATAATTTTTTTTATAACAAAAATGTCAACTCATAGTATTTACAGAAGCATCTAATGAAAAAATTTTCTTTTTCATAAGGAGCACCATTATTAAAAACTCAATGAGTCTAATTACTACGTCTGGGCTAAATTTCTATGATTCATAATATAATCGACTTCCTTCTGTAGAGTAACAATAATTAAGAGAAAAATATTTATAGAAATTTTCAAGAGATCGTAATAGACAATGAATAATGTTCGGGACTCCTCTTCTCGCAGTCAACTCGTAATGGAGTTTTTGATAATTATAATAAAATGTACGCTCAAGTCTGAAAAATAACATGAATTGACTCGTCAAAAATATTGATGAAAATGCGCCAAAGTTTCTAAAAAATATCAGCAAAAACTTTATTATATTTTCGCAAATAAATTTCTCGCTTTGACACCATATCGCACAAATACACCATCGGTACATAAACTTTAAAATCTGCAATTATAGATTTTCAAATAGCTAGCTTAATGCCAAATTGTGCTGGAATTGCGGCTATCGTGCGGTGCATCAGCCAAATCGCGCGACTATAAACGTCCGTCGATTATTGGCAAGAACAATAGGGTATTATACCCAGCGAGCCACGCGCGCAAGGCGTACTTAATTTTACGAAAGACTCGTTTTGAAAAGAGTTTGGCGCAAACACGCGCCACGATCCAATCACGTGCGGCCGCGGGCTAAAACAAAAAATCGACGACCCTCTCCCCTCCTCCACGAGCGAGAGAACTGAAATAGATGATAGACCGATCAATAGTGTCGATTTTTATGTTGAACGCGCCCGTTTGGACCCTTTGTCCCACCACTCCTTGTCGCTGAGCACCGCGACGGCGCTGTCGCATCGTACTGCGTCTTAAAATAATAAACGTTTCGCCGACATATAAATTAAGAACTCGTTACGAGACAGAGGAGACAGAGGATATAAATAAATATGAAAGCTTTCTATAAGCAACTCTCTTAAATTGGAATTTAATGTCAAACGCAAGTAATTAATTTTTAATTGAAACTAAAATTTTAAAGCAAGTTTATTATAATTATTATCGCAATTTACCGTTGTAAGCTGAATTACATTTTAACTCAGAATTTTTAACTAGATTGAATTACAATTTTAACTGAAACTACATAATACTAATTTAAACTATTTCGTTATTACTATTATGTTATGGGTTTGCATTTACCTGCGGGAATCAAATGAAATTTACTTTGCTATAAATGCACCTATTAAAATTCATTTATCTATACATATTTTCTCCATTTTGTAGGTCCCGCCAATGTTGATCGTTCTGTGAATTGAACATACCACTGCTTCAAGTAAGTACAGCATTTTGCTTGTAGCAATTTCTAAATAGATTGCTTTTTCAATACTACTCAAAATATGAATTAAAAATTATAAGTAATATTATTAATATTGTATCGTAGTAAACGTAATATGGAACATGCCTTCTGCAATTAAGAAATGATAGAAAAGTTCGTAATTATTAAAATGCGTAATTCGTACCATTCTCTAATTAGCAAATTATAAGATATTAAAAACTATATTTTGCAACAAGTATCAATGTTATTAATGTATGAATAGAAATGTTAAATATTATAATTCGTACTATTTTTTTTAATTATAGTTTCCACAAAGTTCATAATTTTTTTTAAAATAATTAATTTTTGCATTACAGAATTTTACAGTATATACCGAAATTTGAATAAACGAAATGTTATTGGTATATAATTTAAAATTTTTTATTAAGTATACAACTTTGCTTCCGGTGTTTTGCAATAGATGGCTGTAACGGTAAGTGGTAGTGGAAATAAACAGATCATAAATGTCAAACGATAAGCTTAGATATTTCTAAACATAACATCATCCAAATTTTTTTATGTTATTTAACGGCGCTCTATTTATGCTTCCAAATATTGGTGCTAATCTGCGACGGAGGTCTACTTATGTGTTTGTAAAGAAAGCTCATGTAAATAATTACAGCGGTGTCTGTGTCAATAGGCAGAGACCAGAATTGAACTCGGATCACCAAATTATTAGTCCTTCACTAGCGATCGAGCTATCGTAGGTCTCACGTCATCCAAATATTAGTCTGTTTGTGTCTGCATCATTATACAATTATCGGTTAAATATGTCAGCTTAGGAGCCAAATTCGCGTCATTTGAAGAAAGTTTTAATTTTCTGCTTTAATACGAAGAAATTTGCAGCTGAGGCTCAGCGAATGCTCTCAAATACGTTTTGCGAGACCGCCAAAGTGAAAGAACGTGCCGAGAGTGGTTTCAATGCTGCAAGAACAGTGATTTTCACGTCGAAGACCAGTATGTCGGTGGAAGAGAGAAGGTTTTTGAAGATGCAGAAGAGAGACATTACTGGAGACATTATTGGAGACATTACGTGATCAAGACTCCTGTGAATCGCAACAAGAATTGGTAGGATCATTTTGAGTGCCGCAACAAGCCATTTCAAAACGCCTGAAAGTCATGGGAATGCTTCAGAAATAAGGAAATTGGGTGACGGACGAATTGAAGCCGAGGGATGTTGAACGGCGTTTGTTTACGTGTGAACAGCTGCTTGCAAAGCAAAGACGGAAGGGATTTTTGCATTGTGAATGGGGAGGAACAAATGGGGTCATTACGATAAACCCAAGCGCAAAATATCATGATGATATCCCGCCCATGCTTCCACGTCGAAAGCTTTTTTATGCTGCAGCACTTAAATAAAATACGTAACATCTTCGTAGTTGATTTATATAGGGTCTGGTAGCTTCGACATTTCATTTGGGTCGATATATGTTTGTTGCCTCAAGCTAAGTACATAACTCAAGCCATCTTTTGTAATAGATGCCTTAAGACTGTTAATTGGCCTATCTCGTTGAGAATGCAAACTTTCCAATATGTTCTCAAGAACAAAATGCGGAATTGGACTAGCTACGTTTGAAAAAATCACTCTTTGTGATCTTACAATTAGAGGTCTGATATATACTTTAGATTCTCCTATTTATATGAATTTGTATTTATCCGTCAGTTCGTTTACCATTTCCATTGTAGGTATAAATAAATTCTCTTGTTAGATATTCTTGTTGAATACAAAATGTTATTATTGTCAAAGATATTACCCACAGCACTAGTATAATCAGTTAGATTTAGGCCTTCAACACAGTCCATAATCAATCCTTGATCACGTTTAGGGAACTGGTAGTTCTGAGTAGCGCCTGTAGAGCTCATTTCACTTTCAAGTTCAAATAAACACGTTAATTGCGAATAAACAAATAATATTTTTAGTGCAAAAATAACACTCTTAAATATTTATAAAGATTTTTACAGTTGAATTTATCAATAAACATTTATTTATTAAAATAAATCTTAAAATGAAATTTAAAAAACTAGATTTAATAAAAGAATTGAAATCTTTTTAAATGTACTTTTTGGACAATAAAAAGTCTCCGTCTTCATTTAATCACGTGAGCTTTTATATTATGTGGAAAAGAAACGAATTTACTTTACAAAAAAAATTAAATTAAACATATAATTTCGAAAGTTTTCAACTCCGAAAATTTTTTCAACTTTGAAGATTTCTATAATATTAGATAAGATAACGTATTTTCTAATACGTTTAAAGTAATCTCAAACAAACTTAGTATTTCGTAAAAAAGATTCATCTGAATTGATATTACTAGATAAGGTAAAGAAAATCTTGATTACACTATAGAATATCAATAATATCGTAGTTGAAAGTTGGAAATATTTTACTACTTCCGATTGTTCTTTGCTATTGTTATTCATTCGATTTACTAACTCAATTATCAGTTATTAACTGATATATACTATCCTAGAAATTTAATAATTGGCCGAATAATTAATCTACACTTCTACATAACTAATAACAATAAGAGTTAATTAGGTTTTCTAAACTTTTATGGTAGTATGCAAAGATGTACATTTTCCACATAAAAATTCCGTAATATTGCGCTCAGGTGTGCAGTTTACAGGTGTCATTAAATATTTAGACAAATCGTCTGCAATGAAAGAGATATCTAATAAAAGACTAATAAAATTTGCAGTTTTATATGGCAGGCTAAATTAAAAATATTTTAAATTAAAAAATATTTACATCCCATCCGAATAAAAAAAAGCAATTCAATGTATCGTTTGAAAAACCAATATTTGAGAAATATAGATTAAAATGAACATGTCATTATTTGAAGAGTCCATTTGTATATCGAATAAGAGTTATTAAAGGGTAAAGTAAAGTTCTCAATGTGTATAAAAAGTGACTTGCATAAGAGTAGCACTTCACTATTCTAAATATGAATTATTGTTTTTTTTTTATTTTATTTATTTAAGCTTACCTAGGCCCTTATTCGGCCCAGACAGCTATTAATGAATTATTGTTATAGTGGTGTTCTTTTATATTAAAAATACACTTTTAAACGATTACTAGACTCTTATAAATCTAAAACTTGCAACAAATATTTAAATTTCAATACTCTTCCAAATATGAGTTTATATATGTATAGATAACAGATGGTATTTAAAATTACTTCTTTTAAATGTTTAAGCATGTGTTATTAGCTGTGTCGCATAATTCAGGGCTTAGTTTTTTTCTTTTAGTTGTATAATTTTTTATTTTCAATACGAAACACACCAGTTTGACTGCGCTAGAAAATTCTGAACTTATTTTGTAATATCATAAATCCTTAGTTAATCGCAAATCGCTTAAAGTAGTTGAGAACGACTGTATGTCCCACAGTGCCATAATCCTCGTATTATTTTGACGAGGTTCATTCGATATCAAATCCTATAAGATTTCGTTTTTATGCAATACAATCTATATAGATACTCCTCGGTTCAATCGAAGTAGTGGACGAAATTACTCATTTGCCGATTGTTTTTTTTCCAATCTCATTTTGTTCTAATACCGGACCCTGTCTCACGTCGTCCGAGCTGCCGGGAGCAAAATACGATACCGACCACCACGCCAATGTCCAATCGCCGCATCGCGCGCGAACGCGCCAAATAGGCGGGGCGTTAAATAAACAATTCGCACGGCCGAACTCCTTTCCGAATGCCGAAGAAACTTGGCCGAAGTGTATATACTAAAGCTCGGACCGGAGAATTCGCCGATGCGGCGGTGGCGGCGGCGGCCGCGGCGGCTTCTTTGGTAAGCGCGCGCGCACGAATCGAATGCCGCAGTCCTCGAACTTTCCACCCTCTCCGGCTCTCTACCTCCCTCTCTTCCACATTCTCCCCCTCCCCCTCCGTCTCCTGCTCCTCCTCCCCTGATCTACCTCGTAAGCCGAAAATCGCGAGCGACGCAGGCGGCAGGGCGCGCGAGTGCACCGTTGGCATCGCCGTCGCCGTCGCGCCGCCTCTGTTTCCCCCCGAAACTTGCTACAATGGATTAGCGCGATGCGACTCCCTATTGAGACCGGGGTTTAGTGGATGGATGACAGAGGGCGGGCGCCTGCAAATACTTCCCGCAATGTCTCTGTGGGCTGGCGATGGTCACGTTTCGGGGCACCCACAATGAGACGAGATAACGACGTGCCCCCTTGCCCCAACCATCGATGTAATTGATTTATCCGTATGGACGTTTAGGAAGGAAGGGTACACAGGATTTTTCCGTTTTTTTCCGAACCCGCGTCCGAAGATAAATCAAGGCAGAGGGAGAACAATGAATAATGATCGTTTCTTTTTTCTGATCTAATCTGGGTGTATGCCTTTTCGGGCATGGAATAATATCAAAGAATAATGAATAAGATCGTGAAACGGCAAATTCTGTAATACTGTTTTTGTTGATATTAGATAAACGTTAATAGAATTATTAAGCTCGATATACAGAAGAGAAACTAATATGAAATAACGAAGATATATCAAGTGATATAGAATTCATTGTGCTCAATAGTATCGTAGATTGGTGTAATATTTTCGCTTCAATACTGCTTAGGCCGACTGAAAAGAAAGTACTTTATTCTTAAAATATTGAAAACTATTCAACATTTAATTCGAAATCACGTTCAACTTTGCAGAAATTTTATATTGCTTCAATTTTTCATTTTCTTTTTAGAATAATATTTATAATATTTAGTCTGCTTAAAACTTTTCAGCAATTGAGAAAAGACATAAATAAATTGAATAGGATTAAGGAAAGTTCGAATTAATTTAATATTTATATGTAACATTGTTTAAAACAGAATGCTCTTTTCTCGATTCGTAAAAGTTGACATAGACAGTTCCAAATTTAATAACAATATATTCGTTTTTTTTTTAAAAACACACTTATTGTCTTTTATGTTTATTTATTATTTTAGATAGAATTTAGTATTTTACATAGAAATGAGCAAATGTCGCACAAACACGTCGGAGTATCTTTCATCAACGAACACCATCATATTATTGCAATAAATATTCTTTATCAGAAATGCCTTAAATAATTGATAAAATATATCAGCGAGAATGTTCGCAATTTAATTAAATATTCGATTAAAGCTTCTTTATTGATTATACGTTATTTACCTAATTTTTATTAAATTTTATTACCTACAATTTCGATAATATTCAATAATAAAATAATCTATAATCCCGAATTCGAAATAGAAGAAATAATGCTTATTAAAATACAGATTATTGCATTCTGATCTATTTTCAACTACTAGATGATGCATTTTAAACGCAAAGCTCACTGCTCAGCCAGATACTCTCAAACGAATCGATAGATTAGAAAAAAGAACTACATTAATACTGTTCGGAAGTTCTAATCGAAAATAAAAGCCCGCCAAAGCATCAACGCTTCGCAAAAATTTCTCGATAAAACCGTAAAAGCTCGCTTGTTCTTTCTTTCTCTTTCTGCTTCGGTTGTTCGCGACTCACCAATCTCCAAAGCAATAATGAAAAACAGAATGCTGTCTATCGCCTCCATTAAAAAATTTTGACAGGATATATTTCGATACAATAAGGGGGGGTAAAGGGTCCATATGGATGGATACGTAAGTGAAAAAAGAAAGAATTGATTACTCTTACCGACAGCCGATGCATATATATATGTATATATATATGTATGTAATATAAAGGAAAATGGTCGAAGCGATAACTCGAAAACGCAACAATGGGGTCACAAGGGGCTAGAAGAGAGGAAAAGAGAGAAGGGGCAAGGTCCGAGGCATCGTAAAGCTGGGCGTAATTTTATGTACGAAAGAAGCGCAAGGCTCAGGTATGTAAGTGTGTGTGTGTGTGTGTGTGTGTGTGTGTGTGTGTGTGCGTGTGCGTGCGTGCGTGTGTATATTTGAGTGGGAGGAGGGGTTCACGACGACACCAGTTAAGATTCACACGGGGCCATGAGTTAACCGGTGTCGGCATAATTTTATGCCACTGCTCTCCTCCTCCCTCTATGGGCTTTTACTGGCCACAGGAGTGGACGTCGAGTCACGCACTTCTTCTGTTTTAGCGACCCGCCTATCCCTGCGCTCCTGTGTCCCTCTCTTCCCTCTCTCTGCCTATCCATCTCTCTTTCTCTCTTTCTCTCCCTCTCTCTCCCTCTCTCTCCCTCTCTCTCTCCCTCTCTCGCTCTCTCTCTTATTTCCCGCATTCCCATCTTCTTGCTTTATTGTTCTCTAAACCGTGCAGATGCGATTAATTTTACGCGCACCGCTTATACGCGCTCTACATGTTTAAAGCTCTCCCTAGCCGAGCCGGTTTTTAAGAAATTTAAGCTCTCCATTATATATACATATATACATATATACATATATATATATATATATATATATATATATATCGCGCGATGTGGCCTTTTTCTTCTCCTTTCTTCGTCGGCAGAGCACCGTCGCCCAGCTGCTTATTGCAGAGCCGGTCCAGAGGGTGGGAACGTAAGCTGTACAATATACTTTTTAGTTAATGATAATTCGTGCTAAGTAGGGGATATTTATTATGGGATCGCGCTAAGAGTTCTGCAAGAGAAGCGTAAGAGTTGGCATTACGCCTTGTTATCGGCGCGATTCAAATTCATATAATTGAGTATATTGATACCTTGTTCCTTTACAACTAGAAAATTCAATTATTCGACTTTGGGAATAGATATGTTCAATAGTTTTATTATCGTATTACACTAAAATTTCTGTAGCATTTTCTAAACTTAGACTCGATCACTGAACATCTAGCGTTCATTATAAACAGGTTTATGACAAATTGCAGGAAATATATTATTTCTTAAATCATTTGATAAAATCTTATAGCCGTTAGTCGATTCCACTAAAGTGTGATTAAAAAATATTATCATTAAGTATATCAATAAACTTTCAATAAAACTGTATAAAGATTGATATTTATGTTACAAATGATAAAGTAATAAATAGTAAGAAAACCTCAAAGAAAAATCCAAAGAAAATTCAGTTTATTAAGTAGTAGATATAGGTTATAAATCAGCCACCGTACGAGTCACGGCACATAACGTATTATTAACCTTTGAAAACTTCTCTCGCCTGCATCGCGTGCCATCCGACGAAAAAATCGTCGGATGTATCTCCCAGCGCGTTCTCTGGACCATGGCGAAAATTCGCCTCTGTCTCTCTCTCTCTTTCTCTCTTTCTCTCTTTCTCTTTCTCTCTCTCTCTCTCTCTCTCTCTCTTTCTCTCTCTCTCTTTCTCTGTCTCTCTCTCTCTGTCTCACTATATCTCTAGGCCCGTGAGATTCAGAAAGCAGAACAGAAGAATAAAGAAAAGATGAAGAAGGAAAAATGAAAAGTAAGAGACAGAAATTGAGCATCGAGCTCAGATTTATATTAAGAGCCATAAGTTGCCAGACGAACGCCACGCTGTCCAGGAATTTATTCCTCGTATGGAGGTCGCAGTCAGGGAGAGAAAGACAGAGAGAACTTCTTTCCCGCCCTTTTGCACACCCCTTTACATGCACAGTTACACTGACGCAGAGAGCAACACATATGCGCGCGCGCACAAACACACACACACGCGCGCGCACGCGCGCATACACACCGAAGGCTTTTTCTCCCCATTCGCGTGACGAGCGAATAAAAAATCACGAATAGCTGAAAAGCATTGAGTCAGCATCAGCGCTTAGCGCGTGATCTTCCTTCGCTCTCGCTCTTTTATGCGTCAGGGACGAATTCCAGGGTGGCGGTACCGAAGGGTAGGGCTTCGGACAGAAGAGAAACGGTCACAGCTTGCCCGAATGATTCAATTTTTTTTTCGTTCGGTCGTGGAACTGGGACTCTCTCTCTCTCTCTCTCTCTCTCTCTCTCTCTCTCTCTCTCTCTCTCTTACATACTCACTCGTTCGCTCGCTCGCTGGCCGGCTCAAGGCTATCCCGCCGTTCGGTATCCTGCATGCAGTATTATGTCCGAGCCGCGCGTGGAAAATTGAAAATCGACGCTCGCACGTACGGGGGAGGGGGGCGGAGTTCAGGGAAAAGAGCTGCGAATGGGGCAATATACAGGTTAATATACTTCGTATTAGATCGACGGCCGCGTCGACCGTCGCAGCGGCTGTTGCCACGCGATATATACGAGAGATTTTGGATAATGACAGTCGTTTATATACATACGATATATTGCCAAGATTGAGCGCGTAACGGCGAAAAGTTTCGTGGTTAATGAAAAAGTTGCGGATACCCGAGGGCTGGTTGATCTGGATTTTATACGTATTCGTATCCGATAGTTCTGCTTCTGAAAAAATGAATTGGTTTATCGAAATTAATATGGATGCTTTAAAAAAAGATCGCGTTGTGTAAAAGTGATTCACGCTCTGCATTTCAGTTAATAAATAAATGTAAATTCTTATCTTCTTAACGCATTAGATTTACTAATTTATTACAGTTATTTTATATTTCAAATATTAATCTTTATTATGTTTGATTAAAAAGTAGAATTATTGATTTAACAGAATAGCAGCATTGGCGTTGTACGGCGTAGCGTCTCCATACTCTGGAAGGCTTGAATTTCTAAAGCGATGTAACCTTTAAATAACGAATAAGATGGAGTTATGCGCTGGATGATATTAGTGGATGCAAATACAATTTGCTCTAGTATTAAACCCTGTTCTATGCACTTAATCCTATGGAAGCAAATCTTATTCGGGAAAGTTAAGATATATTCTTGTACGTCATAAATACTTACTCAAAAATCGATCCGATTAAATTTTACGTTATCAAATTATCAGCTGAGGGAGTGGTAGTCCAAAAAATTTGGATGAACGTAATAATAAAACTAATTTTATAAGTAATTGATTCGACGCATAAGTGAGATTGATTTTTTTTAAACAACTGAATGTAGTAATAATTTTCAAAGTTACGTCTTATGTATGGAATGCGAAGGTATGTCCGGAACGTTTTACATTAAGAAAATGGAGGAAGGAGCTTTTTCACTGAAATTTTCAACCAAAGAAAAATCATAATTCTATTAAGGATGCACCTAAACAACTAAGTAAATCAATTGGAAAAATATTTGTTTTATTTATGGTAACAATCCATATGATCATACTCGTTAATTTACCCTAAGCACGATATTTGAATTCGACAAGAGAATTGTCGTTGACTGTTCTTCATCAGAAGGAACAATATACTAATCAATCCAGATTTGTCACGTTCGAATTAAAATATCGATGTCAATCTACAAGGTTTCTCGTTCATTTTCAGTAAAAGAATTGGGCTTTCCTTGATCTTTTTCATTTTTTATAAAATTATATTTTATGAATCAATATCAGACATATTCACATGTCACTAATAATAATAGCAGTAAAGTCAATCAATATCCATGCATCGCTAAGTTGATGAGTAAAACAGATATAATTATAAATATATTAAATTGCGGTCTTAACAGGCATAGAGAGTAGTACCATACGGCAAGCAAAGAACATCGATTACTCATATAGTTTCCTTTATTTCGTAAACTAATAATTAAAGAATCGATAATAACCTAATTGAAAACTAAATTTTGGAAATTGTTTTAAAGTTATAAAAGGTTTCACTGAAATATCATTTAATATCGAGTAATAATATCTGTTAATAATTATGTACGTTGATTATTAACGAGAGTAAAGTCTGTTCTAAATTTTCTAATACTATAATAACCTATTAATTTTAGAAGGGCGTAAATCATCTAAAGCAAAAAATTGATGCTTTTCTCGATAACCATATAGAAAAATTAAGAAAAGCAGAATTTTACAAAATCTATAATTATATAATACAGAGTTAAGCGATTTTTTGCAAACCTATCCAATTGAATTCATAATAGATTCATTCCCACAATAGTGCGAAATTCAGAAGAGGGGGTAGTAGAATCCCGCTAACCAACCACTTAGAAAAACACATCCCTCCCCCTCCTCCACCTCCAGAAATCCCTCCCTCTCGAAATACAATTCCAAAGATTCACAGCTACGCTAAAAGAGCCCGGATCGACCCTCCTGCCCGACCCCTCGGGCTGTCGCACCATCGCACCGAGTCGCACTTGCATTTACCCGACCCTCTTTCTCACCCGGCTACTTTCCCCTCGACTCTAGGCTCCCCCAACTCCTTTCTCTCGCCCCGCTTTTGGAATTCCGCAATATGCATACTCGTCGCGTACGCATTCCTGGACAAGTCCGCAGATTCTAGAATCTTCACCTGCCCCTCTCCCTCCTGCTGGCACCAACGAGAGACTCTGTATGTGTGCATATGGGTAGGTGGGTGGGTGTGTGTGTATAAACTACTGCCCATGTGGCCAAAAAGAGAGGCGATGTCGTCTCTCTCGCAAATCTGCCCGAGAAACTTACCCGCTCTCTTTCTCTCCCTCTCTCTCTCTCTTTCTCTGTATCTCTTTCCGTCTATCTCTTTATACTTTCGTCCTTTCTCTCCAAACTCATGGACAGATAGGCGCGGAGAAAAGAAAGAAGAAAAACCGTAGCAACGGCGCAAAAAGACCAGAAATAAGCGAAGGCGTGACTGGAAGAGAGGTAGGGGTGAGGGGTATAGGCAGGACGAGGAAACCACCTTGGGCTACGGCCTAATGAGCTTCCTGGAGCAGCGCCGCGCCTCGCCCGTGGAGTGTATTCACGATTATTCAGTTCTTCGCGCGAGAGCGCTCACGGAAGCTCCCACTCTCGCGCTCTCTCTCTCTCTCCCTCTCTGCCTCTCTCTGACTGACTCACTTACTCACTCTTTCTCTTTCAGGGAGAAAGGAGCAGCTGCCCAGAGTGCAAAAAGCGCCGAAGTGTGCGAGGAAAAAAGAGAGCGTAGTTGGGGGTGGAAGGAGGTAAATGCAGGTGGCGAGTAGGTAGGTGTCGAGGCTCGCGAGAATAACTTCACCGTTCAACAATCGGCAGCGTCATTGTCTTCACCGCACCCGCCAACCCGGGCGCGCACTATATATATATAACCGGGCCGGGTTGCTGCGCCGCTCTTTTCGCCCCAGCGCGGTGAACTTCTTTCTCCGTGCTCCACAGTAAGACTGCGAGGGGGGGCCCCTTGTGCAACTGTTTTAATAACGCGAACCTCTCTGCTTCTGTCTTTAGCTCTCTCTCTCTCTCTCTCTCTCTCTCTCTCTCTCTCTCTCTCTCTCTCTCTCTCTCTCTCTCTCTGCTTCGAAACGATTCAGTTTTTCTGAGTAAGACCCGAGCGGGCAACGGAAGTGTACGGGAGAGAGTGGATGCGCATAATCGCGTACCCGCAGGGCTACTGCACACCTATGGCGCCCTTATTTTAGCATCGTTATTCTCGCGACCACTGTATGAGAGAACGAGAGAGATAGAGGAACAAGATTATCGTTCCAAAAAAAAAAAACGTGGGCGCTGTAGCGACAGCTCGATTGAAGGCATGCGCATATAATAAGAGAATGGCTCGAAAATGGGTCTCGTTCCCCACGCCTCCTTTTATGCTTTTCTCTTCGCTTTCTGTGCGTGCCTCTTTTTTTTGTTTTGTTCCTTTTTTTTTGTTTTACTCCAGGGCTCATGAGCCGCTCCTTTCTCCTGTTCGTTCCTGCGCCACAGTAAACCACCCTGTAGAATTTCTCTCTTTCTATTTCCCAGCCCACGCCATTCTCTATTTTTCAAGTGTACCTTCGCCCATCGCTATTTTAAAATGTACCCCTGTGCAGCCGAGGCCGAGATAACGAAGACGAATCGAATGAGGAAAATTTCTTTGGAAAGACTGGCTTATAAGTTTTGTGGTTGATACTGAAGTATATCGCGATCCGATTAAGTAAAAATGATGCAGAAATGTTTTCAAAGAGAATCAGGAAAAATTATAGACATTATGTCGCATAGTTTACTGAATCATTTTGAGATCAAGAAAACTGTTTCGCGAGGATTAGATTTTGATATAAAAACATTTAATATATTTCAAATATCGAATAAAGAAAGGAAGGAAAATCGAATAAATAACTCTTGCTCAATTCTTATTACACCTAATATTTAAAATTTTTGTTAATAATTTTTAATTTCCGAGGATAATTATTCAGAACCTTTAATATTGCACATTTAATAGATTGTAATAAATGAACTTAATTGTTAATTATCTGATATTAATATATAAAAGGAAAGAATTTAAGATTTACCAAATTTTAATTTACATTATATTTTATCAATATTTTCCTCACGGCTTCTTCCTATAATGATAAATTCGGAAATTAAACAATGATCAATCCTTATTAGTATTTCATAATAGTATCTTATGTCACCGTTTCGCTCACGTTATTTTTAATTTTGCAATTCGTGTACAATATTCGAAATTCAATCGTTCATTAAATAAAAAGATCAAAAAGCGAAAAAGCTCTCTTTTCGTGTTTGAAAACTGGAATTTCAGAAAATTCTGTTATTATTTGTTACAAAATTATAATTATAAAATTAGTTATTAAAAAAATCTGTGAATTCCGCTTTATAACCAAGTTAGCGTAATCGAACTGTATACATGCATGCATATATACATATATATATGCATATTTATATATATATATATATATATATATATATATATATATATATATATATATGCACACATGCTCTTATGTATATTTATTATAAATTAATAAATGTGTCGAGTGATCGATTTTAGCCGTGCGAAGAGCAACTGGCATCCGAAGCGACATTGCGTTACTTTACGTACAAATGAAAATTTTTTTACAAATCTGCTAATCCATCTGTCTTGTCTGAATTTTGAAAATCAGGGAAGACGCTCCCACGAACCATCGCTCGGATATACTAGACATCCGAAATACAGCGCATCCAGGATGATACGGAAATATGATAAGGAAAAAGGTGGAAATGGCCTGCGAGCTCTGCATTTCCCTTCTTAGTATCATTATTGTTTAATTTGATTAGGCTGCGTACAATTTGATTGGCCTGTTTCGATTTCGGAATCTATAGGCATTCAAACAGTATAAATGTTTTTTGTAAGCATATATCTTAATTAATAAATATGTTTTCATTGGTCTTATAGTCCAATCCAGTCAATCGAAAATAATACGTAACAATTTCAATAGATTATTATTATTATTATGTACATTAATATTAATACATCAATACACAAAAATAATAAAAATAAAAATTAAACAGTCAGACTGTCCTTGTATACAGTCACCCCCGTAGACTAATGTGAAAATAAAATATTAGCTGTAAAAATTTTTGTTAGTAAAGTGCAGTCTGACTGTCCCCACCACCCTTACCTAATTCAAGACTTGTCCAACGTTTCGAGCTCGCTACGGCTCCTCATCAGGGACGTTTTATTTTTATTTTGATTTTTATTATTTTTGTGTATTGATGTACTAATGTTAATGTAGATATGTATTGATATTGTTACGTATTGATTTCTATTGATTTGATTGGACTGTAAGACCAATGAAAATATTTATTTACTTGTATATAAGCAGTCGACAAAAGTACAACTAAAGTATTTTAAAACCATATATCTTACTCGATTGTCTATAATTCGCCACCGGATTTTTTCACCTCCTGTTTTGTTTAATTTTTTTCACCGCGTCCTTTACTCAAAATAAAAAAAAATAAAATAAAAAATTGGAAAATTAAAATAAAATATTCGAGAGCAAGTAGGACGATATTTTACGATTTCAATTCAAATGACCAGCCTCGTCGACGGTCCTCGAATCATCGAAACGAGCATCGACCACCCGAGCGCCTGCCTGCCATGCGTGCCGATGCTCTTTCCGTTTGGCCGCTCACTCACATGCCTCCCTATATATATATATATATATATATATATATATATATATATATATAATTTGCCGTTTTATTTTCGCTACAGATCGTCCGGAACTGTTACAGACCCCCCTAGCCCGCCTCGCCGGTTTACGTTCGACGAGTAGCAAGCTCGCTTATCCACTCCAGCAATGAGAGTTTAATGAAAATGCTTTAAAAGCTACAAGCGCGGCTTTTTTTCCTTTTTTTTTATTGAACCTCGTCACCTACCGGCTCTGTTTGACCGACTTATACATACGTCCCATCGAAGCGAATCAGCCACGGACTATAAAATTTCCTTGTAGAAGATGAGCGCGCGCGCGCGCGCGTTCTAGCTAATAACTTTTGAAAATAGGCGAATAATTTGAATTATTCGTTATTCGATCCAGGGAGATGGTTGCGAGGCTATACGGCACTGATTCTACAATTTTACCATAAGGCATGGCTTTAAGGATCCCGCTGTTATTGCACCGTCCCGCATTTTTTCTATCGTATTAGCCGATATGCAAATAGACCGTTGACTCCTGGCTCTAACTTTAACTCTTATCAAGGAATTCTTTTGACGCACCGACGCTTATCATTATCATAACTTTAAAAATTGATAATCATTTCAAATTTCTTCTACTTATTTTCAACGATGTGAAAAGTTTCAGTATTCGCCGGAACGCTGTGTAAAAGCCCAGAAATCCCTCCATCAGTCCTCTTGACTCTCTTTCTTTCGAAGGCTGGAGCAACGCACTGCGGCCACCGTTCGCCGATATCGAATCGATTTCGTATACGTTATCGGACCTGTCCGTGCCCGTGAAACGTCGATCCCTCTTTAGACGCTAATCAGCCCCGAACTGTCGCTCACGACGACGCTCAGTCCCGATATCTGGATAATTCAGCAGTGTAAACAGGCTTTCGAAACGAGCAACGTTATCGGGCTCTCCTCTGTAAGGCGAAGTAAACGAATTGCCAACGATTGGCCAATGCGGCGATCGCGTCGAACGGCGCTTATGAAATATAAGATAAAACATAAGACGCGTCGTCGAAGTGCGGATACACGAACAATACTCAATTCTGTCGGTGCTGTAAAAGCTAATGCTTTCATTGAAAACAGTGTGTCTGTGCCGTTGAAACTCCGTAATTGTTAAAATAGGATTATGCGGTGTATAAATAGTGGTACCAGGTTTAAAATTACAACTTTAAAGCTGGTAAAAACCATAGTTGCGAGCACGCTTTCATTACATTTATATATTGTAATCGATATCCAAAAGTATAGTTATTGAAATATTTACGACGAAAGAAATTTCTTTACTACTGATTTATTATTGTACAATGTATTCAGCGCTTAAAGTTCTTCTATTTATATTTCCAGTGTTGGCAACATGTACATAGTATTGAAAGCTCATAGACGCGTGCTTTGCGGCAAAACTTCTGAGTATGAGGACAATAATACGTCTTCCATGATAATATTTATTGTAATATTAACAAGAACAATTTGTATCGATTTATTATTCGATAAAAATTAATAACGTAATGTTATCAATTTTTAGAATTAATTAATTATTAATAGTTTAAATGAATTGAACTTTTGATTACTTTCTTTTGATTACACCTAACTACGTTCATGGTCGAAAATTTATGACTTTATTAAAATAATATTCGTGATTAGCTATAAGTAATTATCATCAGTCTCTCTACATCTTTATTTTATTTTAGAATTTCTCAGTACCAGTATTTTTTTAACTAAAGCATTTGTACACGTAATTTCCTTAATTTTTATGAATGGCTTGTGTTATAATTAAATAAATTTATTATATATTTATTATAATTCCTACAAGCCTTATGTTTTATGAAAATATAAACATATGTAAATATTCAAAAAGAGTAGGAAATTAGCTGCTTGCTATACTAGTCATTTTGATTAGTTAAATAAGATAGGAAGAATGATTATCACGATTTCGTTTACTAATATCCGGATGAACCAAAGCACACTACGCGAATAAGCAACAGCATCAGCTGTATTGTTTAGTTAATTTCACGACAATCAGATACGATACTCCTAATATTCCTTTTCAATATCGTACGAACAAAAGGTATCAAAGTTTATTACGCCGATTACTAAATTTTCTCGATCAAACGACTCCATCTTTTGAGAAACCGAAGTCCATCCGAAAGCAATCCGTGGGATTCAGTTCGCAATTCTATATCCATATCAGCGCGTCACTGCCGTTAATAATAAAAATATAATGCAACGCACCTTATTAACGTGCTCGAACGCGAAGAAGTCAACGCTTCGCGACGGATCGAGGCTTTGCACGCTCGATAAAACCTCGTTGGCAAATAATTGCCCGGGGGCGCGTCTTGCCGGGAAGCGACGATGGAGAAGTAGGGACGATCAACACTAAGCGGTCTTGTATAAATTAAGCGGCGAGCACAACCGGAACCGAGCGCGGGTGCAATAAAACCACGTGACTGGAGCAAAAATCTCATTAAACGCGCATACAGTCCACGGGGGATCAATTCGAATTTTAAGAGCGGTGCACGCCGCTCCACCATATATATATATATATATATATATATATATATATATATATATATATATATAATCCTACTCGCCCTCATGCCTGCCCCCTTCGTCTCCCAGCGAGCTCTTAACGTACTCGCCTCGCGCCCGAATTATCGAGGGTGTCGCGATCTTCGAAGCTATATATATATATATATATATATATATATATATATATATATATACACAAAATCCAAGAATAATGCGCGTCTAGTCGCGCCTCACCCGCCCACCACCCTCTCTAACACTCCCTCTGCCCTTACCGGCGTTCGCAATCAGCGCGGGCGATGCGCTCCCGGCACTCTATTCTCGCTCGTATAGTCGTAACATAAAGCGGATTTCCTCCGCTAAGCAGATGGAAATGCAGGCGATGTGAATGCTCGGTAATGCTCCCTCTTCTTTTCTCTCTCTCTCTCTCTCTCTCTCTCTCTCTCTCTCTCTCTCTATGGCTTCTCGCGCCCTGCCCGAGCTCGCTCGCTCTCAACTCATGGAAAAGAGAGCAGAGCGCATACATGCACACGCATACGCACTATCTCACACACATGCGTTCTAGGATACGTATATGCAGGCGGATATAGGCGGAGGCACGCGAAGAGAGACACGCTCGTATAGCATAAAAGCGACAGCAGTGCCGCGCCGGCCGTGCGTGCCAACGGAGTGTGAGCGCGCGCGAAAATTCACGCCCCGAGTCTGCATTCTGTCGCGCTATATATATATATATATATATATATATATATATATATATACGCCCTGCCATACGTTTATCAAGCTTTGCACTTTATCTTTGGGAATTTTTTTGTTGCACTTATTTCACGCGAACACGGAGAAAGAGAAGATGTGCGTACTTCCCTTTCTCTCCCTCGCTCTCTCACTCTCTCTCTCTCTCTCTCTCTCTCTCTCTCTCCCTCGCTCTCTCTCTCTCTCTCTCTTCTCTCTCCCATTCTCGCTCTTTCCTGCCCAAGTGTGATGTTGCAAGTTAACGCGCTGCATATGAGAAATTTCATTGGTTGAACAGAGAGCGAGAGAAAGAGAGAGAGAGAGAGAGAGAGAGAGAGAGAGAGAGAGAGAGAGAGAGAGAGAGAGAGAGAGAGAGAGAGAGAGAGAGAGAGCGAGGGAGAAAAACAAGTAAAAGCGTAAATGTAATGACGACGCAGCTTTACGTGTAAATACTGAAAGTTTCCCGAAAACGCCAAGAGACGGAATTTTTACCGAAATTTTACCGTTTTCTTTCGCTCCGTCGCTCTTTCCATTTATTTGATTTTACTTGAAAAATGCGCTCCGTCAAAGATTTGCGTGCTTAATTTCAATTTAAAAATAAGCCGTGTCCTATTAAGCAGCGCAAGTGACAGACCAAAGCTCATTATCGATCGCTGCATTATCAAATAAATCCGAAAATCTGTAAATAATACACGCGATAAACTGAATATATTGAAAGAAAAAGAGAACAAGAGAATTATTTGAAAAAAGGACAACGTCTTGTTCCTGAAGAGTCTTTCGACAGTTTACGAATTTAGGTCGAGTCACTATATATATAAATATATACGAACGCAACGGAACATTTTCCGCGAGAGGATTTTCAAAGTTCTTTGTAAGCCACTCGGGGAATATTCGATGCGATATGCGTAATGCTAAATTTATTACCATTCCGTACAGGGCCAACAAGGGAGTATAAGCGACTCTATATACAATATATACGAGGCATTTTTCAATTTTTCATTTTCGAAAACTTTCCCGGCAAATATAGTGCGCGAAAGTCCCCGCGGATACATCGATGCCTCCACGCCCGTACTTGTAAAAGTATAATGCAACAACAACGGGCAGAAATCCGTAAATATACCGTCGCCAATGACAACGCGACAAGTGTCCCCTCTTTTAAAACTCGAACGGATTCATTATTCAATCGTCGCGCTGACGTATGACGATGTATACATACGTAAAGATCTGGCTCTTCACCAAAAGTAAGATTTTATCATTGCTTTACTTCGCCGTAAATAATTTGTAACATTTATATAGAACCGAAGTCAGCATGGAAAAAGGATCGTATCAGAAAAAATAAGTATAAATAGCAAAACCATATTGTAAATTAAATATTTGCAAACGCTATATGAAAGAACAAATAAATATTAATGTATCGGATTCACAAGCAATTTCTGACAAATTACCTCAGAATAGAATTTATTATAATTGCATGAAATTCAAATGAAATATAATCTCAACTCAGCCGGATATACATGTGTGTGTGTGTGTGTGTGTGTGTGTGTGTGTGTGTGTGTGCGTGTGCGTGTGCGTGTGCGTGTGCGTGTGCGTGTGTGCGTGTGCGTGTGTGTGTGTGTGTGTGTGTGTCAGTATAGAAAAAAGGCAACTTGCCTGCTCGAGATTCGCGTTCAGGTTATTGTTGCCTCCGACTCTTTCGCAGTCGCTAACAGTGCGCGTCTTTCGTGTGATCACGAGAACTCTTGTCAGTTGTTGACTTGACTTTTGTCATCGACTCTTCCGTTGTTTTCCTTGATATTTATTTCTACATTCTGTAAACGCGTGAAAAATAAATAGCTTATTATATTACTTCGGACTGGGCTTCGATTATGATAATAAGACTCTTGCGTAAACAACATTGTTTATGTCGGAGTTATTTGAATTTTGAATGCGTTGGTCGGAATGAACACAGCGAATAGCTTCTAGTAATTTTCAGTTCGTATAAATTTTGCAGGGAAAAGAGCACGCTTGCTTCCTGCAGATATTCACTATCAGTATCGCATACCAGCGGTCACCTTCGTTTCGTATTCTGAAGACGGCTTACTTGATTCAGAGAGCCCTCTGTTCATCAAGTAATCCTTAGTCACGACCTTTAGTCAGTAGTATCGACTCTAGAATCCAAAAACGAGATCTTTCCAAGAGTCGGGAATCCTGCAGGCATCGGTACTGGTTTTTCGCTCCACGGCTCATTGATACGTTAACCCTGGCCAATAATTTTCTAGGAATTTAATTTAATATTTAAGTATCATAATACAATATTGAGAAAAAAGAGAAGGAAGTCAATCAAAGGTGGCTCGCTATCTCTCGTGAAATTCGAGTATGTTTACGCCTGCGGATTCTTATATATTGTAATTTAATAATACCATTCATATCGCAAAAATAATGCCGTTTTACATTTATATGTATGTATATGTATATATAAATGTAACGCGCATCGTGCTCTTTTGCACTACGAAGGCATAAATTTAAAGAAGAAAGTGAGGCAAAAAGCGCATAAAGTCTCAAGATTGCGGTGAAGAGGAAAAGGAAAGAGGAGTGGGGAGCAAAAGAAGCCGGAGATTCGCCGATTTAAGCCGCCCTCCTCTATATCTCTCTTTCTCACTCTTTATTCTTCCCCCCCTCCTGCTCCTTGAGAGCTCGCGGCGAGCCCCTTACACAGCCTCCAGCCACCCCCAGCTCCCCCCGGCAGGTCGCTCCTCTCTACAAAATCCCTTGTGTCGACCGTAATCCCCCTGATTTAATGCCACGACGCCCGTGCCTGACGCATAAGTATAACGCGGCCGATGCGAAATATCGTCGGCGGGTGTGGATCGCGGTCGCCAAAAACCAAGAATCGCTTTTTCGAACGCGCCGATGCTTTTAGTTTCCTTGTTTTCTTTCATTTTTTTTTCTTATGTTTTGTCTTTTGTTTTTTTCTTCTTTTTTTTCATGCGTCTTTCAAGTTTTATCGCACAATAACGCGGAGCACATTGTCGATTCGCTTCACGCGCAGGAGCGCGTGTACATATATAGGTATTCGGACGGTTGCTGGAGCCAACTCGAAATACGACTAAAATTTGTCCGTGCATCTTTCATTATTTTTCCAATGCTCTCGCGGTTATAAGTTTGCCAGGTGTATGTGGATGTCGATTAATTTCCAGATCGTTGGAAAATTATAATGAATCACAAATCGCCTAGAATCGCGTACACCAAACTTTTAAATTGTGCAATGACTAGATAATACAATGAAAAATAAAGTACGCTTTTTTAATAAGACTTTTTTAATAATATGATCTTTACTACGAATAATAAATAAATAATAAAAAATTACTTTTTATTGGGGAACAGTTTTAGGGCTATGATGAAACGCTTTCTGATCGGGTGATTTCTTTGATGGCGTAAATTTGTAAATACGGATTGTTTATAAAATGCTTAGCAAGCATATTTTTTTTTATTTTCTTCAAAAACTTCGGTTAGTCGTAAATATAAAAAAATTAGGAATAATAAAAGCAATATTTTTTTAAACATAATGACAAATTTAGTGCACGGAAAGTGGAATGAGTCTTTGCAAGCATGATTATTACGACCCTACTATTACTACTATTACTAACCTTCTTATGTATGGTAGATTGTCGTATAATTTACTTTGCGACGTTAAAAGGGAAACCTATTTGAATCTTTTGGAAAAATTAATAATCGTCGTATGGCGCAAATATTTATAAAAAAATTCGAGAAAAAAATTACAATATACAATAATTAAACCTAAAGTCTATAAAATTCGTATTTTTAAGACAAGATTTTCTTCACCTATCTTGTTTTACATATTATGATTTACACCGCATCTGTTCTGGTTTAGTGTACATATGCGAGATATAATATTATGTTAAATGACGTTAACATGTTAAATGAATCTTAAAATACATTTTTATACACGAAGTCAAACACACGGTCCATCAGAAGCCATACCAAATAATTAAAGCATTCATTCCTGTAAGTTAATCTACCAAATTTGATTATATCCTTTCAATGTATGTACAAAATCGGTATTTTCAGTTTTGACATTATATATCATAACAACTTCTCCATGAAAATCTTAATATCAATCATCTATGTTCACTTCGCTTATAATTGGACTAGCAATAATTCCTCCCTACGACTTACGTACATAGGGTACCCCCGATAGAATTATATACATTGATACTAACAGAACGAGAAAGTGCAACTTAGTAAAGCCAAAATTTAAAAAATATGAAATTATTAAAATAAAAAAATATAAAAAATTTAAAATAAAAATCGTTTTTTATGAAATAACATTAATAAATTAAATTAAATTAAACTAAAAATCGTTAGACATCTGCAACGTTTTTATAGTAACTGTTTACTGATATTCTTTATAATGCCTACTTATACAAAAAAATTCATGCATAAAATTTAATATTGAATATATTTTATATTAAATTTGAGTATATTTTATTTCAATATTTTATCTTAAAATATAACATATTTTAATAATTATTTAGTTTTTTATGATAAAATTATGTGACATTCAATAAAGGCTTTTCTTCATAATAATTTAGTTTTCAATGTGATATCATTGAGTTCTCTACCTTCTTGTGAATTTCCATCCTCCCCCTTCCCCATTCCCGATTAAAACCCAAATGAACGTTTATTGAATAGCCTATGAGACTTTGACACGTAATTTGCTTATCACCGATCCTCTAGTCTCTGCGTTCACGACTGGGACATCCTGTATGTATAATTAAAAATTCGGAATAATAAATAGAAAGAGTCTCTAAGATGAAATCTTTTGAAAATTAACTTATAGGCAAGTCGAAGCTTGCTGAACCAAAAGTGCTGAATAAATTGGATTTTGAAAGACACTCAAAATATCCATACAGTTAAAAGAGACAAAATATGGATCGTGCATACGGACCTTCGCATATATGAAAAACAACATAACCATCAATTCTTAAGCGCAATCATAAAGACTCTTAAAGTGGATCTAATATTTTTTATCTACAAAATTGCGTAAACTTTCTTTAGAGACTTTCAAGTTGCTTCAAGTGCATTTCAAGTTGCTTAGCAAAAAATATGTACATTTATGGAAATCATAATTTAATAAATTAGCGCAGCTACAAACATTTAAAATACGAATGAATATTTTCAGATCAAAAGTACATGAATCATAGCTTTGTAACAGTACATTTGCTTTCTATAATGGCTTCGATCGAGCTATATCTTTATCTCTGATTTTTCCAAGAAAAACTTCTCGCCATAATACACAGAAAAGAATTAAAAAAAGAAGAAAAAAAGAAAAAACAGAAAAGGGTATTTTAAGGAGCGAATAAAAGTCACCTTCGTCCCCTATCAACGCGAAGGAACGAAAATCGTAAACGCTCCCGGCTGCAGTATTAGCCGTTTTGCATTTTGCAGCCAGACACAAATCCGTATACTCCGCCAGCACACGAACCGTTTGAAAAGACACACGGGAAGGACGGAGTCGGGCGGGGGGGGGGGGAGGGCGCAGAGAGCGAACTAAAGTGCTTCGGGCGAATAGACAGCTCCACCCCACACCCCCGCTCTGCTGGCGCTACCCCTTTAACCGATTAAACCGTCGCGGCTCCACGATTCCTCCCTCCAACCACCGTCTCTCCCGTTGGCCTTTGGGCGCCGGTAAAGCCAGGGAAGGGTTATATAGCTTCGCAAGCTTTAACTCCTCCTTCTCCTTCTCCTCCTTCTTCTTCCCTCGCTCTCCGGCGCGAGATACCGAGAGGCCTGCACCGGTGCACGACCTCTCCTCCTTAATGAGTTTGCTCCCGACAATGGGCGGTGCGGCACGGGCGGCAAGGGCTCGGGGCCAAAGAGAGAAAGTGCATACCCGCGCCGCTCTCGCGCAATGCCCCCGCGCGCCGGCGAAGACGAAGACGACGACCGTACCATTCATAATTACGCGTATCGATAGGAGAGACTCGTCGAGGACTCGCGCGGGTTTAGAAAATAAGTTTTATACCCGCGCGCGACAAGATTCCTTGGGAAAATCGATCAAAGAAAAAGGGAAAAAAGAATCTGCATACTTCGACAGTGCGATAACGAGACTGATGCATTCTTCATTCCCTCGTTTAAAACTTCTAGCCAATTGGTATGGAATTACGATTTACATATCCAAAATATATATAATATATGAAAGGGTAAGAGCTGCAAAGGTTTATATATCAAATCACAAATTTCTACATTAAAATCTGTCAAACTCGAACATTTTACTGTAAAATTCTTAATCAAGTGAATGTTATCTAGTTACACTGACCATTAATTATACATTAAATTAGTTACAATTAAATTAAATTAATTTTCTAATCTTCCGTCTTTCAATAATATGGAACAAAAAAAAAATGGTGTAATAAAATATTGAAACTTATAGTTTACACAAAATTTGAACTGATTTCATATGTATAATAGAAATTCATTACAAGCTACTCCGATTATTAAGATATAATCTATTAAAAATTGCAGAAAATCTTGCATAACATAATATAACTACATATTCTACAATTATCAAAATGGTAAGACTAAATGTTTAAAAACTACGACACAAGTGTCAATTCATACATTATGAAGAATCATGTGCATAATTTGAAAATCAGAAAAATTATATTGAAGCCTACAAATAATGGAGAATTTTTTATTTTTTTTCTATTTTTAACCGATAATTGACAGTTTATGATAAAATACATTAATTTTGGCTTGGAATTTTGTTAATGACTTTGGGGCGCGAAGTATCCATTTAATAATAGATTAAAAGGTTAAGTTGTTTGGTAACTCGAATACATAATAGTTATTTCCATAAATTATTGCAAATTATAAAAAAATGTGATCTGTAAATATCTAAATATATTCCATTCCGTTCGAAAAAATGAAATCTGAGTATTTAAATCGTCCACTATAAATATTTGGGAATCCAGAATACACATTAAAGTAATATATTCAACTTATAATATATTCTCTTATCCAAGAGTCGGCTTAAGTAAGGATTAATATAGAAACGCAGTTCCAATTGACGATACCTAGCCAACTGGGATAGAAAAAATACAATATTACGAATTTCAAGTGGCCTATTGCAAGTATCAGAATCAACAGGCGTTCATTAGATTTGTACGGTGAAAACCATGCAGACCCTTTGAAATATAAAATGATGTTATATCTGTCAATTTTATAACAGTTCAACAATATGTCCAAGAAAAATTTTAGAACCTACTTATTTAAATAAATTATGTACCTTGAATATATTGTAAATTTAGAAAATGTGTTTTATTATGAAAAGATAGGAATGAGGTTATAAATTTATAAATTATAAATGTATAAATTTATCATTTAATGATGAATTTCATTTATCATAAAATTTTATTATGATAAATAATAATGAGGTCATAACTTGGTGATCTAAGTTCAAATCCCGGTCTCGATCGATTGACACAAGCACCGCTGCAATAATTTACATGTGCTTTGTTGACAAGCACATCGTAGACCTCCGTCGCTGATTAGCATCGGTGTTTGGTAGCATGAATAGAGGGACATTAAATAACATAAAAAAAAAAGATTTTTCTGTTGCTTTTAGTACTACGCTTTTAGGGTGAAATTTTATATTCATTCGAATATAGATGTCTTTGTTATTAAGTATTTAAATTGAATAGATTAATTAAAGACTACAACACATATATTTTTATAGTCGTGGAAGGTCGCGCGATACTGAGAAATCGTTTAATAATCGACATAACACTTATGTGATTCCATTTCAATATAACGATTTGCATTAATATGAAGAGTTTATTCAATGATATATGAAGAATTTGATACAATATATCGTATATGTTATTTCATTCACGTTATCTGGGCTTTGAAAATATTGAGAAAAATTTTCTGACTTTTGGAAAGCCTGAACGGACAACGTCCCGGTGACTCCAACGAGTATGAGAACACAAGGCTGGACGACGGCGATTACTCACTTCTGTTGCAGAGAGTTTAAACGTTCAACGTTCATTTAATAAACGGAATATTTAAAATAACAAAGCTTATTTGTCTACCAGAATTATTGCAATTCCAACGCTAACGGACCATAAAATACCTATTTTCATTAGATCTAGAACTTTTATTTTAATTATGTTTGATATTGATTTTCATGTACCTTTCATGTACTTCATTGTAAAAATACATTCATGAAATTTCTCTTTATTATATTCGCAACCAGCGCCTACGAACATAAAAAATTCTATGTCAAAGTTAAGAAATTTGTTTGAAAATAAAGTTTATCAATGTTAGAAAAATTTGTCGGTATTTCATTATTGATATTAATTACTTTTTAATTAATTTCTTTTATTTAAATTTTTTTGATTACAAGATTACATCTGTTCTACGAGGATTATTATCTATCACTTCAACTCCATACGTAACATCTATCAATATTTGTTGAATAAAGAAATTTAGTGGCCGCAGATCAGTATAAATACTACCCTTTTCAGTATCATCACAATCCTGCTTAGGTTTGCCTGCAATTCCCATAAGAAAAACTTTGGATATAACCAACGGCGCGCCTGCGTCAAGCTGCAAAAAATTATATTATTTATATACGTAAAATTTCTAATTTTGTTTAATTTATGATTTTTTAATATATTATAGTCGAATAAAAGAAATTAAAAAATTTCATACTCTTCTTACTTTACGTAATGGTAAAGATATAGAAAAAATTATAGTAAGCTTCAGCTTTTGCTTCAGTAATTTAGTATTAAAAAGATAAAAATTAAAAATGGACTGATTTTTTGAGCGACTCAATTAACCTATCTCTATCATGATCCTACTGCTTATTTAGAAAGTTTGATAAATTCAGGCTGCTTAATCAATATTTTAATTTGAAGAAAAAAAAGTTTTAACTTTACACACACGTATTGCTAATTTTTAAAAATTTCAACGTGCAACTTACGTCGCATAATCCTCTAGGTCTATTAGTCTCGGTTTTTTTCATTTTAACGCACATCTGTGTACTTCCTGTATGTAAAATATTATCACATTTATTTTTCTGAACAATTTTAGCACTGGCGTATCTTAGTTGATAATCTTTATCGTAGATCGAATTATGAACACCGTATGAGGAAACGACACCTTCTTGAGTATCTAAGCCCTCCCAATATACTTCAGCTGGATGGACATTATGCGTTGCCGTTAATACAAACGGCTCACTTAGCTGGAATCACGAAAAATTTATTTGTATGATTAATGATATAAAATAAGTACTGCTTCAATTACCGTAGGCTAAATTATACTGTAATAAAGATACTGTCTAATAAAGAGAAATCGTCTATTCAATGTCGACAATGTTAATTATTAAAATTGTATTTGTATGGAGTACTCGGTATTTCTCGTAAGACTCTATTTTTCTAAATAACACGAGGTATTCAAAAAGTAACTTTCCCTATGTTGAGAAATAAATTTAACACTAGTTTTACGCTATAAAAATAATTTTACTTTAATTCACTATAAATCTTGATTGGCGTTTAACCATTTTACAGTTATAACACGGATTAACGTACGTTTCTCACGATCGAAACTGCTTTTCACTGGTAGCTCCATGGTTCTACTGCTCACAATAGAATTTTCGACAACCAACCAATTCTGCTGTTATAGGTAGAACTTACACTCTATTTATGATCCGACCCAATCCGCTATGTGGCACCTGAAGGAAACGCCAAACTAGGGAAAGTTACTTTTTGAATACCTCTCGTAGTTAAACTCTTCTCTGCAGTACACTAAATTTCCTAACTAGGAACCATCTTTTTTTTTTAATTTTACATCCATATGAACTGTATTGTTTAAGATCGAAATTCAATAATTAATAAAATCATTTCAAAAATTAAAGCTATAAGTTTTTGGGCTTAAAATTAACAATAATTCATTGTCAAGACTAGCGTCCGACAGCAATTCTACGAGTGTGACACAGAACTCACCCAAGAAGCAGACTGTAACGATTTAGTGGTATTTTAAGTGATGAATAAAGTGTTTGCTTTTTGGGAAAATAATATTTAATAATTTAATTATTCAATCGATAGACAACAGAGAATGAAGAACGATGATAATTGTTAATAGGCACCATCGAACAATGATCTCGCGAGCGATTGCGCGGCGTTGTTTTATAGACTTTTGACCCCTTAGGATGGATTTCAATTTCTAAGCGACAAGTCAATCTTGACGTTCACAGTCCAAAACTAATGCGTTACCGTACGGTCGGAAAACCGGAGATGGTCGAGCGCGTCGTCGCTTCTTTCAAAACTCTCAAGAATTTCTGAAAAGTAGAATACGACGTATTTCAATATAAATTATTTTATAAGAAAATCGTCGCTCTTCCTGTCGCGGCGCGGATCAAATTTGTACACACACAATACAATTCTGTGTGATCTATAGAAAATAATGTATCCTTTAAAACTCTTATATATATATATATTTGTTTTGAAAAATAACGATAGATTTATATACGAATAATAAAAAACATCGTTCATCAGGCCTTAAATCGAAAATCATTCTCGCTTCTACGTTGCAAATTTGACAATTATATGAAAGAAATCGAGAACATTTGAATGCCGCGTTTCTGTACCAAGGACGCTACTTTTGTATGTCTGTGTAATTATAATTCCACGAATGTATTTAAATAGATTTTATTAATTGTTAGAATCTGTAACAGAGAAAATAATCATTTTTATCTCTAAATTATACATGTATTCTACGCTGGATGTCACATGTTGTATCCGAGAAAACTGTAGAGCGAGCTATCGAGGTCGTACAAGTAAATATTTAATATTATATAATTGTCGTTTACTTTAATAAAAATTATATAAATTTTTTTTATAAACTTGTATAAATATTAACGTAAGAATGAAAAATCTAAGCAAATACGCGCATAAAATGCAATAATAATTTTTCATCCGTTTGTTCTAGTAAAAGTGATTTCGTAAATAAAGAAATTTATTAAATAAAGAAATTAAAATTAAATTAAAGACAAAATGATCGACTTCGCTCTATATCTATCGATATATTCAATCTAAAAGTATTTGATTTTTTTATCTCAGAAAATCCATCTGCTATATTTCAACAACACGTACGCGATTGCTTTCTATTTGAGGCAATGATTCGCCAATGTCGTCGTTGCTACAAAATTTCAAGAATAAATGAACAAAATTTAGTTAGACTCGTAATATTTATAACATTATTTATAATATAGCCTTCTGAAAATTTTTTCTAGAAAATTGCTTTTATCAGCGTGTAATGTTGGTATATCTATTAATGGTTCCTATTTAAATTATCTTATCTTAATTATTATCCTATTTAAATTATCTTATCCTAATTATTATCATTATAATTTACAAATACAGATATGCTTTTCCTACATACCATGCTCGATAAATTTGAAAAATTTATTAGTTTAATCGAGTTTAGTAGCAGCAATACTGATATATAAGCAACTTACCTTAAGACCAATCACGTCATTGCTGCCAGTATTGGCATTGTATTCGTAGACGTAAACCTTTTCTACGTAAATCATTCTACCAGTATTCCCCGTTAAATCATCGGCGTTTACACAAACATAGAATGTCATTGGCTTTAAGGTATACTTAAATTTTTCTATCATATCTACAAAGAGATGAGCAGCAGATAATACATGGTGGTCTCCTACCACTACACCACTGCCAAGTACTTCCGGCGTGTTGCTGTATTGTTGTATACCATAAATTCCTGCTTGGTATCTATATTCGGCAGGATTTGCCTTCTGACCATTAAAAATTGCTTCGGTTTTTAAAGCTCGAACTTGAATGAATAAATTCAAAATAAATAAATATTAGCATTTATTTCGTGGCAACTTACCAATTATATTAGCATAATATAAGGTTCTACATATCATTTGTACACAATATTACGAATGTAAAATAAAAATCATATTTCTCTGCCGCTCTAATCGCTAAACGATCATATCTTGTCTCACGATATGCAAACTTATAATCATTATAAATATATATTATGAAATGATGCCTTTAGAATGAATTTTTAGAATTAATTTCGCGGCTATAGGACCAAAAAATTTTATTTGTATAGTGTGTGGAATATTTCACGCTCCCGTGATCGTAGGACCACATTTCTTCATCCCTTCGTGCGTACGATCACTCCAGTAACAAAAGAAAACGAATCCCATTTAAATAACTAAAGAAAATTAGTTAAATAAGTACACAATCTTATAAAGTATATTTTATACATATTTTGACATTTCAATCGACAATGTCCCCTACCATATACTTAGGAATTTTATTATTCATTCTGAAACTGATGAATTATTCAAATATCTGATCGTGAATGTTCGAATATACGTCGATCCACCTCCACGGAGTTGAAAGAGATGTGTTTGAAAAATATGTCTACGCATTTATTGATAAAATCAATATTTAATGGGTTACGAACTTAATTTTTAATTTACTTAACTCAGTCTATGAAAATACCTAAATATGAATTTGCAGAATTTACTCCAATCTATATTACTGGAAGGGCTTCAAAAGAGAAATCTATGCACTTAAATGTAGATACTAGTTAATTATTGATTTTTAAATATACAAATTCAATTTTTTCTAACTGTCTTTTTTTTAAATTAGTTAAACATCAATTTGTAGATTTCATGCTAATCAACTTCTAAGAGAGCGAAAACGTAAGAAATGTATTATCTGTATTCTCCATAAATTTTATAATCTAGAAAATTATCAAATGCTTATTTGTATGATCATCTAATAAAAATTTTTCAAATTTCACCTCTAAACTCTTTTCATAGAAAAAAGAGATGTAGTTAATTTTAAGTTTTATCGTAAACTTTGGAGTTTCACAAATTAAAAATTTTATTTTTCTTTAAATTTCATTATACCAATATCATTAAGAGGATGGTAATGAGATTAAGTTAATTTTACATATTTTTAAAGTTTGTAGTTCATTGTAAGTCATTGAAAATGTTATGTAACGAACAAAAAGGATGGCAAGATTATGTTAATATATACGTGGACTAGTGGACTATATATATATATATATATATATATATATATATATATTATATATATAGTCTATACATACGAATTGACTAATAATTCTTAAAATATTATTATTTTAATTTCTTATTATCTTAAAATCTTAAGTTTTTTAGTAAAAAAATATTTACCGTGATTGATAAAACCAATAGATAAAATGTATAAAAAAAATAATTTGACACTGTACGTCCTCATTTTGCACCAAATATTTTTGTAATTACTATATATTGCCAAATCTATAACATTTATGAAGAAGTTGAAAATTTTCTTACTTATTTATACTGGTTTTTTAAACTAAATACGTAGATTTTAAGAAAATTGAATGAGTATGCATAAAAGATAATTTGAGAATCAAAAACATATTTTTTCTTCTAGAATTAAAAATTTTTTACACATGTTAAAACTTATTAAAGCATTGTATTTCAGTGCTAACGCATTCAGAGTAAACAGTCAATTGACCCACTTTATTTTAAATATCAAAAAGTGATTCTACTCTATATCACGAGCACACGGCAATTTACTTACTATACTTACTATACTTTACTTACACGACAATTTATTTACTGAATAGATTTGCGTATTTCTATAGAAATGTATTCAGCATTGAAAACTTAAATGTAATATGCGATACCAGCGGCGAAGAAGAAAAATTAAAAGAGAACGACCATGGAAGCTCTAGACGTATGCGAAAGTGATGCTTAGATTATTAAAATTAAAAATTTCTTTAAAAAAAAGAAAAAGCGAAAGAAGAAAATATCGAAGTGATGCATAAGTAGCGATAAACGCGGTGGACGTTTTCGTTTCCAATAATTAGTAAGTATGCATATTGGCAAAGAAAACATCCACCGCATAAGCGAGAGCAGCACTGCGTCAAAACAAAAATAACAGCCATAGGGACTACGACAGTGAATCTGGAGTGAACTGGTTTTTTTAATTGAAAAAATATCTGTTTCTACTTAAAATATTGATTGAAATATTGTACTAGATTTTATAATCCTATAGCATATTTAAAAAAACACAGAGTAAATATCATATAATTGCTCTTTTTATTGTTTTAATCAAACACATAATATTAAAAAAATTTTAGATAAAACTAATTTTTGATATCGATTTATTTCTCTTAATAATTATTAGAGACGTATTTTGACACATAGTCTGTATAATTATTTTTACAGACATAAATGATTGTCTTTTTACCGCATTTAATTCTTATCATTTTGTTCTAATCTTTCTGATTGTTCGCCATTTCAATACGAGCAAATAAATTTTAGCGGGTTCGGGTTCAGGCACACAATGAAAAATTAAACTAGTATTAACGTTTTTATAAAAAGTAAAGTTCTTTGCAAACCCCCCCCCCCTTGTAAAATCCTTTCGATAATCTAGAGATAATTCCAGAGTGCTGTTTCTCAACTCTCCTAAAATACTTCTTATGATTCACTTTCATGTATTTCCGTAATTTTTAGGTTTTTTTTTTGAAAAAATTTTTAAAGATCTCCCAAATCTGTCTAACCTCCGCAATGCTTTTGCGTACTTTTGGAGTCCCTCCGCCTACCATTTTTGTTGTTTCGCCTCTCTGCCTCTAGTATCGCATATTACATTTTAATATGTCGCATGCGTAGGAATTAAATTAAATTCATTACTTTAGCTGCAGAGAATATGAGTACTGATGTTCACTGTCGGCGCAATTCTATTGGCTTTCTTATTAATTAAAACTATTATAATTGATTACTTAAAATCGAGCCAAAATTGAAGAAGAGGCGCCTAACCAGGCTGTGCCGGGAGTAGCGGGCCCGATCGGAAGAGCCTCGCTACAGAAGCGCGTCCGGGTTGGGGTTCCCGCGCGGCTAGGACTTTTTCCCGCATTTTTCGAAGTCCGCAGTGGCGATTCAGCGCTTCAACACGACTGTCGAGAGGCGCCGTTCTTAGCGAAACTGAGCGTAGGGAGGCGGGAGTGGCGGGATAACGCGTGGTTACGGATACCGGGCGCGGAGCGGCACTCGCCGGTTATTACGGGAGGCGAGTTTCCACTTGCTTGCCCGCGAGGTGTGGATAGCTCGTTACCGAGAGGTCCGACACCTCGGGGTGAGGGACCACGGCGGCAATCCGACCTCTTGTAGCACCGCTCGTAGTGAGTAGGAGCATTCGGTGTGTAAGGAGTGACTTTAAGTTGGCTCTTTTTTGCAAATCGTCTAGCTATCATAATAATGTATACCTGCACAGATCCTAACGGATCAAATGAAATATAACGTCAGCTGCATCTAATTTACCATTCCAATTTTCTTTTTCTACAAACTTCCTGTCGACTGCTTACGTACTCCCATGACAACTGGCACGGACTCCCAACGTGTCCCCACGGGCAGCCTAATTTTGATTTGTATATCACAAAATTTTCTATAATTTTTGAGATAAACAACGACACAGATTCAAAACTGAATAAGCATTACAATATACTAACAAGTATTTTTTTCAACATAATAGAAAATACGAAATAAAAACAGGGGGCATGTTTGAACATGGTCTGGACATGGCGTGGCACAGTTGGTTTTTTAGCGGGGTATGATGAGCAATAAGTAATTCGAGGAAAGGAAACATTGTTTTTACTTAAAAATATTTATTATATCAACGATAACAATAAATGAAAATATGTACACAATTTATTTTTAGTTTTCAACTGGAATCACGGGATTAATTATAATTTCATTTATTACAATAAAAAAAATAACATAATTCTATTTAATATTTCAATATGTCGAACTAATAAGTAATTATTCGAAGTCAACTATTCATATTTAAAACTAGATTTGAATCTTTCACGTTGAGTTCAATCTAACTCTTTAACTAATCTAATCTAATTTATGCTGACAACAATATTAACAAAAAAATTCAGTCTAATGTAACCTACAGTTAAAGCAAAATAATCAGACTTATTTCATTGTAACCGTGAGTTTGATAAAATGTTTTCCCGTAAACATGTTATTTCGTGTGTCTTAAGTATTCAATAATTCGCTAAAAACTTCTGAAAATACGAAAAACGTCCTTAATTTTTTAAATGCTCAAGTAAACATTCCCGCAAATCGACAATAAGCCAACATTTTTAAGTTTTTCTTTTCCATTTGAACTCAAATTTTAAAACAGTTTAAAATTTCATCTTCTGAAATGCTACGTACATTAACATTTAAACTACCTTTTAGCATCGATAAAAAGTAAGAAATTGTACGCATAATATTGATGCTTATGTACCTATGTGTTCTGCCAATAGTAAACTGTATCGCCTTAATATTATAAGATAACTTAAGACTATACGAGAGCGAGAACTATCGAGGCCTAACGTATAATATAATATAATATTTAATACATAATATATAATATATTATATAATAGAATACTATAATATAATCGAATCTGATATTTACTACGATACAATACACATTCATTATTAATTACATAGTACTTATATTCTTCTTTTAAATTTATTTTTGTCAGAGATAACACGATTAGGATTTCTATAACAAATGACGTAACGGACCTTATACAAATTAATAAAGTATTAAGTCAATTGTTGTCTTTCTTGGTAATTTCTTACCAATGCAGATCTTATTAATAGAACTGAAAGCACTCCCTTGATAAATCAATGTAATGGTCGTATTTCAGTATATATACTGAACTTCACAGTATATTCACGTTTCTCTAGCAGGTTAGCTATTTCTACACAAAATGCTTACGTGCGCCTATATCATACTGCAATTACATCAAATGCCTAATGTTCCAAATTTTTCATTTATGAAGACTTAATTGTATTTTTGTAATTTAATTTTTTACAGCAGTTTTTATTTTACAAACATGGCTAAAATATTGAGAAAAATTTATAGTATTTTTTTGTATTTTATCCTGATTTAAACAGTACATACAAATAGGATATATTCGATTTGAAAATAATTTGAATTACGATTGCAGATCGATACTGTACAATAAGCTCGATTATACATTATTTTTAGATCCAATATATTTAATTTATATTGCTCAATTATTCTGATATTCAACAATGCTCTAGCATTGTTGAATATATTTATATTGGTATCTATACCAATATATATTTTTACTATCAAAAAAAATCATAGATTTGAAAATTATGATTCCATATTTTCAACTACCGATACTGAATGTTGAAAATCTAAAATTCGAAAAAAATTGACGTTCTAGGAAAAATTGCAAGTCTCTTTAAGAAAATTTCGTCTGGAAAATGCTGTCACGTCTGTATTAAATAACCATATTTTAGATAAATTTAATACTAGTGTAATGAATACTGGTAGAAAATTTATGTCAATGTCATTTCAGACAGCAAGTTTTGCCTCGAATAATAATGCAAATATTAAGTTGTATTTCAAGTGCTGAATTTGCAAAGAAAATGATAATACGATATATTCTATAATAATGTTAAATTAGATGATTAATAATGCAATAATAATAATTTTTCTACTTTCATATTAGCAAATTCGCTTATCAAATGATAGAAAGGAAGTCATCTGAGGAACTTATTTTCGATAATAAGAATACCCAATATAGACAACATTTCATTAAAAAAATTTTCGATTTAAATATTTTCGATTTACATATTTTACTCTCTTCATTACGGAACTATATATGGAAATATATATTTTTAATGAAAAGTTGTCTATATTGGCTATTCTTATTATCGAAAATAAGTTCCTCAGATGATTTCGTTTCTATCATTTGATAAGCGAATTTCCTAATATGAAAGGAAAAAATGCCTACAATTAACTTTGTATGTTTATTTTTTCTGTTATTTGAAGAAATTTGAATAAATTTTTCTCATTTATTTTAGCGAATTGATTTACGTAAAATTTCTGTTTCTATCGAAAGCCCTCAGTTACGAAACATGTAATTATCTCTACATACGCTCTGCAAATTACAGCATGATTTTACTACCAGGCCTAGTAAAACCTTTTTCCGTTACATCATGCGTGGTGGAATGTTTTTACATTGACCAGTATGATTATCGAAAATTACTCAATTCTTAATATACGAAACTAACTATTGAAATTTACTTAAATCGCTTAATCTGGATAATGTTGATTTGGCTAGTGCAAATATCGGAAAAATGGATTGTTAATGCCGTATAAGGTTTTTCATTGTTCCAGATTATTCTATTTGATCCATACCAGTTCATCATTGCGACTTTTGATGTACCTGCAGTTTATAGTGGGTTTCGAACCACTTATTGGTACAGATTTGTTTCTACAAAGTTCAATAAATCACAGCCATAAAGGGGAACGGGTGTAATTTGTACCCCAGGCTCCGTAAAAGTTTAATCCCGAACTGAATGCATAACCGAGTGTCGAAGGATTCAAATACAAATTGGCTTATTCTAGCTGTTCGAACTCTCATTTCTACTGCGTCTTCTTGCAGTTTAGAAATTAAAGCAGTTTAGCGTCTTCTTGCGTTTTAGGCTCATAATTTTTAACAATAGAAGCAAATATATAAAATGTAGTTTATTTTTTGGAATATTGGACAAATCGAAACTTATATCCTCCCGATTCAGATACATTGTAATCGACACTAAATATGTATAAAATTCTTTTGAATTATTCTCCAAATTGCATTAAGTATATCAATAGTCTACTGAACATTCAAACTCTCTCATCCGTACTCTTCGCAAATCAATCAATATCTAAATTCATTATGACAATGTACTTCTCCGCATATTAAGCTCCGTTCATCAAGAAGTATTCAGTCTACAAACTTTGCTTTCTAACGGCAAGCCATTTCGGAACTTCAAATTCATCGGGACTTCTGTAAATTCTTCACGACTAGTCTTGGATCTCGAGTCTTGAATCTCCTCCGTACTCTTCGACAGACTTTACCGGACACTATTCGAGGAGGGCAAATCTCCTCACCGATCTCTTGACCGAACTCTCTAGATACTCGTAGTACCAATGTCCCGCTCAAAGCACAAAATCTAAGTAAAAGAGGAATTGCCGCTTACTATATAATAGAACTTATTAATTCCTTCGCATTAGAGAAGCTTTTAAAATACAAATAAAGTAGTTTTATCATCTTAATCGGTGATTTAATTAATGAAAATTTGTGTTTTCTAGAAGGATCCATAAACAGCATCAAAGATTTAAACAGCCATTATAATACAAATCATTTAAAAAGAGTACAAAACTGTTATCGTATAAATTGCTCGCCAAGAAGTATGACTTTTTTTGCCTATACATTCAAATGTTTCGTATTCATCATCTATATAAGCAAGATCATTAAATAACAGTTAATTTATCCTTTCAATGAATTTATATTTATTGTTGTTGGTGAACATATTTACTCGTTATAAAATTATTTTTTATAATTTATAATATAAGGGGATCAATTAAGAAATTTTCTTGATAAGTATATAAATTTATTTATTTGTTGAATTGAAGAAAAGCAAATTTAATTGGACAGCTTGGACCATGGCTTGCACAGTATAAAATTATATACATATTCTTATTCTCTAATAATATTATACTTATATACTTTTATACTAAGTATATAAAATTATATACTGCTACTAATTATAAATTGCTTATTCCTTGCATTGTACATAACATTTCATTGTTAATCGTAATATATTTCCGTTTATTAAATTTTCCAATGACCATTGATGTGATCAATACATTATATATCAACAAACTTATTATAAACATATTTATTATACTATGTTTAACGATATTATATTTAAGGGCGAGATTGTCATGTTATCTGATTGTTCATAAATCTGTGAGATTGAATAGGACTCATCATCTATGAATCGATAGAAATCATTGAGAGGTTTGTTTGACGATTATTCTTATAAAAAATCAAAAACAATTAATCTGTAAATCACTTTACTTTAACTATAGTGGTAAATGAAATTAAGAACTAAGTAAAGTTTTAAGTGATTATATAACAGAAGCCGAATAAATCAAATAATATGTTAAACTTTCGAACATTCGAAGAAATGTCGGCATTATTGGAAGAAATGCTGAATATGCACGAAAATGATAAATACTTTTCTAAAATTTCGAAAATGATGAAAACTTTTCAATTGCAATATCCGGATAGTAATATTAACGCAATAATAACTAAAAGCTATACCAGTTTAAATAGATAAATTGAATAGTTTTTATTAGATGAACACAGTATATTGCATTACCCGAGGAATAATAATAAAAATCAGTTACGTCGATTTTGTTTATTCAAAAAGATATTAAATATTATGAAACTATTCATTATTACTAAAAAATTGTATTCTTTTTGGGTTACAACAAAATATAATGTAACAGGACTACAGTATTAAAACGCGAAGACGTGAAATTTAAAAAATTAATACTTCATCATATAAATTTGTGTACATTTACAATAAATATTACTATGAAAATAATCGGTTTATTCACTATCAATAAAATAAATTCAAGCATACAATGGTTAAATATTCTGATGATTTTCTTCAATACATACTGCTTCATTCTATTGCGTAAAATAAAATAATATTGAATAACTAAATAAAAGTGAATTTAGTTCCTGAGAATGAACCGTAGCGGTTCGGAACGTCGGACAAGAATTTATTTTTATTTTTATATTTTTATTATTAATTTTATTTTATTTTTATTTTTAATTTTCTGATATAATTTATTGTAGTAATAAGTTCTATTTCAGATAAGACAAGGACAGTCTGACCATCCTTATTTTGGTTAACATATTATATTATAAAGACTGTAAGACCGATAAAAATATTTATTAATTTAATTTAGAACAGTCCATATAAGTACCATTTTTAATTTTAAATAAAATTGTTTTGTAAAAAGAAACAATTATAATTCTCTAATTGTCTTCACTAAAGAAAAAAATTATATTATTCAGTAAATATTTTCTGTCATGTTGTAACAAATAAACGAGTTTCTGGGTGCAAAACAACATTTGCTTACATTAAGAAAGTATACTCTAGTTATATATATATACATATTTTTTTAACATTGAACGATTATTTTGTTAATCTAAGAAAGCAATTTACTTCCCATACAAGAAAATATGCAATACGTATAATAGAAAAATTTTGCAATGTCGTATACTAACGAGAATTTCGAATCTTACACTACGCACTTTTTCTACATTAGACGCTCTTAATATAGACTAGTAGGAACGAAATATTGAAACGGCATTGCGAGCCATTGCTTCGGTGCGCCAAATGCTCGAATGACTGCACAGTTACGTATACGCGCAGAAGTCCTAATCGTCGATAGCAGAGGAATCCCGCATCGAGCGCTTCAAATATAAACCCAATTCGTAATCGAGCTGCAGAAGAATCGAATTGCGGCTTCTGCGAACTCGTGACGCGGCACAGAGAACTGAGCGGATTTATGCATCTGAGCGCGCGGACGGTCCGCAAAATCAACAAGTCGAGCACCACCGCGCGCGAACAATCGTTGAAAGTTCACCTCGTACTCCGATATAAGTCAAAAGGGGCGTTCTACTGCACCGTCCTGTAACATTTGAAGAGCCAGGGAATCGTGCAAACTATGTTGGGGTATTTTCGAGCGCCGTAGACCTCGTCCGACTTAAATCTTGGCAGTAGTGTAGTCGCCGAGATATTCGCGTATTAAATGTGTAAATAGTGTACTGAACCGACCTGAGCACAGAGTAGTATTTGACGGGAATTCGAGCGATTCGATGGTATATAGAGAAGATATCGAGTATTCCTTCTTTCTTTAATCTTCTTGTCGAACAATAATATATATATATATATATATATATTATAACATAAAACAAAATTCTCGCATAGCCTACACTTTAATCCTGAATATAAAACTCAGATTTTTGTAATATAAAACTCAAATTTTAAATTATAAAATTCTTTTGCTCCAAACACAATTTCTGTCTACTCCATATGAATAACCATAAATAGCAGCGATATATATATATACATATATATATATATATATATATATATATATATATATATATACATATATATATATATATATATATATATATATATATATATGGGTGTGTATATGTGTGTGACATATCTTGTTTATTGGTTCTATAAAATGATGTTGTATGTGCAAAACTCATTAACACTGTTCGCATTACATCACAATTGCCTGAATTAAAAAATAATTTCTTCAAAAAGTTAAAAACATAAATTTCTTATTTATCTCTGAACAGCAACGATGCCCAATTAATAGAAGAAAAATAAAGATCTAGGAAAACTTCGGATATGAACTACTGAAAGGTGCAATATACATAAAATCAAATGAACGACGCGAAATAGACACCTGAGTTTTATCATGTAAGGATGGGAGGCAATTGAATCTATGTATCATTATTAATTACTTACTATTCACTTTCTTAGATGTAAATTTTAATGATCACAAATACTATAAAAATAAACAATAAAGAGCTTAAACATAACGATAAATTATCGAAATACATCCCGTCTAGCTTGATGATTTTTTACTACAGTGCATCCAATTGGAGTTCCAAAAAGTAATCCGTTGATGAATATATCGAATGGCCGTATGTCAGTATATATACTGCCCTTCTCGGTATCATCGCAATTGTTCGTCGGTCTACTTGCTATTCCCACAAGATATGACTCAGCTATAACAAACGGTGCGCCTGCATCGAGCTGCAAAAAGCCATATTATTTATGCCTGAATTATCTAATCTCATTAATTTCTGATTTGTTAAAATACAATTCTCGCTCAAAGAAAATCGAAAACTTTTGGATAATTTTACTCCTTTAATTTTGAAATTGTGCTTAAAATAGTTATAAAATCTTATAGTAACCTAAAGTTTTTATCTCGCAAGAAGTGTACAGCAAGCATGGTTATCTTCAAAACGAGCCTTCTTAAGTTTTTCAACCGAACGTTTTCCCTTCTACAAGGTATGATATTTTCTGACTTACAAATTCGATCTCGTTCTCATTAAATTGGATTTATTCCGCAGCCAGATAAATGTTTTTAATCGAAATCTTTCTTTATTTTTGCATAAACTTTCAGTCAAACAGCTCTAATGGATTTAAACCCGTAAATGTCGGAAGTTTTGAATTATTACCGTTTGTCCGACTAATTTTACACGCTTGATCTGATAATTACTTGCTTAGATATAAATCAATCTGAATTTCAATGGAGAATAATTTATAAACTTTGCATTTAGGGATATAGTATATATTTTATATACTTATTATAAATGTGTTAGTTTAAAATCATATTCTTTCTTTCAATTCGGTGTTCAAAATTCAGAAAAGGATTGTCATAAAAATACCATAGAAAAATTCCCCTGAAGACATACTAAATTTCATTGCACAGAAGTACTAATTGATAAGTAAAAAGATAACTAATAATGGAAATGGAAAAATTTAATATTCGAAACAGGTGTAGAGTTTATTTCGGAAATAATCAAAGTTACCACATCAATCTGCACCAAATCCGTCATAAGTATGACAGAAACTCTGCTTGTCAGTAATTCTTTGAATGATATTAAACTTACTGACAAACTCATTAATCTATGGTATTAATTAGCAAATTATATTATCCTCTACATGAATGTAATGTATTATCACGTGTGAATGCAAAAAAATTTTTATATGTCAAATATTAAAGTAAGGATTTTCAAGATTAATAAAAACGTTCTTAGAATATATTAAATAATATTATACAATAATTTAAAATATGTTTTTTATGCATAGTTTGTAGCAATTCAAATTGTAGCAATTTTGAAAGTAGTTATATCCGTGGCTTAGGCGTTTCTCTAGGAGAAAATAATCCGACATTCAAGATTCCAACCCATTGTGGTCATAGTTACCGCGGGACGGTACGGGAATTATTAATTATTATTAAGCAGAATAAATAACAAAATAGTTAATATTTCAGATAATTTTCGAAAACAAAACGTTTTTTTTTCATCATTTAGTCATCCGTTTTCGACTAATTAATGCTAATTATTTATTCGGCTATACCCGTGAATTTAACAAATGCAGACATGATTTGTTCAGCAACATAGGTACTAGTTTGAGAAAACCACCTTGTTCATGCATAGCAGGCTATTAAAAGTCATAAATGAAAAATTTTCATTGATGTATTGATGATAGATTGATAAAAGTAATAAAATTCATACACACACATATACATATTGTTAAATTATTTTTAAAAATTACGACGCTGAACTTACGTGGCATAATCCCCTGGGCTCATTGTTCGCTGTTTTGTTCATTTTTATGCAAATCTGTGAAGTAGAAGGACCTAAAATATTATCGCATTCGCTATTATCCGTAATTTTAGCCTCTGCATACCTTAATTTATAATCTTTATTGGAGGTGGTATTATGCACGCCATATGAAGAAACAACACCTACTTTGTCATCTAAATCGTACCTTATTTCCCTCGCTGCGTGGACACACTGCATTTGGGATAATTTAAAGGATTCGCTGAGCTTAAAACATTATATACATATATATTTGCATAAGTAACGATATGCAACATATTACAGAAATTGTAAAAGATTAAATAAAGCGTTCAACTATGAGAATATTGTAGGAAAATCGTTTGTTTAAATAACACTTTTTAAAGTATTACAGTAAAATATACAATACTTATAAAGTAAATTTTCTGAACAAGATCCTCTGTTTTTGCAATGCTACGGAGTAGATCATAAACGTTGCATTGTCATGGATGATCCCACATGATATTTAAATATAATTAATAAAAAAAAAGTTTAAAAGACAAATTTATGATTTTTGATGCATAATGATAAGTTCAAAAGAGATAAATTCTTCACTTATGTCAAAAATGTATATAATAGTAATCATGAAGAGTATATTAATGATGATTTTTATAGGACAAATCCATCAATCGAATGCAATAAAGTATAAATTTAGAAATAAACAGAAAATAAATAATGAAGAAATAAAAGTAATATATTGATACATAGAAATTCGTAAATCTGTTTTCAAAGTAGGTGCCAACAATTCATTAATCTCAACAACATCTTTAATCAACTGTTACAATGATTTAATTATATTGAAAATTAATATACTATTTCCTAAAATACGTATGAAATTATCATTTCCTATGTTACATTCAAGTCGTAAATTTTAGTATTTCATGCCAGATTTTTCAATAAGACAAAAATTGCTAAATTTCTGTAGAGCAAAAAACATTATTATTTCTCATCAAAGCAGTAAATACAAATATTTCACGATTTTCATTTAGCATTTCATAATGATCTTATCAATCGTCCCATGTAGGCACAATATTATAAATAGCCAAAAACAATTATTACATTCATAATAAATCTGATCTCCTTTTCAAGGTTCATAAGTATTTCAAAGTACTACATGTATTTGTGTTTGTTTGCATGTATGTCTTTTTAAATTAAAGAAATTGAAGATTCTACATTGTTTATAACATGGATTCATACGACAAAGTTACAGTCTTGTTTAACTAATAGTATACTTTCTATTTTTGATCGTATAGTAAGACATCTTTGGTATAATTGAAAACAATTATAATTATAATTGTCTTCGAATTCTCAGTAATTGAAACATGCATATTATAGTTATAGTTTTTTAAATAAATTTTATTTTAATTTAGTTGACAACAACTAAAGATTTGTAATTGAATGGATATTTCATTCATGCAATCTCTTCAAATGTTCAAAAAATTCGTCAGCTTAACGATAATTAAGGGTAATAACGCCAATATTAAAGCGGCTTACCTTCAACCCAATCAGATCATCTTGACCAGTAATTTCATCGTAACCAAAAACATACAACGTCTCCACGTATATCATTTTTCCATTATTGGTGCTCAAATCTGATGTATTGACACGGATATAAAATGTCATCGGCTTTAACGCATACTGAAAGTCCCCTATCATATCAACAAAAATATTGGCGGCAGATAATACGTACTTTTCATCAAGCACGGCACCGCTGCCAAGTATTTCCAGCTCGCTGCTATTTAATGGTATACCGTAAATTGCTACTTGATATTTATATCTGTTATGATCTGCTATTTGACCATTAATGATGCATTCCGTTGTCAAAGCTCCGACTACAATAATGAAATAAAAAAACAATATAAAATAATCATTCGCTTGATGGATAATTATATTTATACAATATAACATTATAAATATAATGTAAAAATTATTACAAGTATAAGTGAAACTTATGTTCGTATTACCGTAAACGTAACTGATACTTTTTTAAAATTACTAAAAAACAAAATCAAAATTTATTCCCTTTAGCAGTTCATATATTCCATTGTATTTGTCATTCACGTTGTTAAGTAGAAAATGTTCTTTAAGGATTTTTCCGACCTAGGGCAGCTTTTAATTAAAACAAAAAATAACACTCGTAATTTGTACGAGATTCCATCTAGTAGTTTTCTCACTTTATTTAAAGAAAGACAATACCATTTACTTTAAAAAATCGGAATACTTAAAACAGAACAAAATTATATTATAAACTTAATTATATTATATTAATAAATGTAGAGACTCTTGTTTCTTTATTAGAGACGTTCTCAAATGAAAACGATGCCGCCTCGCGAATATCATACTATATTAGTAGTTCCATTCTTCCGAAATGGCTCTTTTAGGCATCTAATGCTGAGTCGTAAGAATTTTCCAGCCGATATCGTATAGTCTAAGAATACCCTACCTACTTTTGAGCCATTCTCCATAATGTGTTTCAAATACGTCATCTTGTCCTCCATTTGAATGCTGCAATCTTTTTGAAGTATGACCAATAAACTAACCCCCGATTAATGTTGTCATTCAAATTTCGAATTTTCTAGTGTCACTCGATTGAATAGATTCTTTGTGTGCGCAGAAGGAAATCAAGTTTTACCAATAAAGCGGCTGTCATGTTTCAAAAGAAAATTAAATATTTCTACAAGTAATTTAATCCAGTGCCAAATAATAGCCACCGTAGTATCTTGCCTATCTATCTCTATACATTTTATACATAAATCTTATATACAAATCCTATATATTTTTTTCTATTTCACACTATTTAAAGATATATATTATATATTCTATTATATTCTATTTTATTATATTACATTATAATATATTAGTGTTATTGTATGAAAGTAGCACCCCTCTCTCGATCTTGGCTACGCCCGAAATAATAATATATGGAATTTTTTTTTGAACATTTTAATATGTCTCGAGATATGTTTAAAAGACTTCGTTCTGGTTTTTGCCACAAAAATCAACTTCCGCGAAAAGCCACTCTTTTTGTAATCATCATCCCAAAAAAAAAAAAAACTAGAACCGACAGATCGGATATATAGTAGTTGCTTATCGGAAGCGTAACTGCGATCTCCGCTGTGACACCGACATATCAATTGTGATCAGAGCGAGCTTACCGACAGCATATACTATTAAAGACAGTACGCTAAGTTTAATGTAAGCAGTGGATATTTAAATTCGTAGATTAATAAATATTTTCTCCGTGAATATGATATATGTTTTCCGATATATATTTCTATAGGCATTATAATTATGAAATATTCTAGTTGTACATGATTATTATATCTAACAAATGGAAAAGCATCCCCAGACAATTTATTCATTAATTTAATATCAGAAAAATAAATAAGATTTTGGCATTCCGTTATTAATTCTATTATATTTAAAAATATGCTCCAAAACTGCATTTTCCGCTACTATGTGCCTTCTCAGAAATCAAATTAAAGAAAGCATTCTTTGTTAGCACTATATACATTTATAGTTATGTTCTATCTTTCAAGTATTTGAAATTTAAAAAATGTATATTTGATGTATATTAACTATATATTTCTATATTTTAAATGAATAGGTTAGTTTCTTCTTTTTACTTCTTAGAAAATATTTAATGTATTACATTTTATTTTATAATATCTATTTATTGAACTAAAATAATCAAATTATAACAAATTCTTAAATTCGGGTTAAAAGAAATTAACATAAAAGTAAAACAATCTTCATGGCCTTCGTCAAATTCGGTAGATCTAGAAAAACCTATTTGTAGACTATAAAAGTTTTTCCGAAATTTATTTGAATGTTTTATATATTGTTGAAGTTCTACATCAGAAAAAATAAAATGTTGGATGATATCTAAGGTGATGAAAGTGTCAGATTAAACTGAAGAACAAAAAGGCTAATATTTACTAAAATCACATCTTGTTTAAGATACTAATCCCAAAGTTGTATATAAACATTCGATTGAGCTGGCCTAATGTTGATAATTTAAGCTCATTAAGTTGATTTTTAATAAAATGTATGTCGCTGCCTATTGTGTTCTGGTGGAACTGACTGTTAAGAGCGTTAACTGCGGTCGCGTATGGTACTACTTTGGTTTATATTGACTACGCGCACGATCTGTGGAATTAACGCCGAACTTGATTTATTATCCCAAGAAAATTATAATACACCGGTCATAACGTATGTGCGCAAAATTTTATTGATTAAAGTAAGATTATCAATGCAAAACACAGCTTATGTCACTCCGAAGATCATATAGAATATATATCTCGAACTTTAGAGAAATTGTTTCAGTAGTTTTTTTTTTAACGTGTACAAACAAAAACACGCTTTGACTTTGTAAATTAGTATGATATGATTATTATTATTTATTATTTTATTATTTTTAGTATAAAGAGTCAGCGTCTATTTGTATGGTCGCACAAACTTCGAAAACTATTAAGTGATTGCAATGAAATTTTGGCAGAATATAATTCTGGGATTCTGTATTGCTATGTAGTAGAAGATATTTTCTTTTAAAATTAATGATAAATTACAAAAAAAAGTTATTCATTTTCTGTGGATTTACCTATCTGCCTCTAGGCGGCAACCTTCAGATTTCGCACTTATCTAAAGTTTTGTGACGTAACATATAAATAGAGACACAAAAGGTACAGAATACAGCAAAGATCTCGAACAAACCTCACCATTTATATAAAAAGGAACTCGAACCCATATTATGCAATCAGGTTTTAAATCTTCAAGAATTTATACATGCTTTACCTTCAAGAGCTTATATGAAAGTTTATGTTGGAGGATGAGATAATGAGTTTGAAACAAAATAACTTATCATTAGATATGAAGCTATTTCAATTATATATATATATATATATATATATATATATATATATATATATATATATATATTCATTATACAATAAGTACGATTATCGAAAATATACGAATTAATAATTACAGTTTATCTGAAAACTGAAAATATATATCCATAATCTTTTCAGTACTCGGTACTTGAGCAATCATAATGTCTACAAAAATGTTCGCATTTTAAATAACTAATAGTATTTTCCAAAAGCTAAAAAGAGAATGTAAAGCACTTTTGCAGGGATAAAATACCGGGAGAATTTGAATTCAATTTTTTTTGGAATTCCGAAGGAAAGCGATATCGAAATAAATCAACAAATAACATCTTGACAGTTTTCATTAATTATTGTGGTTTGGTCCATTATGAATTCCTTCCAGCGAGTCAAACTTCCCTCCAACATAACTGCTTGGATATTATGCGTTGTTTTCCTATTGTTCTGCATCAAAAAAGATCTAATTTTTCGAGAGACATTCCTTGGCGTTTGCATGAAAATAATGCACGATCTCAGACTGCACTCCTGATTCATGATAATCTCGCCTGAGAATAAATCCATATCATTCCGCACACACCATATTCGTCTGGCTTAGCACCATATGACCTCTGGATATTCACTACACTCAACAGGCAGCTGCGCCGACATCTTTGCGAAGCGATAGAAGGAACAGAAGCCAAAATGAAAAAAGAATTTAAGCCTATCTCAGAAGAGCGGCGTTACCGGAAGGCGAAAATCTCTATGAAAGTCTTCAGAGTACTGATGGACATCGAGTATTACAGATCGAACAGAAAACTTTCTATAAAAATTATCCCAACTGATGTGTACAACAAACCGTTCAAATACAAATCTGACTGAACCACAGGAGAATATCACACGCGTATAAACATACGTACGTATTCAGATATACATACACACATGTGATACGCAGATTAATAATTTAATGCTATTCGAGCGGTTTAAGCGGCTACAGCAGCTTGCGAATGTGTATATCGACTAACACCAGCATCTTCGAGTATAAAAAATTTACCATCCCTACTATGTTTAATACGAAAGTGCTCCTTATTTTTTAAAATCAACCGTAAAAGGGCATCATTCGATTTCGAAAACAGGTATACAAACAATTAAGCTAATCCGTCAATACTAGTCCTCACTCGCGATCGTGTATTCGAATCGAATCAAAAAATTGAAATTATACCAACAAAAATGATCATAATATTTATATGAAATCGATTAAATATATAAATATATAATCAATAATAGTATTTGAAAATAATAATCTTCGTAAAAAAACAAATTTCTCACCGTTATTATTTAAATTAATCGACAAAATGTAAAGAGAAAGTAGGTTGAAAGTATAAGTCTCCATTCCGTAACAAATATTTCAATAATTAGATTGTAACACTTTTGTAAGTTCTTTTGAATAGTTTACAATATGTTTATCTATTTATACTAGTTACGTTAAAATAAATTCATATATGTTAACGAAATTCAACTATTATTCATAGAAATTTAATTTGAGAAAAAATTATTCCTAGCCTATAAAAACATTTGTACAAGTGCTAGAATTTCTAAATAAATTTGTTGTCGACGGATTAGAATTTCAACGCAAACAGTCGTTTAATCCACTTTACTTTCAATATTAATTAGTGAATACACTTGATATACGCGGTGGGTCACGTTAATCTGTCCATTTGAATTTTCAACCTGAAATCGTAGCCAGATTGAGAAAAATAATTCGCAAGAAAATTGTAAAAAAACGAAGCAACATTTCTACACGGAAAATCGAGAAATATTCGAGAAGAATAATATTGTCGATTCAATTTTTGCAGATTTATATGGACTAACACAGACAATTGTTGCAGGTAGCAAAAAACTTGACAGTTGGCCCACAATAATGCATGTAAATCGGCCCAACAAAATTTTGATTTATTGCTATAAAGTTAAAACCGACTTAAGGCAGTTGATACTAGTAGGTGACCCCCGCTGAAAATTGTCGCATAACTTCGGATTTCGCTTTGAACTGGGATGATTTTGTGAAAGGTGTATACTATTTTTTTATGCAACAAATTTGAAAATGCTATGTTCATTAATCATTTCACGAATATTGCAGCATCCAAACTATTAGTCTTGTATCATGTTGCAGTTCCTGCAGAATGACAAGAAATCTTGCTCACAATGGAAGTCTTTCAGACAGAAAGTCATAAGAACTATAGCGAACTATAAGAGCTTTTCTTTCGACTAATTCGTTAAATTTCAACTAGAATACGATCCCAAGAAGTTATCAGTGAGTAAAAGAGAAAGCTCGATATTTAGAGTTTTATTTTAAGTATTCTTACTCTCGCAGATATTTACCTATAAGAATCTTATAGTGAAACTGCTTTTACGATAGTAATAGGAGTTTTTTAAAAATTCAGTGGAATTTCATAAAAGATCAAAACGACTGATTTATTGTATAATGAAAATCATTTTGTCGCAAAAAGTAAAAAATTAATTCAATAACTTATATTCAATACTAAATATCGAGCACATTCAAATTTATTACATGGACTTTGGAGTTTTTCGTGTTTATTATCGCATCACAATTTATCATAATTTATGTGAATAAGTTTCCCTATGAAGGTAAATTGAGAACAATGATCGTCAATGTCACGAATTCGATATACTAAATCAGAAGCCTTTTTTATGAAAATGTTTCGATATTTTTTAAAACTGAAGTATATAGTTAAATATTAACGCTTGTTCTTTAAATAATAAAAGTAAATTTGCTAATTTTACTTAGATTTTTAATTAATATTAAAATAAGGTTTTTGACGATATTAAGAAATTTAGAATCTAAATACTTGAAAAATCACCTAATATTTTTAAATCTGTACAGTAAATAAATACGAAAAATTATCTATTTTGAATTTTTTTAGCATTTTAGCCGTTCATATACAGATTGTGAATAAAAGAATTCAGAGTAGCTATTCTTTAATTTATCTAATCTTATTCTTAAGATTCATCCAATTCTTTATATATGCAAATTATTTAGATGGCATAATAGGCTTACCAATTTTTATTTATTTTATAGTATCATTTTTCATAAGTAAAAATGTAAATGATAATAATTATTACTAGACTCCATTGCAAAAAATTTCATTACCTATTTAACCACTTTTATGTCTATTAGCCAAATACAATAATATCTTCGTTACACGTTATAACTTAAATTAAATTCTCATAATATTCATATACATATAATTATTTACATAAAAATAAGCCGTACTTCATAATACATTTTACTGCACATTTGATCGTAATAATATCCTCACTAATATTTTAATTAAAAATATTTATTTAATTTACGATGACAAGTTTCGTTTGTTTCAAGTATTCCGGAAGTTAAAGTAGTTTTCCGCAACTTCTAAGCAGTTAAGTAGTTTTTTAAGTTAATGCGATAATCCTATTTTAAACTACTATTAACTTTAATAGCTCGGCGAAGAGGTTCACACTTAGAGAAACAGGGCTCTGACCAAGCTTGAGAGTCGATTGCTGGCGCAAAAACAGTAGTTCGTCTTGCCCCAACCCCTGCGCCTACCCTCCCATTGAAATTAACGGGCTCTAATTCTCGAATTATGAGCTCCTTTGTCTCAAAGTTAGAGTATTTTAATAAGAGACAGCGACTGTATTCTTTGAACATTGATTCTGACTGCACCGTTGAGCTACGCTTATAAACAAAAGCATTCGAACTAAAAATTAAATACGCGCTTTTATTCGTCAATGGGAAAAATAATTCAATCAGGCAGCTTTGATCAATGTATTGAGATATATCCGTTGACATTCGTTGAATATTTCAGGATTCTTTGCGGGATAAGTGAAATTTTAAACGATCTCGGCAACCCTTACTCGGCGGGATTTTTTCGAACGAAGAATTGAAATGATACCCACTGAAGTTTTCAGATCGATAAGAAATTCAACCATGGTTTATGTTCTCGATCGCTCGCTGTACCGCGGCCAAATAACGTTCCCCTGCCCGGCATGCCGTACACACAGCAAGTAGTACTTGACAAGAACAGAACGAATATCTACTTTATATGCGTATAATTTAACCAATTGCAATTCCAGTTCCGAATATCGAGCTAACAAAGTTATTGAACCCCCGACCGCCATCCTGCTCCCAACCCAGCGCCGAAAAAGCAGAATCGCGCAGTGGCACTTAGGGGAGGCATTCTCAAAACAGCAATGAAAACTCGATCAAGAAGCACCGAACATGGACTTGTATGTTCGATAATTCCGTGCGGTGCTCACTGCAGTGTCCTCGATTTCGACTCCTCTCTCTCCCTCTCTCACACACATTCTCTTCCTCTCTCTTTCTATCTTCCTCACATTCTCTCTTAACCTTACAAAACTCGCTCGTCCAAATTCAATAGAAACCTGTGATTTTTGCTTTTCTACAAAAATTATCGTCGAGACGCCCCGGGGGTAGGCGGTCCTCGCCTCTCTCGTAGAGCGACTGCCCGCACTTCCGCACATAATACTATAATACCATAATACCATGTGTGTGTATATATATATATATATATATATATATATATATATATATATAAGACGATCGATATATTCAGTGACATTATCCTTTGAAGGGCAACTGATAAATCCTAACTCTAGCTCCGCTCTGCTATCTTATCATCGTCCAGGACGTCTTGTCGAGGACAGCAAGTGGACGTCGCCCCGCAGCTCCCGCTGCGTGGAGGGGAACAAAGAGGTTGTTGGGTCTTCCTATTCCCCACTTCTAGAGAGTATGTTGCTTATACGTATACTCGCGACAATGAAGTGCTGCTACCCCCCCCTCTGGCATAGGGAGCGAGACAGAGAGGCGAAAGTGCGCTGAATGGAAATTCGCGGGTATATGGAGTGTTCGTGCTTCCTTATAAATGTACGTGTGTGTAAATGTGTGTATATATATATATATATATATTTGAGAGAAAGTTCGGCAAGCAAACTTTTACGGATTTTATGCACCGGCAACAATGAGTATACATATATGTACGTACAGAGAGAAACAAAAGAGCGTTAAAAGAAGAGAGAACGAGAATCGACTGTAGCCCTCTCACGACTCCCATCTTCGTTGTTGGCATTGTAGCGTATGGATACATGTATCTATACGTCGATGGGCCGTGCGTTCCATATATACATGTATAGTTCCTCGCGGTATGACTGTTTCGAATATAAAAATGCTCTTGCTCTCCCCCCCTCTCTCTCTCTCTAGCAGTAGTTAATACTACGGGTTTTAACTTCGGCTCTATTTTAGAGGAAAGAAAAATAAACGAGAACGCCGCGCGTCGTTGCCGTCTGGGTTCCTTTACCCGGAGAGGGGTGATGGTGACTGCAGAACGGGCTATAGTAACTGCAGTTTTCACGTGACTTTGTATTGCTTATTTTCCATTCGTCGCGCTCCGACTGATATTATACAATTTTGTTCTGAACGCATTTGTTTGAAATTATCAATTGATTAAAATTCTGGTCCAAACAAAGACGCAAACAGAGACACATCAAAATAGTGCTTGATCTGGATCTTCGGTTTCGAGGCTGTTTTTATGCAATAAATGAGAAACTGTATCTTTTAAAATTTAAAATTTTCATTATTATACCTTCTTGTAAAGTAAGAAAATTTATTTGATAGTTTTTTTTTTCGTTATACGTATTTTTGTTCTAGTGAACGTTTTTTTTTTTTTAATTTAATGCCCAAATTAAACTTCAATTTAATCGAGTCAATAAACTGTCGTTATCCGCCAAACTATGTATTGTAAATTAATAAGTGCAGCTATAGTTCCATGTTCATCTAGCTCACTATTCGATGTACTTCATCCAGGTGTTTTGTCATAGAATTCTATGCCACGATGGATATTTTGATTTTTTTTTTACTATATTGAAAAATATTAATTTTTATTGACCTTACGGTGTTATCATAAAATTTCTGATTATCATAAAATTTCCCGTATTAATTGATATATAATACGTAAAAATATAAATGCCAGAATGCGTGTAAAAACTTACAGATTACAAATTGTAGATCTCTATTACGTGCATGGCATTGGTTATTATACGGTTTTCCATGCATCAATTACAGAAGCATACGATTACAGGAAATGTACAATTCAGATTCAATCGTTGCGAGCGATAAAATTAAAGTTTAACGATACAGTTTCAATGCGAATAATAAAGTTTAATAAAGTAAACGTTGTATGAAGAATTGTGTTAATAATCAAAAATCATTAATAAGTAATAAGAAAGTTTGAAATTTTCAACAATTATTTCTTTATATTTTCACGATTATCGAATCGTTTACTATCATCCATCCGTATTACCTTTAACAAAGTGTTGATGAATTTTACGTTTTAGCAAAGAGCGTGTTAATGGACGAATATAAAAATTTAGAACTGCCCACTGAGTTGTGTGTGTGTGTGTGTGTGTGTGTGTGTGTGTGTGTGTGTGTGTGTGCGCGCGTGCGTGCGTGTGTGTGTGTGTGTGTACCTTCCCGGGAAATTCAAATAACGGCTGTTAGACGCACTATCGCTAATCTTGCTTGCTCGCGCAACAAAAAAAAACAAAGAAAAACCACGTACTCGAGCTCTTAGCTATATATACGTTCATGCATGAAATACTCATACAGCGCTGTTGATACATTATGGATAAATATAGGAAAAGATCGAATCATCTTTTTCATTCGGGAATTACTTTTTATACGGCAGTGCGGATAAAAAAACGTACAAAAAACATTGGGAGGTTAATGGTAGTGATAATGAAAAGAGCTCGAGTGGAGTTTTGCGAAAGAGCGCCAGTGAAAAATCGAGGACGAGAAATTTACTCGAGTTAACTTAATATATACGCTGTAACGAAATTCGCATCGAAATTGGTGTAGTTAGCAGGATCGTTAATTTAGGACAAAGGTAGCGCACGTATAACATCGCGGCAATCGGAACTTCGTCCACCAATAGCGAATAAGTGAGGAGGGCAGATCGGAAAGGCCTTGAAAAAAAGCCATCATTATTATTAGAGCCAAAAATGGTTTAAAGGCTCATTTAAATGCGGAATTCGCAAGTTATCGATCTTCTATACACGAAAATTAATGAGAATTTGAGCAATGAAGTATGCAAGAGAAATTGTGAGAAACAAGACTCGTTGCCCGATACTTTATTCCTATATCCGCAAATTGAAAATTTATTAATACATTGAACTTGTCAGAGATAGGAAGGGACATAATTGCTTCGACTGATTTTGTTCCTTCGATTCCCGAGGTTCAAATCCAATATCATATAAAAGGAATTGAAAATAAGTGAAAACGAAGGAGAAATAAAAATAGGAGGTGAACGTAAGTAAGTAAAGTGAAATACTTAAATTTCGAAAGATATTTTTAAAAAAATCAACGAACATGACCCAGCTACAAAGATCCATGCGAACAATTATTATTTGGAAAAATATCCGATCATCAAAATAAAAAGATAATTGTTGGATTTCGGTTCGTAACAAAATTTCGATTCATCAATGTACTATCTGATTGGACAATCGAATTCGACCTAATTATAGAATGACATGTTTCGCTTGCTAGATTTTGTGTATCTATATAGTGCGATCGTCCCCAAATATATTACAGATTTCCAAATCATTGTCGATTACGTGCCTGCATTGCTTACTTGCTTCAAGTAATCGCAGATATGTGTATGTGGCTGTGGATGTTGGTGTGTGTGTGTGTTTGTGTGTGTGTATCTGTGTGTGTGTGTGTGTGTGTGATTAAGCCTCTGAATATTAAGCCTTTCTTATCCATGGATTGTCGTTAGCCAAATATGCTATTGAGAAGCAATTTATCGAATACTTACCTAATAGTATAGCTAAAACTTACCTAATGAAATTTTTTGAAAAATTAAAAATGGAGTATCTGTAAATAAGTGTAAAAAAAGAATGTATATACTGCAAAAAGCAAAATTAAGTTAATTTATTTCTCGTGTACGAATGTAAATATACTTACATTATAATCAATATATAATGCAAAAGGAACTGTACGATTGTTCCTCCAAATGACGTAAATGGGATTCATCAACAATATTGATCGTTATAAAACAACATACGTTATTTAAAGCACATATTTTCCTTTATCTATACTTTAGCAGTTCACAGCTCAATTTAAAAAAAAAATTAGTCGGATATCTGCATGTTTTAAAAGAATTTTATTTTGGAGTAAAAAATTATTTTCTCTAATATTAAAATTTATTACAATTAGTAAATACATTAAAATTAAAATTTGAAAATATTGATATTTTTTGTGTGACACATGGAAATTTAAATTCAAAGATAATAACAAATTGTTTTGTGAAATTTTCAACTAGCTAATATAATTTTAAATGTAATCTGTCTAACAGCCTATCTGAAAACAGAAATTAAAAGAAATATGAAAAATTAATCTATGTACTGACAGCGAAGCATACCTTGCTTCTGATGAGTGTACGTTTCCAAATGTTCTGAAAGTTTTCCATCTAAATGTTCTTATATATATATATATATATATATATATATATATATATATATATATATATATATAAAGAAAAAAACCAATTGAATTGATTCAAAAGTATTTGAACCGAGCAATCAGTTTTCAACCACAATCTGAATTCAAAGGCTGAAAGTCTATATCGGACAAACAGCTGAACGTCAAATCTGATTATTCAATCTATTATTATCCTCTACTTCAATTCCATACAATTTTACCTCTGCATGTAACAATGAATTCCACCTTTGTCCGTCGCGTTCCCGATCACTCGTCTACAAATTAAATAATTCCAATGAGCTCTATCAGATCCCGATTGGACGAACTTTGCCCCCACCTCCACGCGGGGTCAGCTATTTCTATACTTTTCGACAAACTTTGATTTCGGCCAAATTTAACTCGATAAAATTTCCTTTCGTCCGGAAAAACTTCAGTCCGCGAAATGTATCACCCCCCCCCCTCCCAACTTCCATGCGTATCCAAAGGGAACGGGCCGAGTGCGCACAGCTTGTCGCGTATGCGAGGCCAACCGGTCGTAGGGGTGTCGGGAGGTGGGGGCGGCTAATTAATCAAGCTTCGAGAATAGCCTGACAGTCCGCCACCACGTCACCCAACTTACGAACTCTAACGCCAGCTAACCCCCTTCCCCGCAACCCTCGCTATAAACGGCCTATAACCATAAATACGCGGTCGCCTCTGCTTGGACTCTTGGAGAAGAGAGGGAGTGGAGGGGAGGGCGCTTCGCGGGTGCGAGGTCGGGGAAACACGCGCACCCGGCACCCGTTTGCCCCTCTCCCTCCTCAACTACGCTGTACAACGGCCATTAGACCGGCGCAGTTTTCGCGCCAATCCCGGCAGGCGCCGCGCGTGTGTCGGCCCGAAAATTGCGCGCCGGCCCGCGTGACGTTCATGCGACACGGCTGACTTTTTTCGCGCCCATCCTAAACCGCCCGTTCCGGTCCCGCTGCACTTTTTCCTCTAACTTTTTCATCGCCCTGCGGGAGGGAGAAGAAGAGAAAGAGAGAGAGAGAGAGCGAAATGAGGAGGAGAGAATCCCTCGTTAGGTTTGTTTTGACGCTGGGCCATCTGCCATGTTTTTTGTCTTTCCGTTTTTTTTTGCTTCATCGTGCGGGTATTGAATGGAACAATCGAACGAACGACCAGTCACGGCATCGGCGCGATTTTTAAAAAGATTTGCAATGAACGCTGCGGCTCGAATTATGGTCTTAAAACGTCACGTGATCAAATTAACGAATTTTCGATACGAACAAGAGTGATCGATACGATTACTTCATAATTAACGCTGATCGCTATCCTTTAGTCATACGGAATTGATAATACAACACATTTGTTCATTTTATTATCAACTTTATATATTAGATCGATAAAGATTTTTTGTTTTAAAAATGAAATAACATATAAGTACATTAATATATATATATATATATATATATATATATATATATATATATATATATATATATATTAATACATATTATTATATTAATACATAAAATTATATAAATGTACGAACGATTTTAAACACTCGCAGTAAAAAGAATTCAATTGTTTTTATAAATCTTATACTAAACTAACCTATTTGTCATCTATTAATTATTTACAAATTTATAATTAACTTTTTTGGAAATGAAATATTTATTTCTAAAAATAATTAGATAGATTTAAAATTATAATTAGTAGATCAATGAACTATGAATTTATTTTTAAAACTAATACTGTAATCGATCATCAAAAACTCAAAAAATTGTTGCTTTACACTTGTAACGCACTCCAACTGCGTAGTACTCAAGTTTGCTCGTAATAAAGAAGCTATATTTTACGTACACGTATACGTGCAGAGCACTATTTTCACAAGGGAAACAAACAGAAAAGCTGTAAATTGTACTTAAATTTACTGTGTGACATTCGGAAGATAGTAAAAAGAAGAGTGCTATACTTTCGTTGACGTGGGTATGGGAAATCGTCACGTTTAAAAAGATTAAAATAATTTGATTTTAATTTTAAATCAAAGTTTTGTCCATCAAAATGTTGACAGCTATATAACAGTACACTTACATTATACGAAAAGTAAATTAGGAAGCTCTAGAAACGAATAGCAGATCGACAATGTAAATAATGTACTTGATATATTTCTTATAGACATACGAAATTGTTCATTCCGATAATTTCAAATTTTATGTACACGTATATAGGCGCGCGCGCGCACACACACAGGTGCATATATATATATATATATATATATATATATATATATATATATTATATTTTATTATTTTCTTATACTTTCCATTTACTCTTAGGAATTGCACCTAGACAAAACCACCACGTCCCATGATCAGAGATTCCAATATCCATCTATCCTCTATAATTCTATTTCACTTATCGAATTGTATTCGGGATTTGTAAAACGAAAAAAGAAAAAAACGAAGCCATCTTCGCCAAAAATCTCCAAAATCTTTCATTTCGAAAAATCCAATAAAAAAAGAGGCAGAAAAGAAAAGCGGAATAACATCGAAGAATATACCAAGAATACAGAGCTCTGTGTATATTAAAGCTGGAGATTGAAAAAGAGACGAGCGGGACATATCAGCTCCCTGGAAAAAGGCGCGATAAAGGACGTCTATGTGGATATAGGAAGAAGGAAGGAGCCGACGTGACTCTGGTCCACCATAGTGACTATTTACAGGTCAGTCGAACGCGCGGTGGAAGATGGAGGGGGTGGCGATGGAATGCAACGGAGGGCTCCCGAGGATATAACATCAGACGTAACTCAGCATCAGCCAGTGGCATCCCGGCCGCCTCCCGTGCCGTTTCGAAGCGCAAGATAACCTACAGCCGGGCCTAACTCTACGTAATCCCGGGTTAGCTTCAACTCGCTCTCTCTCTCTCTCTCTCTCTCTCTCTCTCTCTCTCTCTCTCTCTCTCTCTCTCTCTCTCTCTCTCTCTCTTTCTCTCTCTATCACCAGATCCCAATAGATATTCCTCTATACGATGGCACAGCGTCGAAGCCAGACGCCTTTCAACTTACACGCCGCTCCTTCGTTCTCCATTTTAGATCTCTGGACAGTCCTCTGTGCATCTACCACCGCCCGCCTCCCGAGATCACAATTCAATGTACCCTACGTTATTGTACAAGATGATCCTTGAGTGGAAAAAACGGATGGAATCAAGATGCAAGCGAATCCAGCGAAAGCAGAAAGTCGCTATATCGTTTTTGGTAAGAAAATGTAAAACAGAATGTAGCCGATCATCCTCGCCTTGTTATCAATGTCTTAGATACAGAGTTCTCTACTCACGTAAATTCACTGTGTCATCCAGAATTATCCTAGAATGCAAGTAGCAGACCATCTTACAGCTGTACGATTTTAAAAATGTCATCTATGTTTTATTCAGAACGTAATTCGAATTCATACGTTTGTTGTTTGGTCGCTTCACCTTTAGAGAGGACTTGGATCATTTCTACGTTATCTACGTTATCGAAATAAATGTTACAAGTTATATATAGTCACAAGGTCACCTACTTTTTGGATTTCTAAGAGAGAGTTGATGAAAAAGGAAACCACGTTGGTAAACTTGGTTGGAGCACTCTTCTTCATATAAAAAGGGACTTTCTGTGTATACGACCAAAAAAAATCAGTGATAGAGTTCTAGTCCTATATTCTCTGAAAAAGCTTCTTTTCTCTGATGTTTCCTTCAGTTTAACTACTTAACTTATATTTTGAATTATATTAATTTTAGTGAAGGACAAATTATATTCTTATTTATTAAAACATGATTCTTGAAATTCTATTTTTTTAAGATATAAATATTTTATTGTTAAACAATATATGTTATGCCAATTTTTCTTAATTTCTATCTTTTCACATACACCAGAACATTCTATCTAATTTCAAAATAATTATATTACCTTTTAAAATTACATTTATAACATAATTAAAACTACAGTTATGATTTCAAATAATTTAAACATTTCAAATTATTGAAAATTATATGAAATGAATCTTAAATATAATCTACAACAAAACTATGCATGTTTAAGAAAAAAATCATAATAAATTTTCAGTGTAATTTATTTTAAAAAACATTTTGAAAATAGTACCTATTACAAAGTTAATATATCTATAGATCTGCCATTTTGTGCTTTTAACTAACGCAGCAAAATATTAATAATATACTTTTTAAACTGTTAAATCATACTTGCCATGATGTTCAAACCTGAATAGTTAAAAAAAATATTTAATTATCCATGTTAGAAATTTAAGTATTTACATCATTAAATCTGATAATTACGGAAAATACAAATAATATTGATCAGACTTAAAAAAATGTAACAAAATTGGAAATTAATTTTATATATTATTATAGCATATATTTAAAAAATCGAGAATATTTATTATTATAATATTTCTTGACCCGGAGAAACGCGCTCGAACTACCTTGAATATAACTCATACAAACTAGTGATATGAATGTCCATTTCTAAGTTTCTATACTCTAGAGAAATGTAATATCATGTGACTAAGTTTCACGATTATTACAACAGCATTAACCAATATTTTTAATATGCGATATCTCGGTAAGGAATTCATAACAATACTAAAAAATGCAATTATTTAAAGTGAAGCTTAAATTCTTACAATACCTGAATTGCTCTGCACAGATACTTTCTTACAACATTCAACTTTCAAAAAAGTAGATTGAATTCCCGAAAAGTATCCACGCCTGACTTTGATGAAAATTTGTAAATTTATGTTTGGATGGTGATTACAAATGTTATCATGGATGTATCGAAAATTAAATTTTTATCACACAAATAATAAAAATGGTAGCTTTTTGAATTAATCTCAGTGAATACAAAAAAAATTTAACTCTGTATTTAACAAAAGTTGTAGATTCCATTAAAATTTAGATTTCCTTTTTTTTTAGTTATATAGTTTTTAAGTATAAGTTATATTTCTGATATTACGTTTCCAAACTGTCATTAAATGTTTTTTCTGTATTTCTAATGATGTCATTTTTTAAAACGAAAAATAGGTTTAATAAGATTATGTAGTTTAAACATTTGGATACCTAGGAATGAAAGTTAATTATTGATGTTGCAGCTCTCACTTTCTCTCTCTCTCTCTCTCTCTCTTTCTCTCACTCTCCTTATCTCTCTATCTTTCTCACATTCTCTCTTTAATTAAAAATCTTTCAATCGAAGGTACATTTTACCTCTTTATGACTTGCAAGAATATAGTTTGTATTACGAAATATATATTCGATTTATAACAAAAAAATTAAATATTCCTTTGTAAAATTTCCTCTAATTATTATTTTTCTCAGTAGTTATCAACAATGTTCAAGGACAATTTTTAGACATCTTCGATATAGTTTGCGAGTAGAGAAGCCATTGGTATTATTTATTTATGCTACATGTGTACATTTGTATTTTTATTATTATAGTTTATTTTATTTACATTAGTATACTTTTTGATGATTATAAAAATAAAACTATCATAAATCATGATTTGTTGAAAAATCGTTCATTGGTAATCTAGTGAAAAATTTGACATATTTTGAATTCGAAATAGAAATCGAGATGTGAAGAAAATGTGCAGAAAACTTCTTAACGTTACTCTAGTATATGCTACCATTTGAATTTTATTAACCATTAAGTTTATGAATTTTTCGCAAATTGTTACTGACAAATAAAGAAAGTCATCCCGACGCTCTATTACTCTTAGACGTGTATCTCAATATGTTGTTTTAATAGGACACCAAATTCAGGAATCAACTTTAAGATTAAAAAATCGTTACTGTTCTCAGGAAAACCAAATATATCGTTCATAGTACAAAATCATAACCCTTTTTCTGTTAAGGAACGGATCACTGCAACGATGCTATTGAAGCTAGCAGTTGAATACTTTGCTTCACTTTCTATCATATCAATTTCTTCTGCGACAACGCGAGAACTCATTCGCTTGTAATCAACATGGAACATCATACAATGGTTGAAATTCATATAGTGTTTTGATATTTTCATTAGAGCAAATCATTGTAATGACTTTATTCCATTTTGAGAATCCATTTTTTACAAATACATTGTCTTGATCGACTGAAAATATTCTACATGGAAGACAAAAGACTGCAACAACAGACAGGGAAAACATCAACCGAACTTTCACATTGTTTATCCTTTTATTATTTACGCTACGAAATATTTAACTAAAAAATACCTATTTTAATTTTTAAAAACACTATTTGACTTTTCAAAATTTTAATTTTTATTTTAGAAAGACTGTTACCTCGTATTTTAATATATTCTTCTTAAGTTTTCATTGATTTAATTTTAGAGTCCATAGAGGTGAATGTTAATATAAAGTATCTAAAACAACAATTATAAAAGATCGAACGAATTCCTTAAAGAGAATTTCAATCTTTAGTTTTAATTGTTATTTTTAATAAACTTTTAATTACTCAAAAAAATAAGCATGAACTTTACTAACTTCTTAAATTCCTAAACATTTTAATGAATTCTAGGACATTTTAAGAAAGTTTATTAAAAACTTTAATTTTTTTCCACTTTGATTTACATTACTCAGTGAAACTTCCATGTGATTTTATAACAACTGTTCCATAAATAATAATTATCGCAATTTTAAGTTCTGTTTGATTTCCATGAAGAGATCATATTTATATTTAGTATCCTAATATTATTAGAACAACACTGGTTGAAAACTTTTCGATTGATGGGCAAAAAATGACAGTCATTATGTTTTTGGATGTTAAAAAATAGAGTAATTGCATATTCTCGAGTGTCCAATTCTGTTCTTCACAAGACTATATACGTTTGAGTACAAAACAAAATGTGGACAAGTTACCAGAACGATCATCAGCTGCGATTTTTTCTCTTACAGTGTTTTAACAAAGAAATAACATAGGAAGTTTCTGCCCGGACCTACTTTTTTCTCGGTTCGGGCTCATCGCGAATACCAAGCTAAATTCGCGTGTCTGGCAAAAGTCCGCTTTATTCTTTCGTTAGTTTCTTATTTATTTCTGTGTCGCACGATTTCCGGAAATGTCAAGACTCAGAGGTGATTGTGCAGCTGCGCATGCATCGCTGCTCGGTGACGGCAAATTTTTAGTTTATAACTAATTATGCTTCATCGATGTCTCGAGAACGAAAAGAACTCTATACTTTTGCTAATGGTGGGTAGACGGTAGTAGCTCGTAGTAGCAAAAAATTTTCTTGATTGCATTGCTTGTTATCAATTGTTTAGCAAAAGCATGATTTTTGAGAAATGAAAGATAGAAGATCGACACTGAAAGTAAGATATGGAATCGATTAATTTACAATCGTAATTATGTTTATTTTTCGATAAGTACGTAAAATTTATTTAAAAAACAATCATAGATAACTCCAATAATTGTAAAATGATGTCAATTTATTAATTCTCCCAATTGTAGTCCAAAATTATAGTCTAAAATACAATCTTATAAGTTGAGAAATTAAAAATAAAATTGATTTTTCATCATTTCTACTGAGGAGAAAAGCTTGAATATTAACGGAAAACATCGAGTTTCTTCTTAAAGAATCTTTTAATCTTTTTTGAGGATTCGACAGGTCGTTAATAATAAAAAATCTTGCTCGTAGGAATTTGTATTGATTGCTTAAATATCGATAAAAATGTTAGAAAAATGTCCAATTTTGCATAACTTATTTATTCGGACCAAAAGAAAAACAAAGGGCATGAAAGTAAGCTCAGCAAAAGAATTATTTTTTTGGATTAAAATTAATATACATTTACATAAGGCAAATAACATCTGGACTAAAATAAAAATAAAGTACGTAAAGAACAACTATTTAATTGAAATAAATATTCATAAAATCGATTACTCAACAATTGTGACAAATAACCATCCCTTCCCTTCTTTCGAGAGTTCTTATATTCTCATAATACTGAGCGTTGTAAACTCTTCCTTTATTACGAGTGAAGGAAGGAGAAAAAAAAGATGCTCGCCGATTTTCCGCCGAGGCCTGCTGCCGAGTGAAAAATTTCTCGCGTGAAACGCCAAAACGAAATCGGGAAGTAAACCCGGGACAAAATCGACTACTGCTCTCGCCGTTGGAAAACGCGCGCGAGACAACGCACCACCCCGCCGCCACAGCGCCCCTCCTCGCCGCCCCCGGTCTCTGTTCACGGAGGTATAATAGAAACGTCTCCCCAGGAGTCTCTAGGCCGGGTAGACTCTACGCGGCGCGCGGAGGGGGGGGGGCGAAACGCTAGCCCAGAAAAGACCGAAAGAGCGGGAGCGAGAGAGGGCGAGTATAGAGGGGTGCACGCGCGTAATATATAGGACGCGTCTATACGGAAAGGATTTCGGCGACGTCGCGCGCTGGTACGGAGCCCCCGGGGTGGAAAGGGCGCGCGCAACGGTAAAATGCCAGAAACACTGACGTCGCCCCGAATTAAGTTCCACCTCTCTCTCTCTCTCTAGCTCCACATCCCACCGGCGGTCTTGTGCAGGGGGATTCCGCCGCCACCACCACCACCACCACCACCACCGCTACTGTGGCCCGTTCGCTCGGTTGCCTCGCGCGACTTGCCGCCACTTATATACGTGTTTTCTCCGTAACGCGGTTGTACGCAGAAGGTACTTGGCGGAGGGGGAGGGGAGAGATCGCGCGCCTTGGCGGAGCAAGATGCTAGTCTCGGGATTTCTCGGGAGAGTACGGGGAGAAATTTACCTCGGGATTTTGTATAATAATGATACACGCTTGAGGAAGCTCGGAATTCGCGTGTGTAATTTCTTGCTTTTTTTGTGCTTCTGACTCTCGCCCCGGACCCCCCCCCCCTCGACCAGCACTCCTTTAATCATCTAAAGCTACGCAAATAAGGTAGATTTCTGTCAAGTTTATTATGGAATGAATGTTGATGTACTACATTGAATAATAAGACATACGTTGTGCTATTGATAATTTATAGCATTGATATAGTCCAAAAGTCTTTCTTAATAAGTTTAAGCAAAGTTGTTCAAATTATCCAGTTAGCATTGTGTATCTTCAAATGAAACTTCCAAACTAGAAAAGTATCTCGAATATACATATTATTGCATCTCATTTAAAACGAAATAAACAAGAACGTATAGACTAACTTTAATGCGACATTTCTTACTACGCCGAAGATTAATTTGCTTATAAACACGAAGCATGGATGAAGCTATTTGCATATGAAAGTGGGACCGTAGGTGACTTACTTGACGAATGAGAAAGTCGCGATCCATTGTTTTATACGAAGATGAATTTTAATAGGTTGCTCTCAATTGTTGCAAAAATAGCAAGCTTAAAATAAATGAGTAAAAATAACAAAGTTTGTAAATTGTTCTTGAGAACCTGCACAAATAATGCATACTTTTGTTACAGTATCATTAAAACATCAAGAAGACATTTAAAAAAATTTCTTTTTATTTTTTGTAGATTTATTTATTTATTAATTGTTTTTATTACATATTAAATGAACTATATAGTTCATCTTACTACGAAATATTCATATACCGAAAAAATCGGAAAATTCTGTTTTATAAAGTGTATCGGAAAAATTCGGTTGACGGGAATCGAGCACGGGCTATCGAAATATACACTAATGATATCTAAAATAAAAATATATTTATTTAAATGTATTCATTGCATTCTGAAGAGTATATTGTAACTTCGCAACGTCGTATTTATAACGTTCTATTCTGAGGTATCCCTTGGATTTACAAATCTAAATGGATTAACGGAAAAATAATTCTGCAGTGTTTTTTAAAGTGCTCCTCGTGTCGTACTACATTTAAAACTAATTCAGTTAGCCATTTTGATATCATATTTGTATTTATAAAACTGAAAGGATATAAATAAAAGTTTTCTCCGCATTATAATATTTGTGGTTAATAAAAGAGTTTTACAAAAATCCCATCGAGCCATTACAACGAATTTTTCAGTTTGCTTTTCGCAATTTTTCTTAAGTCTATATAGTTTCGGCAATTAAAATAATTAAATCCTCAATACTACTTTTTTTTCGATGGGGCTTTTAAAGCAAAATAAACATGTAATAAGTAACCTGGTAAGATAATTTTACTTCTTATCCAGACCGTATAATCCAATATATGGAGAATCCTTTTCATCCAGCCAATTCATAAATTAAATGATAGATATTTTTAAACAATAAGCCTATATTCATAACAATAAGCATATATATAATACTTCTAATTTCTGGAAACTAATTTTATAGTTGTTATTACTCTTGGAAATTTTCTAGGCTAGCTCGCTCCATTTATTTTACTTTGTAGATATCCTCTGTATTTAACGTATCATAAAAAAATGATGATATTTTAAATACATGATATTTTATAGTGGTTTGCATCTTATTCAAGACAACGTAGCCAATTTGCTGAAATTTCTTAGACGAGGCCAGAGACTACTATTTCAGGTGTATCTCGAACTCTCCATTTATGTTCTTTCTTATTTAAATAAATTTTCCCGCTATATTTTATTCTGATAAATGTCTGTTTTATGTCAATAGTGGAAAGTTATTCACACTTGTTAATAGTCCGTTCGATGCTTCATGGTTCCAAGATAATATTGGTAGACTCTGCTTTTACTGTCCCGATGGGCAAATTAAAATTTCTTGAACTGAAATTAAGGCAGATGTGCTGTTATTACTTTCTATAGACTTTTCAATATTTTATAATAAAATTCTACCGTCCCTGTGTAAATTCTATCGTATATTCTCTATATGATACTAATTGATATAGCTATGCCGAATTGGTGCACAGACTACACTTTTTCCTTGAGCGGCTACTGCGCCGTGATTTAATAATGAAAGCAAAAATTGATGGTTTGCGCATAGCAGACTCGGGATGAGATTGGCCTTATTTGTACTGTTTCACTCACGTGCTCTATGTGATAAGTTAGTCAACGAATGTAATGTCGATTCTAATCAGTTAATGATTCATTGAGAAAAGCACGGTTTTATTACCGAATTATCAATAATGCTATATATTATAGCTACAAAAATTGTATCAGTTTAGTAATTTATCTGTACACCAGCTGAGGCAAATAACGTCGTCGCTAGCGTCTGGATTGGAATGCCTAAAACACGTATAAGATTTGCAAGTGTAAGCATTGGATATGTTGTTTATACCGAATTCAAACTCCGTTAGCATTCTATGCTTATAATTACCTTGAACTCTACTCTTAATACAATTTCATATTTTAACTCTAGATTTAATTTTTACGACTGTTTGGTGATTTACAAAATATGTAATGGTTATATATTAACAGCAGTTTCATAAGACTATTGTTACAGTGAGAAAATTGAATTATAACATTCAAAACCTCTATACGATACTTGAAAGTCTCGACCTAATTACTAATTATATTTATTACTCTCTCTCAGTGCAACAATAATACAGAACAATATATGACCAGGTCGCTGAGGAATTTCATAGCGCTACATATTATATATATATATATATATATATATATATATATATATATATATATAAAATGTATATATGTAATGTATATATAATGTAATTTTAATGTATACGTAGCATAATAAATTATAAATGCTTTCATAATCTCGTTCATTACTGAGAATTTTATTTAGATATATTTCAATTTATTTTCTGTGCTCGGCTATATATGTTAATAAATCGTAATTTATATAAATACTTTATACGCTACTTATTCTAAAACTATAAAAATGTGTCTAATTTATAAAGGGCCATGCCCGTTCAAATCATTGAATAAACAGAAAGAACAGCCTAATTTAATTATCTCGTTACTTTCCAAAAAAAATATACTCGTATCCACCAGAAATTCTCTGCATCCATTCTCCTCCCCGTAAATCCTTCTGCACTAGACAACCCGGCAAATCGTGGAAAAACCGCGCGTGCGGGCGCCAAGTGTAGGCGCGCGCTACCCAGGGCCGTTTACGCACGCACGAGCCCCCTCGCGACTTACAAAATCCGCACGTACCAAACAGACCTAGAGCAAATAAATAGCCTCGGAAGCGCGCACCGGGTAATTCGCGCGCGAACTTTCGTCACGTTTTGCGCGCGAGCCTCGTGGCCAAGGGGAACTGCCGTTCTCTGGTTGTAATTGGTGGGGATGCGGGTGGGAGCATAAAATTCTACGGTCCACAGACAGAAAGTCAGCTCTGTTATACGTAGCGCATTGCCGATGTAAATCTCATAGCACGGACGCTGCAGTGCGCGAGCGTCTGACTACGATAATTTACATTCGAACGATTCTAAGGCTACGCGCCGACAGTTTCTGCCTGCTTTTCTCCCCTTACACTATGCCTCGATGATTCTCTCCGGTTCTCTTCTCCTTTGTATACTTCTTCTCCTTTTCCGCCAGGAGCCGCATCGCTGCGCCTTGAACTCAAATGCAGATTGCAAAACCTATCCCCCTTTTTTAGTTTGACGACGAAGCGATATAGCGGTTATTCCATTCGTGATTTGCTTGACGACTAGAACTCGATTTTTATTGCTATTTCCTTTTTCTTTTACCACCGTCTTCCTGTACAATATATATGCAAAAAATTATAAGATTTTGGGAACAAAATCATTGTCCCAATGGGCTTGAGCCAGACTCATTCCATTCTAGGAATTCCAGACGTAACAAAAAAAAAATTAAATAAATACTGACGAACGTATCTGAAACTGCAATTTACAAATTTCATTAATTCTTTAATATCCATGAGAATATATTTTTGCGTATAGTCTCTATTATTAGTCACCCTTCGTGTATATTTTTATTTTTTAGTTTTGCAACTGTTGCTCATTATGAAGGTGTAATTCAGACAATCATTAGATCCCAACGACCACCTTATTAGCTCCTGCTATTTTTTGTGATTAAGGAGACACAGTAGCTTTAAATTTACAAAGAAAATATTTGGAATACGTAATTAATGTTATATATCGATTTATAACTTTTATATATCTAAATGTATATCTTTTCTGCAATAAATGGACGTTATTAGATATAATTTGAAGAATTTCAAATCTATTCATACCTATATGAATTGAAGCTATATAGGAAATATGTACAAAATCAAAATTCAATGATCCTAGGATTCCAATGAAATCGATAGATCGAATAGCTCAAATTTGCGAATACTGTTGTTAAATACATCTGTTATAGTATAGTCAGAGGTAATTGGATTTTAACATTTAGAAATTGTTATATTAATATGTTGCTAATTTTTTAACTAATTATTAATTAATTTTAATACATTGAATTTTTTAATTTTGTTCTATTTGCTTAAATACAATTCCCTTTATTCATACCATGTTTGAGATTATTTGATCCATTGGTTCCATGCAATTCTACGGTCAATGAATTTGGATTTTGTACGTATTTCCTATTATTATAGTTTCGTTTATCAAATATAGACAACTTATTTGGACATCACCCCGTTCTGAATACGGATTTTTGCCCTCCAAGCAGCACAAAGCGCCCTAGAGTTTGATCTGGTCCAACAAAATTGAAACAAATATTTCGCAAATCGAAAAAGAATCGATTAGCTAATGCTTTATCTGGAGCTCAACGAATGGGTCACCATTAAAGATGAATGGTACGAATGAGAACCAAGGAGCGAATGAAGACAATAAATTGCTAGGCGCGCTACCTATTCTTGGAAACTGCGACACCTTCTCAGTCAAATTGAAAAGATTAAAGACATAAGCAGACTTTTCAACTGACACGCATGCGTAAAAAGGACACATAGAAGTATAAACGATGATCTACTAACGGACACTCCCTACCAAAGGAATCGCATTCGTTATCCTTCGCAAATTGGTCGAGTGGCTCGATTAAGGTCCTAGGTCGAAAAAAATTACAGGGAAAACATTCAGATAGAAATGAAAAAGCCTACTCTAACTTAAAAAACAAACATCCTATAATATCACGGCATTTAAAATACTTAGAATTTCCTATGTATTATTGTAAGTTTTGTGTGATCCTTAGCGATAAAATCGACTTCATCGTTACTCTTAATTCCCCATTGTGATGGTGTCCTAGAAAATTTTATTTTACTATTTCCTCTATTTCATGTGTTAAACTCAATGAGCTTCTGGTTTACATAGACTTAAATTATTGAAGACACTAAAGGCGTCGTTGAATATGAAAATGTTTTTTGCGTACCATTTCATTCAGCGAGGTTAATTGCATTATTTAAAGAAATGGTTTGTGTCGTAAAAATAGAGGCTAAGCGTCTGTAACTTCTTTCGAGAACTTTATTTTCGTACGTATTTTTGTACCTTCCATAATAATTGCGAGAGCGTTTTCTCTAGAAATGAACTTGGATAATAAGGCATTAGTATCGATGATTCTTTTACTACAGTTCTAATTTCTGTATTAACTTGAATCTGAGACATCATATAATGAATCTTACATAAAAGGGAGTGATTCTGAATATATACATTACTTCACCTAACATTTATCATAAAATCGATAGTCCATCGCATAGCTAATTGTAGAGCATGTAACATGCACACTGTAAACGTTACGTATAGCTAAATAACCGTTTTCAGTATTGAAAAGGCTTAATAAGTAAAAAAAACTAATTAGCGGATATATTGCGATAATGATGTATTATATTTTATGATAATGACCTATTCCACTTTATTCTCTTGCGCAAAATTTTATTGGATTTTATTAAATTTCAAACGAAGGTATAATATAATGCGATAAATTTAACATATAAATATCCAGCTATCTATGTGCGAAAGTTAAATTTACGAGTATTTTAATACGTATTTCATGTATTCTAAAAGATACAAACTAAATTATCTATTGTTTACTCGTGCGTATTTTTGACGCTGGTATTAAAATTATTGAAAAATTATCAATAATAATAATTAATTAATTATTAAAAAATGAGTAATTTTTTTCATATTTACAATTTTGAAGCTGTATTTAAAATGGCTCAATTGCTTTCGAATAAAAATAAAACTCTCAATGGCCACTAATCCCTCCCGGCCCCTTTTACAAGTGCATTGACAATATTCGCAGGGCTCGCGCGCGGTAATGATTTTCGTTGCATTTATCACTCGACAAATGCAGCCCGTGCGACAAATTGCGCGCATCCGATAAATGCTAATGTAATGATATATAATACATGCGGCTTGCTCGAATTTTGTCAAAGGCTAATAAATCATGCGCTATTAAACTTCCATCCGGATATTATCGATGCGAATGAAATTTAAAAAATAAGGTACTTTCGCCATCGTAATTCTACGAAGATACGTCTATATCCCAGACTTTAACCTGCATGACAGTTCAATCAACTTTTTCTTTTCTTTTTTTTTTGGCTTTTTAACTAAAAAGCGGCTTTCTCTAAACTTCAATTTTGCTCTCGGAACGAACTTTTAATTTAACGACTGTTTTAATTTAAAACTGTTGGATCTCTGTGCTCGTCGTCATATTCCTGCGCGCTAATTAAACTCCCTCTGTCCGGCGAGCGACGCTTGGCTTTCATCTGGCATTCCTCGAGCATCCGAAGACATTTAAAAACGTCAAACTTTCCCTCGGACGCCATCGGAAATTTCGCCCGCCACGAGAGACCACTTTTAATGCGCCGACGAGAAAGGTCAAGTGACTGTAGGAATTGCCAGACTCCAGTATATGAAAATCCCCGGTTCGAGCACTCTTTCCAGTCTTAGCCCCCCGCGCCCACCACGATGCTGTAGAAAACGGAGCGTAAATCGCGCGGGACGTCGATGCATGAGCTCCGACCGTTACGCGCGTGCTTCAGGTTAATAGCTAAGAAGAAAAGCGAGAGAGAGAGAGAGAGAGAGAGACGAATGACACACACGCACACACACACACACACACACACACACACACACACACACACTGGGGACCGTGGCGAAAGATGGGCGGCGGCGACGGCCGCTAAGAATATTATGAAATATACCGCCCGCCCCTCATCGTCGCAGCAGCCCTGCCCGAGGGGTTAAAGGCGGTCCACTTTAGCGCCGGCCTCTTCCTGATAGAGGAAACGTGTTATGCCGCTCGCTGCCACGCATACAAAGCGCTCGCTTTTCCTGCACGAGCACGCGCGCTCCCTCTCTCTCTCTCTCTCTCTCTCGCCCTCCTCTCCCACTTGCCTTGCGAAGCGATGTCACATTTTTAAGCGACGACGACGGTGAATTCAGCGAGAAAGTGCTCTATTCTACACCCCTGCCCCTCGCGGTCACACCTCGTCCCGCGCTGCTTAAATCCGAGGCGGGACGACGAGCGAGCGATCAGGAACGCGTGCTCTGCCGACCGTGAAGCGCGCGGCTACCCCCGGCCAGAGGCCGGCGAATTTTATCTCACGGGGGCGCGAGGCCGTCGGGCCGCCGTCGTACGTGCGTCGACTCCGCGAGGCGCGGCGGCGGCGGCGGCGGCTGTGACTGCAAGCTGAAAAGGGCTTGCGGCTTGCGCTAGCGATATTCGAGGCTGGGACCTCGCCACCTCCCCTATCCACTTTCCCGACGCCCCTGGTAATTCTCTGCGGTGTTTTATAGATTATTGCCTGTATACGCTTCGAATGGCGTTACGAAATATTATTCGAGATTCGCCGGGGCGAGCAGGAACGGGATGGCAAAATCGAAAACGCGAACGATTGTATACGACGATCCTTTTCTCTTTTGCTCCCTCTTTTTTCCGATTGCCGAGTGCCTGCGCGTTGGATTTCCTTTATCATACTTTTTGTTTGCCGCTATACAGTTCATCGATCATCCGATGTTTGATGCTCTTGGCTGCGAAAGTGCGCCGGTGCGCTTGCGTGCGTCTGTGTAATACACACACGCGCGCACACACACACACACACACACACACACACAAACACATATGTATAAAATGACGCGGGCGTGCGGCGGATGAAAAAGATTTCCGATATATTGTCGACGACGTATGCGCAAGCATTGTATATGTATTTATTACGGTGGCTTTTTTCAGAGCCGGAGGTGGCGCACGCGAGAGGGAGCTCTTAAAAGTCTTTTCTCCGACCGAACAAGTGTATATATAAGAGCCGTTAATGTCGAACAGGCGAAGATTAAATCTATGGCTTGAATAAATATTTTATTTATAATCCACGAACTGTGGTATAGACTCATTGGGCAATCTCTGAAAAAGAAAATTTACCGGTACTTTTTCCTCTCATTCGATTTTTTTTTTTTGTTTAGCTAACGGTTTATCTTCTAAATAAAAGCATTGATATAGAACTTTTTAACTTTTAGCTTTACTTTGAATATACTTTAAATACCGCTAAATGTTGCAGGCTTTGTAGAAATATTAGAGAACAGCACTTTGACATTTCATAAAAATGCGGGCAATGTATAAAAAATTCAAAAGATGTTCCACCAATTTTCCTTTCTATTCGTTTTTGTAAGAGTATATCAATCTAGCTTCAAGTGTTAATGGAAATTCATTCTCATCAGCACTTTAACAAATAATTAAAATCGACTTAATTTTCCTAGACAAGAGGTACAGAAGCGTAATTTAATAAAATAACGGATAATATAGAAATATAAAATTATTTTTTGCCGACAAAAAAGGTTTTTCCTTCATGTGTCACGAACTTATAATAAATCACCCTCGTATTTTACTAAGGTGAATAAATAACTCGATTAAAGATCTAAAAGCGTCATGCTGAACTAGAATACTACAAAGTATCATGCGAATCAAGATCATTGATCAAAGAAAAAATGATCAACCGGGCGAAATCTTGTTATCAAAAGGATACACCATTACTCGTCGGTTAAATTACAAAAATTAAGTGGCTCATGTCTAAATTCGTGTGTTATCCAACGTAATCATCGGATTTGCCTCCAATGTTCTTTTTTTCCAAATCTAATAAGGTAACATGCTGTATTCCAATTCGTGCGAACATTAGAAGTCATTGCGCGAAAGAATATGTGCTTCGATAAGCTTCTGAACTCAACGATGCTCCCGCGTCGTGAGAAAATTGGCGTCGATGGAAAAAGTATTTTGAATTAAGAAGAGATGATTCCAAGAGTAATATTAGCTAAATCTTTCGTTTGTAAATCTTTTTCTAAGTACTAATACCTATTATGCATATCCTCGTATTTAATATGACCAAAAAAGAATCCCCTACGACTATAGCTATAGCTACCGAAATGTCACGGGTGCATAATAGAATCCATAATGGACTGCCTGCACAATATGAAATAATTAATAAGCCACCCCACCCTACCCCGCCCCCCACGATCAGCGATATCGATCCGGCCCCGCTAAGTACACTTTCGAGCGCAATATTAAATAATCGATGAATTATATAACTTAGATAGGTGAGCCTTTGATTTAGACGGAGGGGAGCCGTTCCGCTCAATTATACATTATATGCGGTAAATTGCACGCGCACGCGCGTATTTTAATCGCGTGACTCTTGGCAAAAGCCCGTATATATATATATATATATATATATATATATATATATATATATATATATGTATATATATATATGTATATATATGTGTGTGTATATTTATGGCGCATTCCATATATACGGCTAAAGTAAATTACACCAGCCTAAAACGAGGCGAGACCGTTCGATTCCGGCGAGCGCGCATTCGTCGGCTCGTATGCCTAGGGCAAAAAAACCTTGGATTATCGTTCTTGATTATTGGGCTATGAATTTTCTCAAGATGCATTAAGATTTGTTAAAAACAATAAGCGTTGAAATTAAATGACACAATAACGAACGTATTTTGTCCATTCAAAAAGAAAAGAATTGGTCTGATTACTAGAATTACCGAATACAGCTATCAAAATATTTGATTGATGTTTCGTTAAAAAAAAATTCATTAAAAGTACAGTAAAATATAAAATCAATGAATGATTTTCAAATAAAAATATATACTGTAGAAATAACTAAATTATTAGTTTCCAGCGAATGCTCCAATAATTCATTTAAGTACCGTTAAATATTTCACAGCTTCAATTCAATAAGCAGCTCAAATCACAAAATATCAATTTAAATACATTAGCCGATTACAAATATGATTATTTTTGACGTAACTGCATAATTAGTGATAAATATCAAAATCAATTATTTGTCAATACAATATATTCAATGGGTTACGATGAATTTTGATAAAATTAAATCATTCGTCGAACCAATAAAACATTTACTTTTATTTCCAAGCACCTAAATTTGTCTCTTAACTTAACTAAATTATTGTTAATATATCAATAAACGTGTTGTTGGTTACGGTGAAGAATTATCTTATATATCTATATATGTATATAGACATATATGTATATAGACATGTACTCTGTTATTAGTTTTTTTTTATATATTAAATATTAAATAGATTTTGAATTTTAATCAATAACGGAATTTTGCGTCTACGTTGATAGAAATTTTGAATGCTTCGAGTGCTATTGAGATCCGCATCTCTCCGTAGCCAATTCCGAATCTTGACGACTCCCCGTAAATCTGTGGTGATCGAGCGATTCGAATTTAGAGGTCTTTGGATATAATTTGACAGCGGGGGAGAAAACTCGATTCACAGCCTAGAAAAAAAAGAAGATTCGAGGATCGAATTGTCTATAATAATCAAGATCTGTCGAGTGCCTGCGAACGCCCAAATTCGACTTGTAATCAATATGGATTTCCAGTAATCCCGGATATTTTTTTTCACGTATTTGTATGATATACAAATGAACGAGGCTGAAATAAGCAAGGAAGTGAAAGTCACATCTAAAACGATTCGAATTTTTTAACTGACTGCTCAATGAATCAATTTGACCGAAATATACTTCTTAAAAGTTCAAATACGTATATAATTTTAAAAAATTTAAGCCGATATTGTAAAAAAGGATAGTATTGGATCGTCGGCGAAAAGTATCGATCATTAATCTTTGTATATCAAAAATAAAATAGATTTTAATACTATTTACGTAGTTTCACGTTCGCATCCACTGACTCGCTTATAATTATTCACGGTCCAACGGAGCCGCCATTTCGTCTGGAGCGCCGACGCAACTCGCACCAATTACATATACCGTTTCTCAAATAAATCGATGTAAAACTGTCGTGCGGCGGGCCTGAAATATTTCTAAACCCGGCTTTTTATCAGAGTTAAAAATGCAAATCAGGCCCGTTCGCACGTCTGCCCGCTCGAGGCGTAAATTTCACTCAGCGATGAAATTCAAAGACGACGGCGAGCGAGTCGCGCGCGGAGCATACGTGACTCCGATGGAGGAGAGCCTCCCCTTCCCCTCTCTCTCTCTCTCTCTCACTCTCACTCTCACTCTCTCGCTACCTTCTTGCGCTCCTTAAGTGAGGGAGTGAGAGAGCGAGAGACAGAAACAGAGGGTCGAGGATGGACGGAGCCACCAGCTTGGAAAAATAAATTGAAAGGAATCACGCGGCGTCGATCGTATACGATTATATAAAACGCCTATACAGAGACGAATCGCGATTAAATGATGAAATGCGCCGCGCGCGCGCTCGGACTCTATGAAAAGTCCCCCCACTCTCTCTCTCTCTCTCTCTCTCTCTCTCTCTCTCTCTCTCTCTCTCTCTCTCTCTCTCCCACGGCTGCTCCTAAAAGGGAAACGGCGAAAGGGAAAGAGCGGCCACCGCCACCACCGCGGCGCGTCTCCTTATCGCCTGCTGCGTCCAATGCATAAAGCATAAAGTTCGTATCTCATGCATAAATTCATAGGACGCGAGAGAGAGTCGTAACTTATGGCGGCTCTCTCTCTCTCTCTCTCTCTCCCTCTCGCTCCCCCGGCGCTCATTCATGCGCCCCCTCCCTACACCATCGCCCGTGCCGCATCGTCCTCCTCGCTCGCTCTTTCTCTTTCGCGGGGGAGCTCTTGTTCGCGAGTCCAGGGAACGACCGCAGCAGCAGCAGTCAGTATCGAAATCGCCGACAGTCGACTGGAGGCACGTATGACGAAAGGAAACTCCGGTATGGAATGGGAGGAATGGGCGGATGTTCACGCACCTATAGCTTCCATAAATATATATATATATATATATATATATATATAGCAGCGACTCCCTTTCGAATCGAAAGAATCTGAAAATTCCATTTTGCCGACGAGATCGTGGAGCGTTGTGGAACGGGCGGGGGAGAGAAATCCATTTCGATCGCGATCGCTCGCACGGCTGAAAAATCGTCCAATTATGCCGTGGGTGCCTCCGCGGAGCGATCGCTTACCGCCCCTTTCTTCCATCGGCCTCTTGCCCCCCCCCCTCTCTCTCTCTCTCTCTCTCTCTCTCTCTCTCCTCTCACTCACTCTGTGTCTCTCGCTCCGCTGGGAACCTGCTGGGTACCCGATAATTCATACCTAACGTATATACTCTCCAATCTTTCGCCTCCCCCGCCGGGCTCTCAGATATGTTCCATAGCCCGATGCTGGCTTTTATGGCGCGAGAGTGCATAAGTGCCGGCGCGATTGTACCGGGGATGGTATATGTAAGGCCGCGAAGTACGTATCGCGCGCAATTGATCGATCAGGGATTTTGATAAAACGGCGGGGAGCCGCGCACTCGGTCACGGCAGCTTTTCGAGCAGCCTCGTACGCAGCCACTTTGTTTATGATTTCTTATTGCCCCTGCCCATTCCATTTTCTTTGTTCTTTAAAAAAATCCAATGAAATTATGATGAATTTTCCATTGCTAGTAACGATAATAGTCTTCTTTTGGAATGTTTTATTCGGGTGGAAGCCAGCCGCATCTAATTAGTAACATAAGAATGTAGATATTTTTGTTCAGAAAATTTTCATTTCAAAAAAAATATATTTTAAGGACATTTTAATGTAAGAAACATTAGTTCATTCGCTCAACTCCATGAATTCATTAATATAGGAAGAACTCTCCGTAGTAAATAGTTTATATATATATATAGACATTAACTTTCTGACTAAGTTAAGGATTCACTGATTGAATTAGTACTGATTATTATATTTGTAATTACTTATTTACACATGACCCAGATCTCGCAGACTTATAAAGTCAATTTGATGATTTAATTATTAATTTTATAATCACTCGTTAATAAGTCAACGCAGTGGAAGCATATTACAATAATCGAACCCAAGAAAATGCCTGTGCAAACTTCGTGCCATCCGCATAAATGTCCTGGAAATGAAGACATTTCTTCCCGGCCAATTGTCTTTCCATTTTTACAGAATTACGCCGCATCGGTGCGGGCGCGGCATCTCGGCAACGACGCGACAGCCGTATTTGGCAAAAACCAAAAAAAAATCGTTTCAATGTGATATCAATGAATGTAGACGATTTTAGAGCAATTTTTAAAACGCATAGACGATGGAGAACAATGAAAAAACAATTGCGATACGATGAAGTGCGTAGGACTTGTCAGCATTCGTGGAATCGCCTGTGTCCAAGCATTTTATCCTCTTTCTTATCGAATCATAGGGAACGATGAGTCGTTCGCAACTACTCACATTTATCGATATAAGGCCAGAGCTAAGCGAGCGCTGTGGATTAGCGGAAGCTGAAAAACCGAAAGAGAAACAAACTGGAAAATAGAATAATGTACAATAATGCATAAATAGTAAATGCAAGTTATAGTATGTCTTAATCCGAATGGTCCTATTTTCTTTAAATCTTTTGGAACATGAGCTTCCACTATCACGAAAGTAATATATATATATATATATATATATATATATATATATATATATATAAAATCGAGCATGATCGAAAGTATAAGGTAATTGGTGGCGCTAGATGCCGTGCAAGGAACGAAATAGCGACTTTCCATGGGAACATCGATGGAACAGAATTCGAATTCTCGATCGAGATCATAGGGAAAATATGTTCTATCGAAATTGCAACCCTTGTTTCTGAGAGCTTTACATTTATGTAACCATTTGCATTCCCTGCTGAAACTCGCGTGACTTTTTTGGTCGGAGGTAATAACATACAGCGCTTTATCGTTTATATACGATCTTATATAGATAAGGAAGGCTAAAATTGAAACTCGTCGAAGTGAACGCCGTTGCTATCCTCGACAGAATCAAGGAAATTATAAACACTGTCTAGCTTTTAGAAATGATTCAATGTCCCTCAATTATATATTTATACACGTATTATTGCGCCGTTTTTATCTACATAATGTAGTATCTACACGATAAACACTGTATAAAGGACATTAAAGCTCACAGAAATAATGGTAATAATTTACGAAGAATATATTTTTCTTTATTAATTCGAAATTTGAAAGATTTAAAATTCAAAATTCATATTCTTATAAATAACAATTGTTCTTAAGTAAAAATTGAAAAATTTTTTTATATAAAATACCATCCGTGCAAACGATAATTATGAAAGTATCTCCAATAATTCTTAAATTTTAGATACAATTGATATCGTAGTATACGACGACCTACATTGACCCATGAAACTGGAAATAGTGGTGGCTTCGATGTCGATCAATCTACAAAACGATGAGGCATAGTAGCCGATCATTTTTGTTTAGGTCTTAGGTAATCCTAATCTTGTATAATCAAACTACTTTATGTATACATTGAGAAATTATTTCTTTTCTTCAAAATTAAACGATTGGTTATTCAAGAAAATGCTAATCAAAGAAGGATAGCATTTACTGTCCTATTTACAAACAAAGGAATAAGAAGTAATTGTACAGAAATTAGCTGAATGATTCAAATAAATTTTAATCTGTTCTATTATACGACATTATATTGAAAAATTATCATTTGAATTTACAAAAAAGAAATACTTAGTATGGCCACATTATATCTCTACGTGGCTTTTTCAATTTCGACGAACTGTATCACATCTTTTTCTAAAAGACTGAGAATATCGTGTAGATTACGTGTTAAAATTTTAATAGCGAACTACAATTCATCAAAATCTTTTTTATTGTTGAAAAAAATAGATTTATAAGGATTCTCGCAAGCTTATGAAAAGTAACCATTTTAGCAATGAAATCAGAACTATTAAGACCTCTAAAATTGGATGACTCCATAAAAAGAAAATTACTATACCGAAAAATCAAAAAAAAAAAAAAAAAAAAAAAAATACATTGATTAGACTTTTTGTATTTTCGATTTCTTTATCGATAATTTGTACAGATTTAACTAAATAAATGTTTTTTAATTTATTTATCAATTCTACCCAAGAAAAAGAAACAATTCAATTAATTTTCTCCAATTATAAATAGATGTCATTCTGTTTTTACTTAACTTTATAAATATGAGCATGTGTCTGACATTATAATGATATTATATTACTTTTATAAAAATATTGTAATACCGATAACAGCATTAATCGACAGAAGTAAAATTATTAATCTGGTTTTATTATATTTTAACAATTTCGAAATAAATTTGATGAAGTAGTTCACTCGGATAATATATTTTCTATAACGTTTGTTGGTTCACCCATTGTTTTCGATTAGCGCAAATCCATTATAAAAGCCACCGCTCAAAAATTCGTCTTTAATTTCCGTTTCAGATTGCTCGGAGTGCTAAGTTCGCCCGTGAGGCCCGGACGCGAGCAGCGGCGGGCAAAGGTGAAGCGGGCCCGATGGCAGCGCGCAAGCTCCGCGTCCTCATACCCACGGTCCTGCTCCAGATCTGCCTATGTAAGTAATAATGTCTGCTTAACTACTCATCTTAATGTAAATTTTCAAATTTTTTTTTTCACTGGATTACTTACCTAAATGACAAATGTTCCCGCTCTGAATTCGGAGGTGACCAGCGGATTCATCGCTGTTATCTACTTAAGAAATAATCCGAATCTTTTTCAGAAATAACATGCCCGAGATAATAGACAGCAATCTCGGGATTTAATCTTACACCCTGTACGTATATACGCGGAGTTTCGACGCGGCAACTCTTCGTGCGCCTGCTCAGCGTCGTCTGCTCCTATCCATAGCATATCGATCAAAAAAGTTATTGACATAGCTCCGGCATTTTTAAAAATTCGATGTTTTTGCTTTTCTTTGTTTGTCTTATTGAACGAGTACCTCATGCGTTACGGGAACAATATCGACTTGGGTTGAATTTCTTTTTTCTCCAAAGGGCGAATTAATTCGAAATCGTTGCAGAGATCCATTTACGATTTTGACCGTAACTTCATACAAATGCAATCTTTGTATAGAAGTATTGCGTCGCTTGTCGATTCAATGTAACCTGTTTTGCAATAAAATAAAATTTATAATTTTTGTTATCCAATGCTTACCATTAACTAGGAAAATGAATTTAAATGTATCTTTACATCCTTGTAAACTAATAATAAATATATTGGATAATAATCTTTAATTTTTCATTTTAAAATAAAAAATGCTATTTACGTCGACTTTTATAAAGTAAACTGATAAATCTTGTAGATTTTTAATGAACTTATCACACATAACTAATAATACATGTTTTCAAGTGATTTATTATGGCATTGGCACTGCCCTTACTTATATCACCTCCACAGAATCTGAAACATTCGAGAATCTACGGTGATGATTATAAGTAAGGGCAATTCCACTCTCATTATAATTATATTAGTTTATAAAGAAGACTGTAAAACCGATAAAAATATTTATCAGTTATATTTTTGTGTTCGTTCCACCTTCGTTCCACCGCTTTCTCGTATGGAAAATGAATTCAAAATATTACCTTTATATTCATCGCCTTGCTAAAGATCTTAAAAAAATTATTTTCATATTTTTAATATATTTTTAATATATTTTTAATACTTAATAAGCTTTCTAAAGAACCCTAATTTGATCGCTTTCTTCGTATTCAAGTAAAAAAAGAAACAAAGAAAAAAATTAGTTAATTTAAGCTTTTTTTCACGATAGCTTCAGTAACCCTAACTTCTTAATTATCAATGATAGAAAGACGCGACCATCCGAGCCAATTAACGACCGGCCAGAGTAAATTTCTGCATAAATCGGAAAATCAATGTGAGTAGGAGACAGAACGTAGAACGAGAGAGACCGGCAAATCGACAGATACAGAGATAGAAACAGAACCAGAAAGAGACAGAGTAAGAGAGAGAGAGAGAGAGAGAGAGAGAGAGAGAGAGAGAGAGAGAGAGAGCGGAGAAACGACTCTCGTCGCTTCCGATAAATAACGCGACCGGAAAACAAGAAGGGGGAAGGTGAGAGGTGAAGGAGGGCTGGGCATCGGTTTTCTGGCGGCTCCATGTTGAAATATGCCCCGGTCGTTATTGCTTTCTGTATCTTTTCTCCGGGCGAGAATTTAATAGGTGGTATTCGCTGCGCCAATGGATTGTATACAGTAACTGTAATGAGAATAAAAGGGAAACGTCGATTCTGCGCAAGCGAAGATCTTGATGGAACGCTTATACGGGATTGGCTTTTTTGATCGAAGGGTATATATATATATATATATATATATATATATATATATATATAATGTAGAATAGCGCAGAGATTATAAATCACTTTAATGGATTCTCTCGGTTATTAGCGTATGTAGCGAGAAAAAGTAACAACCTAATACTTCTCATCGATAATTTAATTAAATAATGTAGGAGCGGGGCTTTCTGCTCAGACTAAGAATTTTAATAAATTTTATTAAGATCGTAAGATGAGGAATTTAACGAGCGGTTTTTACTACCTTTAAAACCATGATAATTATTCTTTTAGAAATTTTCAGTACATGCATATAATGTTTAAGGGCCTAGTAGATCGAAAGAGCCTTAATATTATTGAAAAATCGGCTATTTACAACAAACACTGCAAATGGTTAAAATAATTATTAGGAAAAAAAAACAGCTCGTTAATGAAAATTCGCAGGCCGTTGTCTATTTTTCTCTACCGACGGAGTTAAAAAAATTCCGTTTTTAGCAATATTATAAATAAATGTTAAATCATTGCTAAATTAATCACGTCGTTTAATTACGTTCGCACAAAGTTGCTGCGGAGTTTCAAGCGAAATTATCAAACAGTGCCAGAATATTTCATATACGAGAAACACTAGCCAACGATTGAAGATTTCCGAATTACGTTCAGAGATTGCTTCTATAAACATGATACAAAACACTATTAACGAATCAATAATTTTATGGTTTATGAACTCTTCGGGAGCAATACAACCGAATGGCAATAAAATAAAATTTAATTGTCGTACCGATTTATACCTATCGCGATTTAGCTATTATAATTGAAAGAAGAGAAAACGTTCGCAGTTTCTTCCTTCGCTGGCATTTAGAACGCCCCCAGCAATGTTTTGTTTTCAAACAATTACAAGCTCTTCAATCACATATGGCGGACAAACTTTTCCCTTGCGGTACAGAGAAAGTTTTTGAGACTCTATTAATTTAATTATTTTTTTAATTTATTATCATTCTCCAAGGACCGCAAAGTTCTTTTTCGAAAGGTGCGCGTATAAACAAGCTCGACAGCTCAATTTCAGCCGAGGAACAACTCCGGAACGTCGTACCAGTCGACGGATTAGAGGTTTGCGAGGTCCGGTGCTATGAGACATGCACGGCCTCCTCCGCCACTCCTTTCTCAGTAGGCAAAAAATACTAACTAAATTGAATTAAATCATGAAACAATTTATATTCTTTAAAAGTCAAAACAATAACGAAGATAAATGGAATAACTTTATTAGTAACTTTTATTACTGCTTATAGTTTACATTAATTTAACATTTGCGATAACTCTAAACTTCAATTTGAATTAAAGTTTTTTGCGTAGGCCGCCAAAAAGTTCTCACCTCTTGTTTATGTTTATTTGTTATTGTTATATGTTATTGTTTATTTTCTATGAAAGTACGTCATGATAAAACTGTTTAACCAATGCAAAATAGATCTTTCAAAGTATACTAAAAAACGCCCACTATGCTTGTAAAAGAATAGTTGAAAATAAAAGGTGCTTTAAGTAATTTAAGCTATAATAATCAAAGTGGCAAAGTCTTGTCATATTTCTTAAAATACAAAAAGAGATATTTGTTTCATTTCTAAGCAAAATTATCGATCGTGTTTCTTACATCTACACGCTGCGAGACTACTGAAGCCCGCTGGGCCCCTATATGAGGGTAGCGAGGCCCGGTATTATAGCACTCCTCAACACTTATCCCTTAATCTGCCAAAGTGCCAAGCAGTCGTACGGCTGGCCTAATGAAATACAAACTTTTAACGATAGACGTCGATGCCTTGACCTTTGTAAATCAAATTTTACAAACTATTATATATAGTTTATTATATAGATATTTTATTATCATCACCTTCGTCTGTACTTTAGAATGCTAGGCTTTGTCCCATACAACTACGAATAAAAATTAATTTAAGTCCAACGGTCACACAATAATAAATAGTTTGTTCTTTCCGTTATCGTTAAAAACAATACGTGCAAAAATATATACCAAAAACACAAGTATATACCAATGGTATATACGGCATTGGCCATACATATTGGTATATATGGCATTGGCCATACATATGCTTAATGTAAGAAAATTCAATTCTTATAAAAAGAAGTTAAATGTTAAAAATTGTATGTATTAAAAATAAAATTGCCTGAGCAAAATAACGTTAGAGTAAGAAACGTTGCCATTAAATTAGGTTAAAAGAAAAATTCGAGTCTACTTTCATTGCACTAGTTCAATATTATAATTTAAAATTTCAAAACTAACAAATCTTTTTGTCGATCTTATCATCCTTATACATTAATATAATTATAATTCTAATTATAAGTATAATAGAAAAAGGACTGTCCTCATCTATGATCACCCCCATACGATCTAAAATATAAATGTGACTGCTAAAAGATAACAAAACTAAACATGCTGTTGTTAACAAAGGATGATCTCGTTACTCCCACCATCAAATATACCTAATTTATGTATTTAACTTCGCCCAACGTTTGGTGCCGCTTCACCAGGTGACGAGAGCTTCGATGAGAATGATACAATAGTATTTTTATTATTTTCATTTTTATTATTTTTTAATAGTAGTATTTATATTCCAGATTTTACGGGGGGTTGTCAGAAACGAGCACAATCTGTCTGCCATTATAATGATAATTATATTATTAAGACCGTATAGTCGATAAACATATTTGCTAGTTTGGTTTACAACGGTCGACAAAGTACAATTGAAATTTTTAAAATTTATAATACCTTGTTATTTTCACATCGTTGGATGAATTTATTTGAAACAATTTATTGATCCAGCGTATACATAAATAAAAGCCAAAATTAAATAATTATTAAAAAATTTAAAACATTTGATAATGCTGCGGAGCTAATGAATATTTTCATTGCTCTCGCAGTTGCTTTATAAACTAATATAATTGCGTTGGCCGTTATAATTCGCTTTTAATGTAAAAAGTCGTGATTGTTTTGATACTAATAGATATACTAAGCAATTTATGAAAACAACAAGGCAACTTATTTAATAATAATGAAACTTGATTATGTAATGCCTTTCAATGTATAAATAGAATGAAATTACAATTTATGGATAAAACTGAAAACTATAGCTAATCCCACGTCTACTCTTTATGATATAATATAAGGTCATAATGCAAGGAGAGCGGAATTTTTTTATGCGAAAAATGCGCTGCGATCCGCAGAAAAGCCCTGTATTAGCTATCGCATGCGACTTTATGCGTGTATATATATATATATATATATATATATATATATATATATATCGAACCAGAGAAAGAGAGGGTAAGGAAGAAGGGCGAAATAGAAGGAAAGGGAAGGGAAGGGAAGGGAAGGGAAGGGAAGGGAATAGGCAATAGACCAAAGGGAGAAACATATTTTATTAAAATCCGTTTTAATACCATTAGATCCAAATGAATTATTGTTATTATCCGGAATGATGCAGTTCGTACGAGCCGACGCGGACGCAGCGAATTTTACGAGGGGCGTCCCGGGGACGGCGGAGGGACGAGCTGTTACTCTTACACTTATAGTCCGTAATCGGTAGAGGGAAAAATGTTCTTCGCCCAGCGTCCCGGTCACCCCCCCTCACGTATTTATCGCGAGGCGGCTGTGACGCAGCTATGTTTGCTCCTCCCGCTGAGTTCGCGCGTTTAATCCGCCGTTGTTTGGCCCTGCGATTGGCGCTCGATACCCCCCCCCCCGCCCTTCGTTCCTCGGGCGTTAGGCGCGGCGATTTTTCGCGGCCGCGCGTCTCCGGCATTTTCACGCGCGCGGGCCATGCGAGCGCGCGTTGCGCCGCAAAAGAGTCACCCGCGTCGATAAATTACGCCGAGATAAAAGGGGTGAGGGGGCGAGGTGGAACGAGGGGAACGCGCGCGAGCGAGAAGCGGGGATATTAATCCCGTTTATTCCGTAAGAGCGTTATTAATTGTTAACGACATTAACGATGATGAATATTGAGGAAATTTTTTTAATTAAAAGCGCGCGGCTGCCCTCTGTCCTTTTCTATATTTACGTATCGCTTGGAACGTTCGCGCGCACGTGCGCTCACGTACAAACAACATTCGGTTATAGCTGCGCTAACGATGCTAATGAATGTAATGTGTACCTAAAGAAGATGCAGTGCGATAACTGTACCTGTAATGTAATATATGACATTTTTTTGTAATAATATCGTAGGATTACTTTATATCTCAGTCGGTAGTTATACAAGATTCCAATAATCATCATGCGCAAAACTAATGGGTTGTAAAATAAAATCTAAATAATAGAGCTCAAAAAATCATTTGCATTTGTCGATTATATTAAAGTATTTTTACAAAATTATTAGAATATAACTAGACAATCCATGTATGCATTCGAAATTGGTATAATTTTTATTCATAAAAGAGGTATAACACCATTATCTTCTTAACGGATAACATAAACAAAACTTTTTAATATAGACCTACTGATTTATTAGACACATAATATATAATAGCAAAAGTGTCTTATTACTTTTATAAATCGCAAATAGTTTTAAATTATTGTTAATGTTATTGTAAACATATTATTTTTTAGCAATTATTCTCAACATTTGTATTCAGATAGATTATTTATTTTATAAATGCTTCTTTTTGTATATTTTATAGATAAGCTAAGCATATTCTATGAAAATATATTGAAGAAAACGTCGATAGAGATTTTTCAAAACAAAGCAACGAAATAACTAATCAAAAACGTTAAGCTGTAAAAAAAAATTTAAAAGCATTATGCTGTTAGTTCTACTCAAACATTTTTTGCCATCTGAATCGGCTTTTTTAAACTAATTAAGTTTAAATAAACTTTTCTTTTGTAGGCTCATTTTTTTATCTGTAAAAGAATATTAATATTTAATAATACATATTTTCTAATAAAACATTGTCTTCAAATATTGTGCACATACTTTCGTCTGTGAAGAAATGTAACAGCCTTGTTAAGCAGATTTTGCTGTTTTTAAATCTGTTAAGTCGTTTAAGCCGATACATTTGTAATGTAAAAGCTTTTACTTCGTTTTGCAAAAAAAATTAAAATTTATATCAAGATTACTTATTGTAGAATTATCACAATGTTCTTCTGTAGGGCAATTATTATTTTTATTTTCGCAGAGCAAAAACATTATTATAAATTATTTTTTATTTTAACATTATAAAGTTTTTACTTATATGAATATGCATTCCCGTATTAAAAGTTATAACTCAAAATGTAAATAAATAAATGAATAAATAAATAACAATAAGAAAATCTTAAGAATAAGGAACAAATTCAACAAACAAACACTTATCTTATTCATCGTGCTTTTATATATGTCAATGCAATCATATCCATGAAATTTAAATGAAATGGAAAAATTTTTTCTCTTATAGTTTCGAAAATGATAATTACTTTAGAAATAATTTTTAATGAATGTATTATCAATAGTCCAATGTATTAAATCTATAAATGCACAATATTAATTATCATCATTATCTTGAGAGTTGCTCTGTAATTGAATGATAATTCATATTGTACGTTTGTAGATATAAAATATCCCACTTAAAATATTGACCAGGGAAGTTTTCTGCCTTAAAACTAAGTTGTTAAAATTTGATTCAGGCTTAAAAGTTCCAAACGCGTTGTTAGACATACAAAGACAACAAATAAGAGAGCTTGCTGCTTTTATTCGTTCTTCATCCCATTATTTGCTATGTGTGATGTTGTAGGTGCAACGTGGACACTGATTGTACTTTGTGCCAGTAGAGGAATCCATTCAATTTACTACTACGGCTTAACGTGTTACTTCTCACAATCAAAGACTTCAAAAGTGTATAATAAACTATTTTCGTTTAACTTATTTTTCAATGCGAAAAAAAAATTACGTATCTACTTGTTACTTCTTAATAGTCCAACTAATACAATAATATCATGCTTAAGAAAAATTCCAATACGTCTTCCAGTTTTTCAAAGCTGTTCGCTTTGAAGGCAGAAGGGGGCGGGTGCCAGATAGAAAAAAAACAGATAAAGAAAGTGAACCAACCGCGTTACGGCCATCATAAACTTCGAATTATCCCGAGAAGAAATTTCCTCCCGCGCGGGCTCTGCATCATTCGAGCCTTAAAAGGCTCGTACAAAGGAGGCGAACGAGGTTTCCGATGGCATAGCGGGGGCGGTGTGAGACATCCTTCCTCTCCCTGCACCCGCCATCCCTCGACGCCGCGGCGACCGGACTCGCCGCAAACGCGCAACTAAATCAAGCGCCTCGCCGAGAAGGGGGACCTCGACGTAATAGCGTCGAAAATTGATCGCGGCCACCCGCGACGCGGTCCACCGCTCGACGCTCGGCGGAGGGGGTAAAGAGACGAGTAGAGTAGACACCCACAAAGAGTCCTACGGCTGAATAAAAGAAAACGTAAAGTAGATTTGACGTAGTGCCTTGGCTGCTCTTTCATTCTGCCCCCCTCTCTCTCTCTCTCTGCCCTCTCTCACTCTCTCTCTCTCTCTCTCTCTCTCTCTCTCTCTCTTGCGGACGCTCGCGATTTCCGAAATTCGGTACGACACGGGCTGGAACAGATATTAGAAAATGACTGATGCATATGTGATTCCGTCGATCAAGTTGGGCTCTTAATAATCGTAATTTGCACAGTTGCGATTGTCAAGACGCAGGTGGAGAGGAGGAGGTTTTTGCCTTTCACTTCATCTTTTTTAAATGTAGAGTTCGTTATCTGTAGACGAGAGCACATTATTGGGATTTTTTGTTGAAAAAGAACAAATTCTGAAAGAGACATGGTGCAGGTGGGAAAAAAACTTTTTTTTACGAAGTTGAGAATGAATTAGAAATTCATAGCGCGTTCTTTCGGGTCGAATTTTTCATTTGTAGAGAGGAATAAAATATTCGGAAATTTGTATGATTTTCAAAGGTTCAATCGTGTTTTTTTCTGGTTGAATTTTACTTTTATTCAACAATAAGAAAAGTATCTGCTGAGCTGAATTATCACCAAAGAAAAGCGTATCTCATATATTCAACATTTTTGGATCATGATAAATATAAATCGAAAATAAAGTATTTTTACATTTACATCTTTGTGTGTTTTCTCATCATAAAGTACTTGTTCTAGTCGTTGTTGTTATTCTATATGTAATCGTTGAATAACAATTATTCTTATTATTATAATATTTTAATATTGTTATAAACATAAAAATTATGCCATTAAAAATCATCATCCAACTAATGGATTTATGTCGTAATCGAAAAAACTACCGGATTTGTCTCTTCATTTCATGTTCATTTACAATTATTTATGGAAAGTTATATTAAAATACCCGAAAATATTTGTAATTTTAAGAAATTAAAAGACGCAATCGATTCATGGAAATATTATAAATATCAGCATTTTATAGACTTCAAATGGTTAGCGTAAAAATGATATAAACAAATGTATCTTTATAGACACAATGGACATTGTAAGACCCCGAGCTGAATTTACGCTAGATAACATTGAATTGACGATTGACGAAACACACTTTTCGTTTTATTTTTTGATCGAAAAAAATTATTTAATAATTTATTGTTTAATAAGTTTTATGCTACGTAACCTAGATCAAGTTCGGGATTTGACAAAGTCAGCTAACTGTGATAATATATTTGTATCATTTTTATACTAAAAAAACTTCACTAAATTTTTATTCATGATTTTTTTTAACTCTATTACTACTTTTAATTATTCAAAATGAAATTTTTTATCTATTTATAGACATAATTTTTATCAACAATTGTAAATGACAAAAGGAAAATGTATATATCTCTATTTTGTCTATGCTGTCAATCCAATGATTACTTTGATGTTCTTTAGTCTATATTTTATAGAGTAATACCGGTCAACGCATGATAATTGAACTATTATATATATCCTTCTATATACCTATAATATAATTGAGGAATGTATTAAATAATTCATAAAAATCATCATAAGATTTCAAATGTTTTCAAAAAATATATACAGAAGATATGAAATTATTTGATGCTTTAAGATTCTTTAATTATTTAATTATTTACACTAATATTTTTAATCGATAATGTTTCGTTCACTTACACGTAGGCTACGAACAATAAATATCTAAAGAAGCAGTTCGAGTGAAGAAAGAGATTTGCATCCATTGATAAAATTGATAATCGATTTGCAAAGAAAAACTATGCGAAACGAGTCGACCGCGCGCGTTAATATTAATCTTGATCAATTGTATCTGTATTATTAGCAAATTAAATAACCTTTGTTCCAGTAAATCATTTTCAAGAAAAAGAGCGCATCGCTCGACACGTCCGACTAAAAACGGATATAACTACTTGGGCGGACAACCAGCCCGTACGCCTCGTAATAATCCGCCTGTCATATTGGCATCCGAGGCGGATAACAGAGCGGCTCGAGAATGAAGAAAAAAAGGCCGTGGGAGAGGGGAAAAGAAGCTTCAGAACGGTTGGGGGAGAGGGGAGGGGAAACAACGCAGAAACAAACTGAGCACACGGGCCAAAGGAAGATTTATAAGCCACGGGCGCGGCGTGGGTGGCCGCGAGAAAATTGATAGCTCGGCTTCGGTAAACTGCAGGAAACGATATAGAGGTCGATGGATAAAAAGAGGGAAAGAGGGGTTGAGCGAGAGAGAAAGAGAGAGAGCGAGAGGGAAAAAGAGAGAAGTCGAAGGCAAGCAAGATCGCTACAGAAATTCGCAATCGGCCGCGCGAAGAGAGTCCCTCGAGCGCCAACATCAGCGACTCCGGAAGCATCCCGCGGACTCGCGCAAATTACGCACAGAAAGCGGAGACGAGCAAAATCGGCTCGGGAGCGATAATACTTCTTCATTTTCCTCTCCTCGATTTGTGCGTTTAAGAGATAACGAGACGCTCCCGAGGCGGATAAGGGCGTACGCGCGAACAGACGAACGCACGCACGCGCGCACGCGAGTGCCCCGAAAGTCAGAGAGCCGGCTTTCGGCACTAAAAGCAAGCGAAGCGCGAAGCTCTCGATTTTTCGTGGAGGGGCTCGAGGAATAGGGGCTGCAGGAGAGGCGGACTTGGCGGTGGAGGGGGAGGGGGCGAGCGGGAAGCGAATAAAACGAAGCGCGGGGTTACGCGATTACGCCGAGATTCGGAAGTGAGGGGAGGGGTGAGGTGAGTTGCTCTGATAAGAATAAGAGCGCAGAGAGACGGGTGAAGGGGGGAGTCTTGAAGGCACTCTCGACTCGAGGGTGAGCGCAGAGTCGGCAGTTGGGAAGAAGGGAGAGGGGGAGAGCGGGGGAGCAAAGTGGAGAAGAATATTGTTCGTATAGCATTAAGCTGGGTTATATGGAGGGGGATTTGTGTAAGCGCGCTGGAGGGTAGTACAGTTAATTATTTTTTTATTCGTTAAGATGAAACAGGAGAGAGAGGTGTGACCATATGGTTTTCATGATAATACGGGAGGAAAAATGGAAAAATACGCTTTTGGTCATATGACGTTTTTCCATTAATAAAGACATAGATTATTCAAAAGTAATTTAAGTATATCATCTCGAAGTTTTGAATATTCATAATCCTCATTTCAACGTGATTAATTATTATTAGTTGTTATGTATGTATTAGTTGCGTGTGTATGTGTGTGTAATTGTGTGTAATATGTAATTGTGTGAGTGTATATGTGTATATATGTATTAGACAAGTAAAAAAATAATTTTCAAGCCCTAATTTCATAAATTTGCATAGATATAGAAATTTTTTTTTATAAAATATAAAAATTTTCGGTGCATAAAAATTTTTCTGCGTAAGAAATTTTTTACTATATCTTTGGCATAATTTTCAGTGAATGTTTGGAAGAATAAAATGCGCAGCTCGTATTAAAAGCATTCGCCCCTTTCGCTAGGCAGCGAATAAGAATAAACCAAACCAATTGCAAAAACGTAAATTTATCCGATTATTCGTGTTATTTTTATACGGTTTGGTAAGGATTAAATTTTACGCCAAGATATTTAAGGATTACGTTAGGTTTTGCGCAAGCAAAATGATTCGTTTTGTCTCTTTTTCCTATTATGCTTTTATTTAGGTTTTTTTTTCAAAAGAAAACAATGCAATAAACAACACTAAGCTAGAAAACTGAATTATATTTTGTTTTTACACTTTACAAGCTCCTATAAATTCCGGGCTCCGTATATAAAATCCTTATTTTGCCCTTAGTTTAGCGTACTCTGCAATGGATAAAGAAAACTAAATTTACTTTATGTCGTTATTAGTATCAATAACGTGATACATTTTTTATGATATTCTACCCTTTTCTTCTTCTTCTTCTTCTTCTTCTTCTTCTTCTTCTTCTTCTTCTTCTTCTTTTTCTTCTTCTTTTGTAAAGAAGGTATAGAATACGAAAGTAGACGTACTTTATCTCACTACGGCAATCTGATACATACCTCCCCAGGTTTATAGTAATAAAACATTTTTCTATACCTATCTTAATGCGTTCCATCATGTTATTCCATAGTTTTAAAACAGCAATCTTTAGTTCGAACGGTTCTGGACTCTTATAAATATGCGCCCCATTTGCCTCCCCCCCCCCCAAGTATATAAGTGATCACGTGTAGCTGACGCGAAAAGTGATTTAGAAGAAGAAAAAAGTGATTTAGAAAAAAAAATGAAAAAGTTTAATTTGCATGATAATAAAACTATATATTATGTAAATTAAAAAAAAAACACTCGCTGTCGGAAAATATTCCGAGGTCGCGATTCGTCGAGTCGAGAGAGATTTTTTGAAAAATAAAGCGTAAAAGAAAGTAAAAGATAGGGCATGAAGGTTTAGCGAATATAAAAGGGAGATGGGGAGAAGCTCCGCCAGCGTTTAGGCGAATGAAGCAACTTTTATCTCTGCTCCACGATTTTCCCGCGATACCGACCACTGCTACGCGTCTGTACGTAATAAGAATAATAATAGAATAATCTATATCTGTTACTCAGCTGCTGCGAATGGCAACGTTGTATAAAAAAATGAAAAATAAAACAACGGTTTATTGAAGTTTCGACAGCGTTTTTAGAATTTTCTATAAATTTCGATTGGACTATTCGGATTGTTGTCTCGCACTATTTTTTATTCAAATATATTATTTTATAAATAATTCTACAAAAATTAGCTGACTACAAATTTTGTCATTGATTAAAAAATACAACTTAAAATTTTCATTCTTTCATGTAAAATATAAAGAATTTTAACATATTGAGCTTGCATATTTGTTTTTACGTCAATCGTAGGAAATCTCATTTCAAAAATTGTACTAAACAAATTCTGCAGCTTCGTGGCAATGTATAATAGATAATTATATTGTAAATATGTTAAATCAATTCAAACAGTTCATTTTGGCGATAGTCAAGAATAAATAAATCGCCAAACGTACATAAAACTTTTTATTAACGCTCTATTTCTTGTCTCGCGTTAAGCTTAAAAATTTTCCAAATTTACCCAAAGATAAACGATCCTCAAATCATGCCTACGGCGTTGTGAAAGTATTATAAGCCCGTGCGCTAGCTACGTGGCTTGATCGCGCACAAAAGAGGAGTCCATCCGCGTTAAAGGACACGCAATAGTCGCAACGGGACAAAAACGAGAGCTGAAAAGGTGGCCGCGCGCGAGCGAAAAAGAATCGCTAAAAAGTAAAAAGAGGACTGGGGAGGAAAATGCAGCAAAGAGAAAAAGAGAACGAATATCTATATCGGGGGATCCGATGCAATGGACGTCAAATCGAAGCGCCTTAAACGCAATCTCGCCTTGAAAACGAAGCTGACGGAGGGGCACTAAAGCGATATATGCACACAGATATATATACGTATGTATATATGTATATATATATATATATATATATATATATATATATATGTATGTATGTATGCGTGCGCGCGCGCGCGCATGTGTGTGTGTGTGAGCGCGCCCATGAGTGGGAGGGAGTGTATAGTGAGGTGGCGGATCATCCCTGCACCCGACATCGCGTCCTCGGAGTAGAGATACATATATAGTTGACTATGCATATATCTATATCGAGCGCGAATAGTCCGATTCTTTGAGTCGCTTTTCGAGATTATGCTAACGAGAGAAACCCACTACCCCGACTCCTATATCCGGCACCTCTCGCTCCTATTATATATATGTGTGTGTGTGTGTGTGTGTGTGTGTGTGTGTGTGTGTGTGTGTGTGTGTGTGTGTGTGTGTGTGTGTGTGTGTGTGTGTTTGAATATACGTATATAAAAGCGATATCCTTCGTCCCGGCCGATATCCTTTCCGATCTTCTATATTCCCTCCATTTTTACTTCCCTTTGCTCTCCCCGGGCTCCCCTTTTCAACTCCAATATTCGCCCACATCGTCTCTCGTCGCATACTATATACATATATAGTTCGCGTGCGCGCAAGCCAAGTCGCGTTTCGCGTCGCTTGCCGCGCGTCGGGGTCGATCAAAAAAAAAAAAATTCCTTTTTGTTCTTTCAGTCGTGTGTTTTTTTTCGTCCCTCAAAAAAAGACTCAAGTTTCGCGAAAGACAAAGAGCCGGAGAGGACGCGAAAAAGTTTACCGTAAACGTTTACCCCTCCGCCGCTCGCTCTCCGTCCAATCCACTGCCACCCCCCGCCGAGACACGAGAGTTCGGGCAAAGTTGATTTACTAGACGCGGGTCTATATACACGTATAACTATATACATATAACTTACACACACACACACACACACACGCGCGCGCGCGCGCACGCATACATATATATATATATATATATATATATATATATATATAAGTTTGCTGATTGCGCGCGAGTTTGTCTTCTCTTTCTCCGTATTATATATACGTATATAGTCCGTGATAGATCTCCCCTTTTCTCTCCCCGCACGACAACGCGGACGGGCGGCGGCTGGGGGGAGCAAGGCAGGGGGGGGTGAGAGAAGGCATCCTCGCGTAGGTATATTTTTCAAGAGAACGAGAGACGCTGGGAGGGGCGGACTCGGAGTGTTCGCTCTGGCGTAAAATCGAAGAAACGCCACGCGACGCGATATTATTATATACGCGAAAGTTTGCGGCTTGGGCCAATATAACGGATGAGAGAAGAGGGGCGCGTCGAGGGGCCAACAAGTATAAGAAGCGCGCGCTTATAGGTAGCGAGCGTCGCGTATAGATCGTTCTGTTTTTCTTTGCCCGACTTTAAATTAGTTATTACGAGCGGCAAGAGCCTGAGAGTGATTCTCGCGCGGAGAATTAGAAGTTATAGATCCGGTAGATAGAAGCGAGAGATGGGAGGGGGGATTAAATTTATGAGCGTTGATACACCGAAGGAAAAATCAACTGGCCGGATTATTTATTTTTGACTATGCGGATAATATTATGGATAGCCGAACAACAATTCCCCGAAGAATCAACTATCGGAACAATTTAAATGTTCGAATTATAATGATTTAACAAATAAATTACAGTTGTTTGTCTATAAACCAATTATTATACGATGATTATTTCGCGATCTAATAAATTATGTAAATTTTTTTTATGTAAGAAAAATCAGGGGAAATGCCTTCTTTAATAAGGTAAATCTCTTTCGGCAATCCGAGCATGAGAATATCAATCGGCTATCTGCCTATCCTAGTGCTCGAGCAATCGAGTAAATCAACGGTTGTATCCTGAACATCTGTACTATCGAAAGATTATCTGTACAGGCGGAAACTCCGAACGTACACTCAGATATAAGAATGTCTGAATAATTCAAAAATTATACCAATATCGATGAAAGTTTTCAGATTTTCGAATAGAAAATTTACTTAATTACTCTTCTAAATGTAACTTTAAGCAACCTGTAATTTACTCGATTAAGAAAATAAACATCGTCAAATGGTGTTGATTATCATAAATTAAATTATTTGATTTATGCTACATAATTTGATATTTAAAAAATAAATTTTTAAATATAGGACTAGGGAAATTAGAAATAATTATGAAATTATTTATACCATCAAAATAATTAGAAGTATCAATTTATCGTTCTACATATATTTTCATACAAAAGTTTTAAATGTAAATACTTGATTAAAATGAAAAAAATCCATTGTCATTGATCTTGATAAGGATCTTTATCGAAGGTCGAACCTTTGATACTCACCAAAATCAATAAATTCTTAATTCTTGGCTCGCCACGTTTATACCAACAGTCTTTTTATCTGTTATGCTGCTAAGCAAGCATTGATTAATATTCTGTTAATCATAAATATGCACTTTTATACATGTCTGTTTTTACAAAAATTTGGTAAATCAATTCATCATTTCGTTATATTTAAAATACCCTACCCCTTCCTGTCATTGTTGACTTTTTCAATTCTAAATATTAAATTTAATTTTACCTTGCCAAAATTTAAAAAAATAAAAGTGAAAAAAAAAAATATATATATATATATATATATATTTCCTTTCTTCTCCCAATCAAATTCATATCGTCTATTTCAATTGGCATAGCTAATTAATTCAAGATCAATGAGATACATCAAATATTAAAACAATCGCCATGAAACTTCGAGTCTAATTAACTGCGTATCCTCGAGTAATCTCTCAAATTGAAAACTAAACTAATCCTTCATCTTCGCAAAAAGAGAGAAAAAAACTTCATTTCAACAAAGCCGGGAGAGGCTAATGATTTTCGTAAAATAAATCCTACCACTCCGCAATAATCTCGTGCAACGTTAAATCCCGCTCTCGCCTCTCCTTCTTCCCCTTCATCCACTCCGAACGTATATCAGCGAACCTCTTCCGGAACGGGTAAATCCGTCATTACGAGCTCCGCCGAGATAATTTCTTTGCTCGCGAAAAAAGTCATGGGATCCCGGGGGGTCATCGCGCGTCGTCCTCTCCCCCTATATCTCGAGAGCTCTGCTCATTCGTTTTTTTTTTGTCGCTGCTTTCTCTCTCTCTCTCTCTCTCTCTCTCTCTCTCTCTCTCTCTCTCTCTCTCTCTCTCCCTCTATCTCCAAACGAGGAATCTAGTCTAAACTCGTATAAAACTAAAAATCGTCTTCAAAGCTGAGAGGTCTCAATTTTTTTTTCGTAACGAAAAAATGCTAAATCTCAGTAGTAAAAAAGGAGACGAGTAAAAAAAGAGAAATTTCAATTATGTCCACGCATATATATATATATATATATATATATATATATATATATATATGCATTTCGCTCCTTCTTTTCGCCTCTATCTTTCTCAGAGAAGCAAAGATAAAGCAAAAACTCATAGCTTGATGATGAAATTCGCGAAAAAGTTCATCAACGCCTTCTCTCTCACTCTCTCTCTCTCTCTCTCTCTCTCTCTCTCTCTCTCTCTCTCTTTCGTCTCTTATCTCTCTCCTTATCTCATAAAATAAAATAAATCAACGTCGTCCGTACATGAGAGTGAAAGAGACAGTGGAGCGAGATTGGGAGGGTGGCACGACGAGAAAGCGAAAGAACGAAAGCAAGTCAGGAGAAAAGTAGAATAAAGAGTGTAAGAAGAGCGAGTGAGCGTGCAGGACCAGCGGGGGGGAGGGGAAGAAATACATCAGCGACGGAGCGACGCCAGCGGCTCTTAGCAGCTCAAAGTGGCTTACGGTGTGTTCGCGGCAGTCGAATAAAGAATTAAATGCAAAATTAGAATTCCGGGTAGATAGAAGAGTCCTCCGACGAGGGGAAAGGAGGGGGCGCTGGAGAGTTGCGCGCTCGCTCGCTCGTTCGCTCTATCGCGGTGCTATAAAACCCTTGCCTGAGCAAGCAAGCGCGGTGGCAGCACACGGGACTAAAGCTCTTCCTCCATCCCCTTTTCTCTCTCGCTCTCTCACACTCTCTCTCACTCACTCTCATACTCTCACCCTCTCTTCACGCCAGATTACGATTGTGAGAGAGACTCAAGAATTTTTCCATTTATCGGTCCTCTTGCACGAGTGCATGCGAGAAATTCGACTGTACTATACAGCTCGATCGGGGAAAACGCGTGTATATACGTGTGCAAGTGTACATGAAATTCTGTATGGATTATGTAGGCGTGTATGTGTGTACATGTGTACCTTGACACGCTCACACAGCCATGTATACATACATACAGATTGCTCCATCCAGCGAGCATCCGACATCCCCGGCGAGATTGGACGGTGTGTGTGTGTGTGTGTGTGTGTGTGTGTGTGTGTGTGTGTGTGTGTGTGTGTACATGGATGGGTGTGCATGTATAAGACAAAGGTCGGAGAGTCAGAAAATATCGACGTCGTGGAAGGAGAGCGATGGGCCTTTGTATATATACGATGGGGAGATCGAGACGGGGAGGGGTGAAGGAAGGCCTGGAATGGAAGCGATTTATTAGAGTACAGTACGCTTGATTTCTCATGAATTACGCATACCGCTACACGATTATATTTTATTTCTATATAACCGTTTGTTTTGCAAATTATTATTTTTAAGGCTTCTTCTGATCAATTAATTTATTATATATAAATCTCAACGCGATAGACTGCAATCTATCAGAATTGGCATGACTGTCCCCAATTATCATTGAACTTCCCATAGCAGACGTTACGCACAGTTCTAGTCCGAGTCCCGCTCTCTTTGCAATGAACGATTGATACATACATTTGCCATGTACGATTTGACCTCTACAGTCCAGCAAACAGCCCATTCCGAACATAGATGCCGTAAAAGGATTGTATTAATGTCAAATTCTAGTAATTAGCTGTGAATCGTTTACCGGTAATCCGGAGAAATTTAAGGTTGTTCAAGAGACGTCATTAGGTGTGATTACGTAAATTTCGAATGGAATGTCTAATGAATTGATCAGTACCGATCACAGAGTGTGAATTTTGCGTCTGATCTTAGAATTTTTTTTAACTCACAAAAGTTCTTTTAATCTTCGTATTTAGCCTATTTTTTATTTTGCATTATTTATAAATAAGACAGGGCTCCATTTCAAAATCTGGTAAAATAATCATATACCTGATGTAGAAACCCATATTACTTTCCCTTACATTTAATCACGAATTTTTACATTAAACAATGTTTAAATATAAAATAGTAATGTATGCTTGTAAAAAACATCGTATATAAGTTCATCCTTTTGATCATATTATTGCCATCTTCTTTGTACATGATTTAACATCTTAAAATTTTGAGAAATATTGTATTATTACGATTCTTTTACTTTGCTCAATCTGTTTCCTCGTTTCTGTGCCTCTTATTCAATGCGATATCCCAGTGAATTATTAAAATCTATTTCTGGTTCTAATTTGTGCTATATTCTTCATTAACTCGCCTTAAACGCTATTAGAATAGTCTTCCTGCCTACCGGTAGGTAAGAGAGCTATGGTAAATGGCATATATTTAACTAACAATCGATCATATATAGAAATAAAACAAGCATTCACAAGGAAGCAGGTCTTGTCAAAACTATGCACAAAAAGTACAAGTTTGTCTTTTATATATCAAATCTTTTATATATATCTCCCATCTTTTATATAAACCGTGCTTTTCCCAAACTGAATAATAATTAATCCTTATATTTCTGTTTTATAAACTTCCTATATTGTACATGAAATTCTATAAAGCTATCTATTCATCTAGATGATAATCTCTTTCCAGTTTGTACGTGCAACTATTAAATTAGAAACATTCTCCATCTATAGTAATTTATAGTGGAATCTCATATTCAAACGTTAAACATATTACATAAATACCTAAATTATATTTACTGTAATTTTGGTATTGAGCTATCTAAATCAAACTTGTCTTAATTTCTTATACTATGTAAAAATGAATTAGCGAGTCTGTAAAGCTCATAATAAATGAATAAATAAATAATTAATACTTGGGAGAGCGGATTATATTACTTAGTTATAAGCTTCCCATTTATGTTCCCATCATATGACTTCCATATATAATATGCACGAATAATTTACACGTCCGATTGATCACACTCTCTTCTTCTTCTTCTTCTTCTTCTTCTTCTTCTTCTTCTACAATTACTACTACTGCTGCTGCTGCTGCTGCTGCTGCTGCGACACCAGGTCAAATCACCCCGGAGATTATGCCGGAATTCTTGGCCCAGCTGGAGAACCATACGGTCATACAGGGACGCGACGTGTCCTTCACCTGTGTCGTCAATCATCTGCAGTCGTACAGGGTAAGATTAATCGATCGCTGCAAATATACGTACATATGTGTCTATACGTATATATAATGTGCCCTCGCGAGTTACATTAACGTTTGTTTTCGGGATAGATTACATGTGGTATACGGAGGTGGGAGCGGATCGGAAAGTTGGACTTTACGGAAATGAAACGTACGAACTCTCTACGGCTTTAAAAGAATTCTTATATATTACAGGGGAAATTGCATTTTCATATCTATGCATATACATATATATAATATATATATCCTTTTGATAATTTATAAAAATTAACGGTCGATGTATTATTTCACAACGTGTATCAATAGTTTCCACTTTATCTCGCAAATTTCTCTTTTTTTCATCACGGATTCCTATAATTATTCCCAAAACCGATGGCTTATTTCACTCGCTCGTTAATTTCCTGTGTTCATAATAAAGTAAAGAAAGAAAAAAAGACCGGCAAGCATCACTCTTATAAATACCCGCGCTCTAATTTCTTACCGATCGACAAAAAGAATTCATTAACTTAATACGATAATTTCGTTTTTTCCCAACCACCCCCGTCATCCCGCTCGACCTTCCTCCACCAAGGTGGCCTGGATCAAGTCCGATTCGCGTGCCATTCTGGCGATCCACACACACCTGGTGGCGCACAATTCGCGGCTGTCGGTGACGCACAACGGCCACAACACTTGGAAGCTCCACGTCTCGAACGTGCAGAAAAACGACTCCGGTACCTACATGTGCCAGATCAATACCGAGCCGATGCTCAGTCAGGTGAGTCAATATATATGTGTATATATATATATATATATATATATATATATATATATATATAAACTTACTAATTCTATTCAAAGCAGTGTGTCTCGGATTGTCGAATGGATATATATATATATATATATATATATATATATATATATATATATATATATATAATTTTTTTCAGCTAATATGTGTTATTTCAGATTATTCTACGGGGGTGATTTTAAACAAGGACAGTCTGGCTGTTATTATAATTTTCAATTAATTATATATTGATATTATTATGTATTAATTTTAATTTACTTAATTGGACTGTAAGACCAATAGAAATATTTATTAATTTATCTAAATACAGTCGACATAAACACAATTAAAGCATTTTCAAAGAAACGTAGTTTAAAATTCAATTATTAGCAGTTTTTTGGTATTATTATTCCGTTAGAAGGTACTGTATATTAGATGAAAGAATGCGTATTTATTTAGTTACAGCATGGGAAAATCCATAGGTTGGCTTATTATGTTAGATTTTTATTTCATATTTTGTAATTGAGCTTGAATTTCGATATTTCGAAGACATTAAAACGATCTGAAATTAATATAATGATTAAGGTACCTTTTGTAACGTATTATATAATTGCTCTGATATTTAAAACTTTTTCCTACTTTAATTTAAAAAAGAATTAATTCATTCGTAAAAAAAAAAATTAATTTTCAAAACTTGCGTAAACATACACACCGAGTGAAATAATTTTTTTTGTTCATTAAGTGATGTAAGTTTAATTTTAATTATTACGAAATTGATCAAGATATAAAGAGTGATTCTTTATTATCGGTGACTAACACAGACTAAACTCGCTTTTACGGCCGAAATACAGAACGTAAAAAAAGAATTTTAAATTTATGATACCAAAAAATAAATTTTCCCGACTCTCACTTTTCTGAAATAAGGCATGTTTATCATTGAATGCGTGGTAGTTCTCTCCCCTCGAAGTTCATATTAATGGACCTTTATTGAAACGAGCAATTTCTCGATATACTCCATATCTGATATTCGCAAATGTCGATAGTTTCAAAGCAAAGTTATACTATGCAAATCATTTTCTCTATCGATATATATACAATAAGAATAATAATATATAGACGATTCAACGTCAAGCTAAACAAGGCTCTGCCTAAAAGTTCTATTGATGTAATTCATTGATTTTCAATTGAAAATTTTCCTTTTCTGATGCCCTTCATCATCATATCTGGCCTTTTTAACAACTTCAATATGTTAACTACAAATAGAATTTTTGAACCAGAAACAACGCTAGTGTTCGATTTACAAAGTTTGTTCCAAAAAAAAAAAAAAAAACAAATTCGACCAACCCGATTGAATTCTCAATCAAATTGTTGGTAATGGATGGCTAATCCTTGATCCTAAAAAGTTAGTAAGGTACTTTTACAAAATTTAATATAACGAATTCAAAATATCAGTGTTCAAAGACACGCTAAAAAACATTAAAAGCTAAAAAATTCGAGAAAAAATAGCAAAAAGTAATGTGAGCTTTGAAATGAAGATGGACCAAATGTTATGCGACTAATTATAAGATTCATTTTTCTTGAATATAACAAATTTAACTTAAAATGCATAATCGGATATTGGGCATTCTTTCAGAAAACAAATTTGAAATAAATCAGTTCACCTTCTCTAGATTGAATTCTTGTCCACTATTTTAAAACTAGATCCGCCGTGTTAAATTTAAAGTTAAATTTCAATCGAATAATTAGTTTGAAATTTGTTTTACTGTGGTAGAACTCTTCGATCCAAACACTTGATCTTACTCTGGTTCAAAGACTGCAATTGATATCGGCATTTTCACGTTTTCAAAAGAGTCAAATGGAATGAGAAAGCGAAATAAAAAAAGAAAAAGAAAAAAATGTTATATGACCATAAAGTTATTCAATTGGCTTAATAGGAATTTAACTCAGAACTTTGTTTGGAACGACGTGGGTTCGCCTATATACATATAGTACAAGAATATAAAAGAAAAGTTTTGAAAAATTATTCGAATCACACGTGTTTATGCGCGTCCTACGTCTATATGGAATTCGGGATCGTACACATCATATCTCTGTCGGAACTTTTCTTCTCTCTCTCTCTCTCTCTCTCTCTCTCTCTCTCTCTCTCTCCCTCTATCTCTCTTCCTATCCTTTATCGTGCATACGTGAGTGTGTATGTGTGTGTGTGTGCGCGCGCGCGCGCTCGCGTGATCCGATGTACATACGTTCGTATTTATATATGTATGTGTATAAAACAGATGGGTTACATGACGGTCGTCATACCGCCGGACATCATGGACGAGGCGTCGGCCGAGGGCCTGATGGCTCACGAAGGCGGCAATATCAAGTTGCGCTGCGTCGCCACTGGCTCACCCGAGCCAAACGTCACCTGGAGGCGCGAGGACGGCCGTCCGATCGTCCTGCGCGAGAGCGGGCTGAAGCGACGTAATATTCATATATATATGCCTAAATAATTATTATTATTATCACTATAATATTATGCTATTATAACTATGTGTATAAGTTATATCATTCCCATAAAAATCCATATAACACACATTTTATTTCCATCTCTCTTTGGTCGACTATTATACGTCCCTCCTTCCGCTCGTCCCGCCCGATGCACTGAGATTCGATAACGCCGACCGTGATCTCCGCTCTAATTATCCCCGAGCGTCCCTATAAAGCCGGAATATTAGATTAATTTAATGATAAATTCCGATTCGTCGTAGGAAATTTATTGAAAAGCGGGCGATCTCGTTTATTGAATTTTGCGCGGATTATGCGCGCGCTCGCGCATAATATATGAAAATATATTTACAATTATACAGGAGCATAATAAATTCGCCTGTTATGGAATTAGAATCAATTGAACGTACAGCGTATAATAAAAGGCTTATGTGAAAGCCGAATTAAAATTTGATTGCCCTCTACAAGCCTTATGTATCAGTTACCTTTTACACCTACATATGTATATTTTCAAAAAATGTCGCATATTTTGGGTGAATTATTATGTAACAAATCTTATTCTATATACTTTCAGATCGATTTCTTTTGTACATGTCCATCAAAACTAGAAAGAATAGATATTTTTTCTTACAAGCAATTAGAACCCATTTAATAAAACGCACTCTTACACGAACTTAAACACCTGGCTCTTTTCCTATATAAGATAAAGTATGATTATTCGCACGCTTATAAAAAAATTAATATTATATATGACACAAGAAATGTTTCGGAAGACGTTGTGATACATCCAAATATCTACTAGTTAATTAAGACAAATTGAAATACTTTACTTTATAAGATGTATGTGAGAAAATTTTTTTTGGGGGACAATAAAATTAAATTAGGAATCATTTTAAATGAACGGAGAATAAGTATTATTGTCCGTTCCACGCTATACTACCTCCTGAGATCGTCAGTAAGGTGGCACATGGTATAATCTTAGAGTTACGCTACTCAATCGAAAATCGAAGAATTTATAATGTATATAATGATGCATAAATTAATTGCGAAAAGAAAATCTTGCATTCAAATGAGGAATTTGAAATTTACCATTGCATAGATCTTATAAAATGATATAACGATTCTGTTTACTCAGGCTAGATCTAGAGAAAAACTTACAATAAAAGCTGTTCTCTGTTCATTTAATTTTATTTACAATTTTACCTTCCTCTTTCGAAACTATTCCTCGCATTCTTATTATAAAACAAAGTCTTCAAATTTAGCTTATACCCTATAAGATATGTCGATGTAACACTTTCTGAAACCTCTCAAGTGTCTTTAAAAAAACGAATAAAATTTTATTTTCATAAAGATTTGACACTTTAATTTCGTTACAATATCCCTATTTTTTGTAGTGTTAAATAGATTAACGTTTAGAAAAAAGTCGTTCAATAATTACACAAGAAAATTAGTAATAAATGTTAAAAAAAATTTTTTTATCATGTAATCGAACAGAGCTTTCAACCATCCCTTATACACGAACAGGCTTAGTATGTCTAATCTTAGATGTCACATATAGCTGATGAATTGAATTCTTGAACAAAGTCCAAACTTTTTGAAATTAATTAATCAATTGTATTATATAAATATTTTTATGTTACTTCAAATAAAGAAAATTAAAGCATTTAGAAAAATCAATAATTTGTTTGCTTCACTATTTACATAAACATTTATTTTATTCGAATAAATTTTCTTCTCAGTCGACAGAAATACGATCAGTGCGTTAAGTGTAGAAAAATAACGATGAAAAAAGGATATAAAACCGGGCATATGGCTTTCAAATGATTATTGATTAATATCATTAAATTAAAAAAAATCGATTTCATTAATATAATAAATACATCTTTTCGCTTATAAAATATTTAGTGGAATCAGTTCAATATGTTTCTTAGTATATACCGTAATTATAAAGACATAGTGTTACTAATATTATCGAAATTGCAAAGATTTGAACATTTCAATCAACCAGTTTATTAAAAAATTTGGACAAGTAATATTTCCCATCAATTTACAATTTGCCATTTTTTTCTTTTTATTTAAGTAATAAACTCGATTGTTGTTGCTGTCCCGATATTGGAAACTTCATGCATTAGAAGAAAATTATCATCCTTATATAATCCTCACAAAGGAAAAGCAAGGTCTATTTATTCGACGGCGAAAAATTGCGAGAAATACCCGTCGTCGGATTCCCAGGATTCATAAAAAGTCGCGACTCGAACTTTATTATAATATAGTGCACTTCTCTGCGCCGCCCGCGCAGCGTCTATTATATACGAAGCGAAATTCCAAAGGGTCCTGGGAACTTCATCGATGCCCTCCTTCTCCCGGCTCGAAAAGTTTTTTCGTATCCCGATCAAAAATCCAGTCGCTCGGTAGCATAGAGAAAGAGGCGCGATTGGTACACATTAACACCGACCTGAACTCGCACACTTTCCATAATTAATAATAATAATAAGAAGAAGAAGAAGAAGTTTGTATAAATGCACGCGCAGATTAATTCAATGGCTTACGTTTACCATCGCCGTGTCCCTAATCTACCGCATTAAAAAAAATAATTAAAAAATAAAGTAAATCACCCTAACGCATTCGAAACTTCAAAGCTTCCGTACCATGAATGATATGAGCCTGTGGTTGCGCATATAGCGCATTATAGAAATATATATATATATATATATATATATATAGAAAGCCCCCCCACACAGACACAGGATACATGTCAGTCGAAAGCGCTCGCGTATTCCAATTTCAAGAACGCGTCGCGATCTCGGCGAGCGTGGAACCACGGCGCGTGTGCTCCTTCTCCCTCCATCCCTTCTATATGTCACACAGTTCCCTGCTCCACTCTATATGTATGTATGTATGTATGTATATATATATATATATATATATATATATATATATATATATGTATATATATACTAATATAATAGATATAATCGCCGAGAGTGCGCATAACTGATAATGCGATTGTGTGTATGTGATAATCGCTGGCGAATCGCGCGCGCCGCAGTACTGGCCAAGTACGAGAACGAGACCTTGGAGCTTAACGGGGTGCTGAGACAAGAAATGGGCACTTATCTCTGCATCGCCAGCAACGGGATACCGCCGAGCGTGAGCAAGCGCTACTCCGTCTTCGTGCAGTGTGAGTATATTAATCATTATGCACGCCTAGCCGGGGATTTGCCACGGCGAACTCAATCTCGGTTCAATTATTACGGTTGACGGAGAGGTACTTTTAACCCGACAATATCATTCCATATGAAAAATGTGAACATTGCTCGTTTCTTTTCTTTTTAATGCTTCTAGTTTTTTTTAATGTTTATAAAGAAAAAGTATATTTTTCACACTTTTAGGAGAGTTAGTGTTGTGACCTTGATAAGGATTTCCTACGAAAGTCGAAACGTTGACGCAAAAAAATAAAAGTACAAATAAATTAGCTTCTATTGATCGATTTGTTTTACGCTCTAATTGTTATACATGTATGTATATACGCATCTTTATCTGTATGAAAAAAAAGCTCTACAATTGCTGAAATTTTGTCACGATGACTAAACACGTATTCATTCGTGAATTATTTTGCGCAAAAAAAGACAGATTTTTTCGTAGTTAAATCGGTCATTTTTTTTAAAACAGCGTAAAATTTCTTTAACAGCTGTGAATAATATTTCCCTCTGACTCTTTTCCAATATCATTCCGTATAGACAGTTTATTGGCTATTTCGGGCTTGACGACTTCTGCTCAGTGTGACTTGAACATTGAACGTCAATTCTATCGGTCTAGCGAGGACTTAATCGACCGCAAGCCAGACGCATAAAATGCGCGTCGTTCGGTAAAAGGAAAATTTTCATACAGAAATCTTCGATTGCTGCCACATAAGATGAATCCCCAATAGCCAGAGCAGAGACTGGATTGTCGAAGCGTTGATGAAGGTCACAACATGTAAAATCTCAATGAAAAAAAACATCAACGGTACAACTCTGATAAGTTGTGTAGACGTTTCTGGGATAAATAGTGTAGTCTTTAAAAAAAAATCACAGCTCTACCTGTGAAACAAACCATCGGGATATTAAATTTCAATAACCTAAAAGTACGGTAAAAGCTTTGAAGATAATGTATAAATCTGCAACAAATTTCCATTTTTTTATTGAATAGTTTTGACTTTCCGGCGAAAATTAATAAGATCAAATAAAAAAAGCCAATGTAAAATTCAAATATTGAAGTATGATACTAATCACCAATTAAAGAATATTTTTTCCCTACTCTATTTCTGCAAATTGCTCCGTCAATTGCATAAAGTAAATTATCTAAGAAAATTATTGATTATCGATGAAATATTATATTAAATTTAAAATATAATCGTATCCTGACTGACGAACGTATCATTATTTAATTACTTTTTGACCTCGTGCAACAATTTACAGTGTACGTAACCTCTATATTCCTCATGAATATTTCAACATAAAACGTATTGAAAAAGGCTAAATATTTTGTCGGAACTCCAATAATATAAACTTTAAAGCAATTTCCAACTTAATTTACCGGTCATAGACACAATTCAACAGGAACTTCATAGGAATTCTCTTCCATGTAGAAATCAGTCAATCGGTAAAAAGAATTCACTCTAGTCCGATCATTAATTTACAAAGTTATAGACTTGTACCTATAATGATTCTTAATATACGCCAGAATAATTAATAAAAATGTGCAATATATTTTAATTTTCAATTTTTACGATGAAGCAAAAACTGCTCGGTTTTGTAATCGAAAAAAAAATGAAAATTAATTTTTAATTCACATTTTTCTCGTAAAGAAACCATTTTCTAAACGGCTAAAAGAGTAGTTTATTATTTTATATTATACACAAGGAGTTTGCGTATACAAAAAAGAATGAAAAGAATAACTAAAAATATATTGTAGATCTTTAGCGTCTGACTACGGGGATCTCTATTATGTGATAACAATCGAACAGATTCATATAAAAATTTGCTTTTTAATGAGGCATTTGTTATCGTAATATTTTGTATCATTGGCACTTACGACTAGAACTATATTAACTATCAAACCCTATTTTAATCACTGAAACTGAGAGTGCAAAGTCTTCATGATATTTATTAAATTTCTACTTGATCTCTATTACTTTTCTTACTTATTTACGGAATTTAAGAAAGGTAACTGTTTTCTCAATATCTGTTAATGATAAAGTAAACCATGCAGATATGCCATATATATATATATATATATATATATATATATATATATATATATATATATATATGCCTTTTTATTATATGTACCATTATTTAATAAGGTTACTTAAATCCTACATATCGTATACTATTTTATAGCTTGTGTGACAGTAACTCTCCAAATTGATTCTAATATATCTACATTTAATATATCATTATTTTAAAAAACTGAGATGTTTAAAAAAATTTTAATAGCCACGTTTCCACGTAAAAACACTTCTACTCCTGAAAATAAGCCAGATAAAAAATGGTCCTTTTTCTACTCATTCTATCGAGGAAAATTGTTGGAATTCTTGTATTTTTCTTACAAAATAATACAAAATTTCAAAAAAATAAATAGTCATTTTTAATAGTATTGTCATGTTACAATAAATGGAATTCCTAATTGCTGTAGATTTTATAAGGAGAAAATGATATTCAAAACTATTCGAAAATATCAGCGAAATGTTTTTAATGTTATACTAATTGGTATACACTGCTTAACCCTTTCAGTGGCACATTTTTGTGCGATGTAGGTAATAAAGATAATGTTGGTTTGGCAGACAGATTTTTGGGATCGCTGATATATATATATACATATATATATATATATATATATATATATATATATATATATATATATATAGATTGCTCTAAAGCATCCAGTGTCTTAAGAGAAAAGACTAGAGCGACCTAAAGTTTATAATATTTACGCTATAAAGAAAAAAATAGGGTGTCACTATTATGATGTCCGACATTGAAAGGGTGAAACTAAAATTATCATATATGTTAGAATCATAATATACAGTAAACAGTAGAATTAAATTGACAATTTTAATTACAATTTCTTGTGTATGTGTATTAAATAAATTGTAAGAAATTTATTTCGAATAGTATCTATTGTAACACTGTAATGAAATATTTTATTTGTATGCTATAATTCTTTACTACAGGTCAAAACATTTATTTCATTTATTCTATTTATTTAATTTATTTGAATTTGACGAGGAATTGAATAAAATACTTTTCAAATAAATTTCAATGAGTTCTATCTTACAGATTTGCCAATTATATTTTCTAATTGACAGGAATTGCAACAAATTTTTTAAATAAATAATATTTTAGGTGACGCACTGCTATAATTACCGTAGAAATCATTAAAAAATATATATAAATTTTTCATTACAATATAATTTCAATATAATTTATTGATTAAAAGCTTATATTCTAATGACTGTATTTACCAGGTTGCAATACAAACGTATGATTCTGAACTATTTTCAAAAAATTTCCAAGCTCTTTGAAACCTCCTCCAACTGTCGAAACTAATGATACGTTGCGAAATTTTGATTTTCACAGAAGTGATTACTATATATATATATGTGTGTGTGTTATTACTATATATATGTGTGATACATATATATATATATATATATATATATATATATATATATATGTATATGTATAACATACTCAAAAAACAAAGCAGAAAAAATATCTCTATATCCCGAACTATTTTCTATAATAAACGTAGCGCGACGCGCGCCGTTGTCCCCGCCAAACGATATATGTTATATACTATATATATATATATATATATATATATATATATATATATATATCCCCTTCATATCGATTTAAAAGGTGCGAGCTCGAATATATAGTCGAGAAACGCTCTAGCTCGGATTATAGTGGCTGAACCGATTGTTACTACACTGCTCTTCTCGTCAGTTTCGCAGGCGCAGCGGGCTTTAAAGCCCCGTCGATTTACGAAGGCTGTAAGCCTTGTTGGCGCGAATTATACGGGACTCGGAATGGGAAACGGCTTAAAATTAGACTTTCGCAAATAAATATAGAACGTTGCGTGGAATTTTAACCTGTTATATTTTTGCTGCCTACCGATTCTAATCTCGGTATTGTGTACATTTCTAATGGAACGAAAAGAAAATATGTGAATATAATATTCAAGTGCCGTGTCGATTTGACGATTAGCATGAATATTAGTTTTTTACAACGCACGTTTATATGCAATAATTTTTCGATAAAATTAAATTTCAAAATGAGATGATATATTATATGTACAATATTTTTCTTAGTAATACGAAAGCACCTTTATAACGCCAGGATGGGAATCTTTATTATTTATTGTCACTGAACATAATATAAAAATCAAGGATCACAAATTTCAATAAATTTAATACCGTCTATATATTATTTATGTAGTATAAAATAATATTTTTAACAATCAGATTATAAAGTATGTGTAAATTTACGCATTGATAATACACGCTCTTCGTATTGTTTTCAAGATAATATGTCGAAATACGGGATTATATATAAATCATTTATGTGTATATCGAAAATTTACGATCAGTACATCCTACTTGAATATAAGCTCAGTATTTCGAAAAAATAATAAATTTTTCGGGAAACATTTCTAAATACTACGTCAATGATAATACAATGGTCATCGATTATATTTAAAATCTCAATAACCAAATATACATTGATATTAAAATAATTATTAATATTTTAGATGCGGCATTAAAAACTGAATCGAAAATCAGAGATGCATTGTAAAAGAGACTAGAGTGAGAAAAAATTATAAAAGTGAAACCATATCTTCCCTCTCTTTCTCTCCCTTTATTTTTACCATACAGTGATACAACTGTACATTGTGCGTGTGGGCGGGGGGGGGGGGGGTGCGTGCGTGCGTGCGTGTGTATGCATCACTGAAATGCAATTTCCTCAAAAAAGTTTTCACCACATATATACATTTATATATGAGCGATACTTTTTCAGAATCGAACCGTATATGTGGACTCTCTAACGCTATATTAGTGACTCCGAAAAAAAAGAAAAAAAATTATGCGAAATGATCACGAGATTGATACCTTCTCTTCTCCTTACATACAGTCCAGCCGTCGATTAAGGTGACGAATCACGTGGTCGGCGCGCCCATCAATAAGGACGTCGTGCTGCAGTGCACCGTGGAGGCCTCGCCCCAGGCCATGAATACCTGGTACATAAATAACGGTAAGGACCAGCACAACGGGATTTTTGTCCGTTTCATTCACAATCGGGATTTCGTGTCCAAAGCCAAGGTATAAGACCGTACGGACGAATTTTTGCGACGTCCTGATATTGCAAGAATCTTGGTTTTAGTTGGCAATACTGTGGAAATATTATTTTATATCTGTATAATGCGTCTAAAATTTAGAAAGTTTTATGAAAAAAATTTTTTAATTTTAATACAAGTTTTGAATTTCATAATTTAACTCGACAGATAATTAGGACGTAAAAACGAATTTAGAAGAATAGTGTTATTAACTATTTTTTTATACAACGAGAGTCGAAAAAATTATCTTAAATTTGTAATTTTGAGATTAGACCGGTGTAAAATACTTTTATATAGATGTATTTTTTAAATTATCTAAAACGTCCGCGCGTATAATGAATTAATAGAAACGCATCCACGCATTTTAATTTATCTCGAGAATGTACTGGCCTATAGTACGTCATATATAATAAAATAATTTTCTTTTGTTTTACTTTTTCATAATTATTTTTATAATGTTTTGATCAATTTAAAGTTATTGCTTAGAATGACCTGGATATTAACAATTATTGTTCATTAAAATATTTTCTCAGGTTTTTTATAGTTAGCGGTATGTATTCCCATATTCAGTAAAAGCTCTTACAATTTTAAAATCTAAGTTGACATTCATTAAGGAAATAACGTAATTCAATCAGTTGTGAAAGCTAGGTTAAAATAAAGTTACAAAAATTTTAACATTTCACTTCTTTTAAACGTATAATATTCAAGATTACGAGCACAATTTTTCGTGAAATACGAATCTAACGTTCAAATTAATAGTCCAAAACTGAAAAAATAAAATACCAACTATTCGTTTTACGAAATATTCAGTCCGTATTCTTTCATTTTTCGCCTTCAAAAGGGATGAATTATTAAACAGCCCTAAATGTCGACATTTTACATTAAAAATATTTTAATAGATCATCAAATTGTACACTATATATTTATTCAAATCAAATTACTTTCTTACCAAAGCTAAAACAATAGGCAAGACGAAAGCAAAATGGATAACCAAAATCGTACATAAGATCAAGTCAATGTATTAATAAACGATATTTTTTTAACAATATAAAAATATATACTAGATCTCCTATTATTTTTTCATTATGACGCAGTATATCCTTACGATAATCGTCACTGCATAGCGTACCAAGAATTTTTTTCTATATATAAAACAATTTCGTTATTAATGCAAGCGCGGGCTAAGATTGCGCGACAGTTTTGAAATTTTTTTTAAAAACGAAATCGTCCCAGTGCATATCCGTAAATTGATTAATTCGAAAGGGAAAAGTCGAATAACGGAAGTTGTTCAGCGTGCTTCAAATATTTACTGCAAATCCGTCAAAGTAATAGATGCACGTACGACGATGCAGCGTGAAATTATTCGCTTGCGCATTCAACATGTAATTCACGGCGCGGATTTAAAGACGGATAAATCAATCGAACGACCCCGTTCTGCAAATGCATCCACTAAAGGTGGATATATATATATATATATATATATATATATATATCTCTCTCTCTCTCTCTCTCTCTCTCTCTCTCTCTCTCTCTCTCTCTCTCTCTCTCTCTCTCTCTGCGTGTGGTAGAATTAGCGTACCCAAAAAAAAAATCACAAAAGATCGCGCAGTCACGTACTTTAGATTGGTTTTCAAGCGTCGCGGTGAGGCTCGTGGGGGTCTTGGTATTTGGGAGATGGCAAGTTCCGCCCTCGCACGTGCCGCCAAATTAACGCATTGTATAACGGCTGAAATTTTCGAGCGCGACGGAAACGGGCGCACGGACCCGAACGGATGGGAAAAAATATTTTATGTTGCCTCCGACCCCAACCACCCCCTTTTCCTCGCCGCCCCCCCCCCCGCTCTCCGTGTGAGCTGGGCACGGTCTCTGATCGTGATATGAAAAAAGAAGACAAACAGAGAGAGAAATGAGAAATTCAGGCCTCACCGTTGTATTCTTTTTTTCTCGACACCCCTACCCCGCCGCACCCCTGCGCAGGTCCAAAATTGCTGCCGAGCGACAAGTACCTGATGACCGAGCGCCAGACGAACGACTACTCCTGGGAAATGAATCTGACGATACGCTCGCTGGAGAAGACCGACTTTGTCGGCTATATCTGCTCGTCGGAGAACGCGCTGGGCAAGGCCGAGGGAGCGGTTCGACTGCAAGGTATTTATATATATATATATATATATATATATATATATATATATATATATATAATGATTTAATCAAATGTACGGACCTAAATTCCTCTTACAAAAAAATTAATATAAACTATATGTTATAAATATAAAGCAATGTTACGTTAGGAAGATGTGCTGAATTAATATTAGAATGATTCGAAGATTTAAATAATTTCATTTAACAAATAAACTAAATAATATTAGTTTCATAAAAATCTAATGTATTAACAATTTATATACTGTTATATATTGATGTTTATATAAATGTAAAATATACGATGTAAAATTGACAAGGTATTAATTATATACATCACAGAATGTAAAAACCAAAGCTAACCTCGATCTAGAATCTGTTTCCCGGATGAGGCTGAGGCGAATGACATTCGCGTGCAAATATAGAGTTTTACAGAGGGTGGAATAAAAAAAATTTGTTTATCAAATCTAGTCGAGGGCAATTCGTTCGCTTGTAAATTTGGCTATTTATTTTCTTTTTTATTTTAGTTTTTTTTTTATTTTTATATAAACTAAAAGGATACATTAGCGGTCAGATAACCTGGTAAATGCTGAAAAACCACTTCTTTAAACTTTATCGCGCGCGCGAGCATGTTAAATTGGCTGGGGATATTAAACGATCTCCGTGAATGCATGAAAACTGATGCTTTTAACTACCAATTTGCGAAGTTAAAGTAATTCACGTAAAATTCTATAAATGCATATTAAAATGTTATTTTTAACTTTCGTATAATTAGCATTAGTTGAATTAATTTGCGCGAGCTTTAATTAAATAATTTTTGCTCTTCGTCGTAATATTTCTATAGAGAAAATTAGTTTTATATCAATTTTTTTAGATAAGACGGAGCAACGTTTCGTCGGCTTTAATACGGTAGCCTCAATAAGTCTTAACTTGGTCGTTAACGAGTCGATATGTAATATCTCGCCAATTAACATTCTTATGTTAATTATTAGGATCTTAAGAGGTTAGTCTATTCAAAATAACGAAACCCTGCTCATTATCTACAAAATTCGTGATATAATTAATTTTCTCGCCGGTTGCGCTGCAAGGTCCATAAATATTTTAATATAATACCCAACGAAATAATTTTTACTGCGACGTAAAAAGCAATGGTACTTCGCAGTTCGTTAATATAAATGAATTTCGGATTAATTAATTTTTGTGCAAATTTTCAAATGCGAGCAAATTGTTTTGCAACAACTGTTATTATTTTAATAAATGAGTACACTCCCTTCATCCGTTGAATGAAAAAATAAACACAAATTCTATTTTTAAATCTTCAATCATATTAGACATACTTTTAAATATTATTTAATCTTAAATAAACAAATTTTTCATGTTAACCAAAAATTTGATTTATATTGAATTTTACCATTTCAATTAATACTAAAGTAAGAGTTACAAATTAATTTCGTATTTATATGTATGGAACCTTTATATAAAAGCCTTTTAACAAGTACAACATCCTTTCTATTATAAATATCGAAAATAAGTTTTTCATTTTATAAATTTATCGTTTCCTATATAATTTAATAACGAAAAAGTGTACGCGTATACGTATAAGTATAGATACTACCTCGATCAAAATTGATTTTCTTCACTATTAGAAAATATGAAATCTAATTTGGAGATTCAATGCATAATATAAGCAGTAACGTTTCCATCTCGCCTATCTTCATAACGAAAGCTAAATAAAAAAAAATCAACCGATCAATATTGCAGATTTCAATATCATAACTTAGGCTTTAACGTGCCGTAAATAAAATATTCTGTTTGGGCCATATTATCGTACCGTAATATCATAATCGATCGTGAACTTAAAACATGAACTTAAAAGTAGATTTAAGTGTACTGTCAACTCGATTCAATTGAAGGTTCGCCCCGTTTCTCTTACGAATAGCAATATTTCATTAATAGCACACACGTTCTTAAAAATTGAAGGAGCACCTCTTTCAACGTCCTCTTATCCAGTATTCATATACTCTCATATTTCCTAAATAAACCGAATAATACCGCTCAATAATAATCACCCTCCCTCTCTCTCTCTCTCTCTCTCTCTCTCTCTCTCTCTCTCTCTCTCTCTCTCTCTCTCTCTCTCTCTCTCTCTCAACCTCTCTTTATTTTCGTATCGTTGATTGTCCGTTCTTCTATGTCTATGAGGCAAACGCATGTCTATTTAATCCAGAGCAACGTCTCTGGCATATCTGAGCCTCTATAAAATGCTCTCTATCTTAATGCTTCTAAGTAGTCGTCTCTGGATCTGTTTCGATTGTTAATCCATTGAAGGCATTACTCGATTATCAAATAACAAATCAAAATTCAATGGCAACGTTCAATAGCACAGACAAAAGGTTTCGCACTCTCGATCATCCCGTTTGTGCACAGTCAGAAATCACAGCTAATGATCCAACATTGAAATGAGATATCGGCCTTTTAGATCTTGGCCTGCGAAACCTTTACACAAGGACGGTCCTTTATGCAATTTTTTCGACCTACGGCGGATGAGTTTCATCTATTATATTTTACGAGAGGCTACTGATTCCGTTTGAAGGCCAAGTTCTCGAAAATTTCTCTCTTGGCTCTCACTGAACTCTCTTTAGCTCTCCTGGTTCTCTTCTGCAATCCAAAATCTTAAAAGTAAACAATAGGTCAAATTTCATCTTTAATATTGTATGATGGATAAAAGCGAGAGTCGAAGAGAAATGAAGAGAGCTAAACAAAACCAAAAAATGTTCAATCTCATTATATTTTTAGAAAATTTTTTGATATTCGCTATATAATATCTGATTCTATTTGCTTGAAATACATATTTTTTAATAAATTCAATGACGTACAGTTGACGATCGTAGGAATTTGGATTAAAATGTACTTTTGGATAAAAATTTCAGATTTTTTTTATAAAATTTATATTATCTTGGAAATTAAGCATCGGATAGAAGAATAACAAGAGTGACATTCGATTTATAATTAAATTTTTCATAGGAAAATTGATATTTGCTCTTTGGATAGCACTGGTTCTCTTTGGCTCTTTTTGGCTCTCATCAGATCTCTTTAGCTCTTTTTGGTTTTCAAACTGATTCTCTTGTTTCTTTAGAAGCGAGTGGTCCCTCGATATTATTTGTATTAAATCATAGTGAAAATTAAAACAAATCTGACTATATATTTATATATTTTATTTAGACATAATTTATTGATATTACAATTTTTTCGCGTATACGATCACTAATATTTGATGACTTAAAATATTATTCTGATTTTGTAAAATCCCTTACATAATTTAATGAGAGATATAAATTTTTAGTTTCAAGATGAAAATCAAAATTATATTTTCCTCCATCTAACGTGCACATTGCAACTGCGCCTCTTTTGCCTCTTTGGTATTTAGGAAAAAAACATAGTCATTAAATTTATTCGTTACGAACTAAATTAGGGAGCTGAACCATTCATACTAGAAAGAAAGTATCTACGTACCGAATAAAAAACATACTGCATTATTATTGCATATTTCCATTAATATCATTGTCGGTTTTTCAAAACTCTGATATAAGTATCTTGTGTATATCAAATCCCTGCTCTTTTGTGTTGGCTTTAACACGTCCGTACGACTATACAGTCTATCGCTACATGCCTATGTGACTATGCCAAAGTACAATTTTCTAGGAAATAAAAATATTTACGTATATACAGTGCATATCGATATATGTCTATGTACCTCCGTCTGTGTTGCAGAGCTGCGCGACCTCTTCCCCACGACGACACCGGTGGCGCAGTCCCGGCCCAACGACCTGAGGCCCGGCCGCAAGAAGCTGCACAACCGCGGCCGCGGTCGCAACAAGTACGACCAGCAGCGCCATCATCCGGACGGCGACGAGGGCGGCTCCTCCGGCCCGGACGAGCCCTACGGCGGCAACGGCGTAGGGGGCCAGCACGAGGCCGAGGACGGCGGCTTCAACGGCCCGCCCGGCATCACGACCCTGCAGACCGCGACGCGGGGCGGCCAGCAGCAGCAGCACCAGCAGCGCACCGAGCGGCCGCGCCACTCGGCGCCCTCGGCCTCGCCGCCCTGGATCGTCGTCAGCGGGGCCGCCCGGGGCCTCGGCCACCTCGGGCGCGACGGCCTCGCGGCCCTCCTGCTCCTCGAGCTCTGCGTCTGCGCGATATTCGCGAGGCGGATACTGTAATGGAGGCGCGCAACCGCCGGGGGGGCGCTCGGCCGAGGGGGATGATCGTCTTGGCGCTCGCGGCCCGACGCGGTTTACTTTCGAAACGATTGTAATGCAATACACGCCACCGCGCAGGACAAGTCACGGTTTATATTTTCGCGATATTGACGGATCGTCGAGGAGGTGCAATTTAGGAGCTCCCATGGGGTTTACCATGAGCTCTATAAACATGAAAGGTCAAAATATTACCCGGCGTATCTCTAAGTTTTTCTATTATACGTCATAATTTGTTTCGATTGCATTTACAAACTGTGTTGAAGAAGATGGCCAAATCAATTTTTACCGACCGAGCCAAAAATACTCTCTGTTTTAACTAATTAAATATTTAAACATTAAATTATTGAAGGTTTTCATTAATCGTGACCATCATTTACGTCTATTCTACATTGCTGTGAAGTGTCACGGAGAGTCCGTGAAGCCACGTGGAATTTGGAAATTTGTTAAAATTTAAAAATTGTTACAAGTTCTGGTAATGAAATTTTAAAAACGTTCCATTTCCGTGAGACTTGGTCATTTCGCTGGTCATTTTGCATTAACGTAAAATAGACGTAAATGAAAAATACGATGAATTAACATGATTTATAATGCAACATTTACATGTAATATTTTTTTAAAACAAAAGCAACGTGTACTCAATCGGTATAAAAGAGCCGTTAACATCCGCTTAATTTGGTTCGGCTTTTCTGAATAAGCCGAGCGTGAAGCGCGGCTGTCGATGTCCAGGCAAGTAGGTTCAGAGAGGGAGGGAAATCGATATATTCAGCCTCTCGTCAAGAGGAGATCTCAAAGAGTGTACATATTTTACTGACAATTATTAAGAAGTGCATATAAGAGTTTGTAGAAAATTGAGGTTAGTTGAGAGATTAGCCTAACGTTAAATGAACCTTTCAGGGCCTATATATTAAGTTGCGCGCTGCATTTCAATTCGACATCCATTTGAGAAGATCGCTGGACGGATTGGCTTAATTTTTTTGCACAAACTCTACTTTTAATCATGCTTCCTAAATTCGTGCGAAAATCATCTACTTCGCGTTCACGTATCTTATATCGTAATGTACTGTTTTTAAACTTATTCCGCAAAATTTAGTTTTCTTTTCTCTTTAGATTGCGTACAGTATACGCAATGATTCCCGCGTTTAGACTCGCAGTGCATAAAGCAAACACTTTGTAAATATTTATTCCGCGTGTAAAGTGATCATTTCAGCACTGATGATCTAAATGCGAAAATCACGGCCCTTAGTTTAGAAATAGCACCTTACGATTCAAATGAATCGAGTAGACGATTTATGAGCTGGTGAAATTTAAAATTTAAGTGTCGATACACTTACGAGCCCACGTGTATTGCATACACGGAAAAAATATTGAGTTCTAGATGCCTCTATACCTCGAGCTAATAGGCATCAGGTTTAATTTTGAACGTGAGCGTCCAACTTGGACATTAGACATTAGAGAAGTTCTATGTTCTTATATTCCAAATCTAACTTGTAAACATCTATATATCATGAAAGTGTATCAAGTAAATTACTTGCGCAGGTACGTAACGCCTAAATTTTATTTTTGTGTACTATGTTTTTTTTCAATCTGTTGGGCAAAAACTTGAATTTTCGTGCCTAATTTCCAATTAGTACATGATGATTCCACCAATGGTTTCATCCATTCGTTTCCACGAATGAATCACGACAAGTCTAAATTACTATAAGCAGAAATTCAAGGCCAAGCTTTGTCCACTCAATTTAGAAATAATGTTTTTTAAATTTCAATAATAGTCCATCATCGGATAAACAAATAAAGAAAAGGAAGATAGAGGAATGCTGATCCAGCGCGGTTGATCCGTGCTCGTGCAACAATGATCGCCTTTCGCCCTTATGTGTCGAAATTTTCGATCTTTATTTTTTTTTCCTCATTTTGACGACTCCACGTGAGCAAAGTTCACTAAAATTAGTTAGTAATCAAAAGCACCGAGTCAAGGCTGGTGAAATTCTTTGTGCACATTCTCATGCGAATAGCCTGCGTTATGTATTTTCGTTAAGCGTGCTCGGCAGTGTAGTTCTTCAAACAGGTACTTATGAAGCACATAAAGCAAGCATGGGAATACGGGTTTTGGGTAAAACGTTCAAAAAAAAAAAAAAAAAAAAAGAAATAACGACCAATAATTTCGTCTATCTAGCAGAGCCGCAACTTTTGCGTAACAGGTCCGTGAAAGGCAGTACTCATTATAATATATAATAGGACTAGAAAAAAAGGATAAGGATCGCAGTGCCGTCGCCGTTATATATTTCTCATGTATCGCGAATGGGTCTTCCTTTACAGTTACAATACGTCGTCGGCGTGCTCGCGCAGAAATATATATATATATATATATATATATATATATATATATACATATATATACATATATATACATATATATACACATATAAACATTAGAATGAAGAAATGCGATGCCACGCAACCACGCGGACTTATATAATCTATACAATACACGTACAATACGTTCGCGAACTTACTATGAGAACGAAGAGCTAGCTTCCGACGAGCTATATAAATATTATGAGCTACGCGCACGCACGCGCATGGGCTGTGGATTTGATTTAATTGTTATTAATCGTCACTTGTAAATACAGATTTATCGGGGAGTCATACGTATATATATATATATATATATATATATATATATATATATATATATATATAGTGGTTAAAAAAATCACGGTTGTATATATATGCTCACATATAAGTAATTCTCGATATTGAGAGGTAAGGTATAAACATACATATACATGTATTGTACATTCAATGTTGAATTATTAGTTCCGACGTTACGAATCGAAAGACCGCGTGGCAGAATTATTGGCGTTCCCGCAATTGTGTTTTTCTGCTAATTTGCGAAAAATTTGAAAATCTATAAAAGTACTTGGCAGATTTCGGAAATTACTCTGTCCCTAGTCTTCATCACGCAAAGAGAGTTCATAAAAGTTTGATGATAGATATATGTACGAGGCTAAGTCAGGTAACTCGTTTTATCGGGAATCATCGTGAAAATACGTTTCTATAACTAAATATAGATACATATATAATTGGATCAGAAATAAAGATACTCATTGTAAGTCGAAAAATAGCATATTTTATTAAAGCTAGAGAGTTACCTCGCTCAGTCGGGTCAAAATCCGTCGGCCAAGTGTCACGAACTCTTCTCGTTAGATTGCACGTACGAGAAAAACTTATCGATTGTTTTTCACTACATAATTGATAATTTGCCAAAAAGCTGGAATGCGATTCGCGATGATTCTCCAACAAACTGATTCGATTGTGAAAAAATAATTCTATTTCCAAACCGAGCGCGTTGTGCTTAATGTGAATTTCGCTGTTTCTTGATTTAAAGCATTATGTATAAGTGTTTAAACAGCAGATTATTGCAGAAATAGAATATATGGAATTCCAATTAATATCTATGCAAAATACATACAAAAAACAAAAAAAAACGATAAGTAACTGCATTGATCGAGCGTTTTCTTTGGACGTATACGTTTCCCGAGTGTAATATGTACTGCATTTACCGCTTAACAATTTGTGTATATCGAAAGCACGTAAGAAACTATGCTGTACGAATGCGAAACACAGATTTTGATATTTTGAAATTAGAAGGGTAGCTTCAAAGGTTTATCAGATAACCAATGGGTTGAATGATAGAAAGTTAGATATAGAGCGAGAAAGTCGAGGTGAATAAGAGATGAGAAAAGGGGAGTAGATGAAAAATACACGAATTTTTGGTCCAAAATTTTTATCAAATGAAAAAAAAAATGAGTTCACACGTAAATGAAAAGAAATTCAACGAGTTTTGCCGGTCCAGTAAAGATTTCATATATTAGAAAGAAGGAAATAAACTTTTTGTAAATAATTTATATATATATATATATATATATATATATATATATATATATATATATATGCATATAATCTATATCTATATATAATACAGAGTATATCCTAGAATATAAGATAGAAAACGAAAAAAATAAAATTGATGAAATTGGTCGCTTTGGTAATATGTAAAACTTTGTTTGGTTCTGTGATGGCGGGTGCGAGAAAATATATGCTCTATAAGAATTACTCGAATGAGTGCCAATGATACGAGTTAAAGATATCGGCGTTCGCATAATCAAATAATGTATAGATAAGAGAAAGTGGCGCCTATGGCAAGTATGATCCATTTTTTCTGTTGGAAAAATGAACTTGCATTACAATGTCACACGCGCGCGCGCACGCACACATGATATAATAGAGCTTTAATGAGAGGTGGAATCGTGAAAACCGCTGCGCGTCAGCAAATCTATGTGAAATCTTTCATGTTTTCGTAAACTCTCGGCTCTTTTAAAGTAATATTGAAACTTATTAGCATAATTTTATTCTCTATCTTGATAAGGTAATAATTATTAGGCATATTAACATTTTTTACTATTTTATCGAAACTTAACAATATATGAGACAATACAATTTATTACATTATTATTATACATTATTACTATTTATTACTGGCTTGTTTATAATGAAAAAATTTTAATAATTTCTTAATCTTTTTGGAAAATCAATTTTTTCTTACTTTTGTTTTAAACGAGTCGATATTTATAAATATTAATTATACAGCATACATAATTATGAATTTCGGCTTTCATAAATTTAGTTCTAGCTTATACTGTTTTGAAAGAAATGTTTTAAAGATTTTCATTTAAACTGTTTTAATGTCTCGGAAAAATGCAATCAATCGTGCAGAAGTATAGGATTTTATATAAAGAATCTAAAATATTATCCTTTAATATTTACAATCAATTAATTTTTAAAATATTCAATTTATAATAAAAAAATTATTAACCACTCTAATTTAGAAAAAAAGTTTGATTTAGTTATACATTTAAAACAATATTTTCCGTTCTGAATTAAATATTTTCTTAAGTGAAAAATATTTTTTATGAAATAAAGAAAATATTAACTCGATCAAAAAAGATTTTGCGTAAATCAAAGACGGCTTATCTTAAATCTATAGTGAATATTTTATTAATTTATGAAAATAGTTATTTGGCACAATTAAATAAAATAGTTAGTTCATAATGGAAAATATTTTTTTCAATATTATCAATTATTAAGTATAATACTTGAAGTTATCCACAAAATGTGCAGCAACACTAATTGAATGGATATGCATACTGTTGTGTGTGTGTGTGTGTGTGTGTGTGTGTGTGTGTGTGTGTGTGTGTGTGTGGGTGGGTGGGTGTGTGTCGTAAACGATTCGTGGGCTGACAAAGTACGAGCGAACGACCGACCGACCGACCAATAGACTATACTAAAACCCCAGCAAGAACGACTGACCTACGAATATATAACGCATCCATACTCGGTTGAAATCCAATTCAGATATATATATATATATATATATATATATATATATATATATATATATATATATATATTAACGCATGTACGCAAAAAGCCGAACCGACTTCTCCCCTCCTTCTCTTTCCAGATCCGGGCTCAATTATCCACATTATCATAGCCATCAGAGAGGGACTGGCGATGCCGCATTCGCGAGGGGCAGACGAACCACACATTGACTTCTACTACTACGCGCGCTCGAGGCGCATGCACAGAGAGAGAGAGAGAGAGAGAGAGAGAGAGAGAGAGAGACAGAGAGAGAGAAAGAGAGAGAGAGAGAGCATATATGAATTTATATACAGAGGCGGATCTCACGACCGCGCGCTCCACAAGTAATGTAATACCGGATTTTTCGTGCTGGCGGTTCAAGGAAGCGCAGTAGTGGTGGAGGGGTTCGGGCTTTTCGCCTAGATGCAAAATTCGCGCCGTAATGCATACTGCAGGGATTACTGCGCGAGGGCGCAATGTTAATTAAGCCGCACTGCTCTGCGCACCAACGGTCAGTGTTATATATATATATATATATATATATATATATATATATATATATATATTCTCCGCGTTACAATATACCATGCGTCCTATATATATCGACCGAGATGCGGAGGAGCCGGGCACTGCAGCTGTATATCGTAGACCTATATACGCAACGCGTCTTTTATAAATATTTAATATACTTTTCGCATGGGAATTTAATTAATATGCGGCTAATAAAATTATCGGTTAATAAAATATCAATAAAATCCTCTATTTTTCCTTTAAAAAATGTTCATTTCATTTAAATAAATGATAATATGATACATCATATAGTTAAAAAAAACACAGTACTTTTGATTAATATTTTTATTAGAAAAATAATATAAATAAATATCATAAAGTAAAAGCTAAAAAAGTAAATAAAATGGCACAATTCTAGTGCCGTTTTCAAAATTTTTAGTTTTCCATTGGCTGTCTAAATAAATTAGGAGTATTGCTTCGAATTATTTAAAAAATTTTTAAGATATATTATATTCTGAAGTGTGAGGTCAAAAGTCTAAATTAATTTTATTATGTGCTCGTGATTGGTAAAATAACTGGTGATATACGTTTCTATTGTACACTTGTACAATTCTAGTTTGTTATGCATTGTATTTAATTTCTGCTTTGTATTGTACGTTTCTTGCTTGACATTAGAAGATCTGAAACAAAAATGTATGTAGAACATAAGATATGTGTTGTAAAATGATCTTGAAAAAATCGCTACTATTTAAAATTTTTTTTGATTCTCAAAAATTTTTAATGGAAGACGTGAATACATAAAATTTTCACAAAACCAAAAATAAGAGCTTTTAATAATTAGCAGCAACAATTTTCTACATATCGTAACTGTTAAAAAAAGCTTCATTTAATATATACAAGGAAACTCTTCTTTTTATCGTAAAAATTAATATATTATTTATTAATACAACTTTCATCCTGATAATAACAATATTAAATCAATCATAAAAAAAATTTGTTCAAAAAACGATAATTATATACCTAAATGAATGGCCAATAATTTTATCTAATTAAATCTTTATTGTATCATTAATATTAAAAAAATTTTAATTACATATATTAATTTATTAAAGCCCAATATATATTTAAATATATAATTGTCTGCATATAAAATCCTATTCTTCAATTGAGTATACCTTTGAATTCTGGGATTCTTTGGTTGAAATGCTTTATCAACTCTTGACAATTTCAATTATTACCATCATATACAATAATTATAGGATAATAAAGAATATTAATTATTTAACATTCTATATCGTATCGCGAGACTATATAATTTCAATATAATTATCCACCATATTTACAGCTGCAATATATCCGTATATAATGTTATGTTGCAATAAATTATAATTTTATGTTTATTTCAAATAATAATTTTGTATGATTGAATTCGAAAGGAACGTTCAATATAAAATTTAATTACGAATTCCATAGGTTAAATTACTTCCATATTCTCTGTTATGGAATACGATTATATTGAACTCAGGCACCTATTCTGACTTCCAATTTTACTAAATACGTTCGATCACAAAAATAAATTACCAAAAACTGTGTTCGTTTTTAACTCGTCGCGTTCATTTTTGATTACGAGCTCGTATATATATATATATATATATATATATATATATATATATATATATATATATATATATTTAAGCTTTTATTATACAAATCATTCGACTAAAATAATTTTTTTGAATAACATTACACATTTTGTGCATATATATATATGCGCGCGCGTGTGTGTTTGTGCGTGCGTGCGTGCGAGCGCGCACACCTTAATCATTATAATAAATTTAATTCAATGCACCTTAATCATAATAATATTACTATTTTTTATTCGTAATATGCCTGCTTTTATTCCAGTACAAAATAATAAAATGTCTAATAAAATTATTAACAACGTAGAAAAATTTTTTGTTTGCGTTACAACTCTAAGAGTGATTTTAAAAGATAAAGCACAAAAATGAATAATGTAAAAATATTAAGCACGAATTCCATTTACGAAAATTGATAGAGAATAAAATTATAACCGTTGTATAATTTTATTCTTCAATAACTAATTATTTTAATGTATATGAGGCGGTTCGCGATATCGCCACAGCCCTGTAAGTATAAAAAAATGTAAAAATAAGTATTAAATATATATATATATATATATATATATATATATATATATATATATAACTAATATATTAGTACCGAGCGAAACCGAATACAAAAATAAAATCACAAAGGTGCTTTAATTATTAATTCGCGTACGTATGAAATAATTTTCGCCTGCATAAGAGCGATGGTCACGACAATAAATATATACATACGTCTATGGTATAATAAACTGGATCAGAAATTCAATATTTCAATTTTTACTTGTTTTAAATCCACTAATGATCAAATGTATAAAATTTTTACCCACGACGTGTACGCTTTCGATACGATATTAATTATATCATCGAGCTATATCAACAATTAATTAACACTATCAAAAGGTACATGTCTTATACTCTATATATTTCACACAGCTTGTTAATTATAATCAACTTTAAAAAAGAAAGCCCAATAATAGCCGAGTGTGATTTTTGTGCTGAAAACAAAAAAAAGGTGTCATTTCGTATATGTGCGTATATCTTGTGTTATAAATTCAATAACAGTTGAAACAAAGCAATAGATGACTTTTATATATATACAGAAGAAGAAAATACTGTTTCGGCATTAGCGTTTATATTTTTCCACTTTATATGAAAATTAAGCATACAATAAAATGGAGTACTTATATCAATATCTCGTCACGAATCTCGATTCTGTTTGTGAACCAATGAAAACTTATTTACAAGCTAAATTGGTTTTTGTAAATTGTCGATGTGAAGAAAAATATTATTTTATCATCGTGAGTTTTACTACATGTATCCAAATTGCTTTACTCGCGATATATGTAAATTGACTTTCAGTTTAAAAGACTTTTAAGTAGCACAAATTATTTCAATTTCAATGCGAGGATTGAATTTATTTTAACTTTTCGTATTGAAAATCATTTACAAACGTCAAAGTAATTATAATGCGGTATATATATATGTGTGTGTGTGTGTGTGTGTGTGTGTGTGTGTGTGTGTGTGTGTGTGTGTGTGTGTGTGTGTGCGTGTGTGTGCGTGCGTGCGTGCGTGCGTGCGTGCGTGCGTGTGTGTGTGCGTGCGTGTGTGTGTGTGTGTGTGTGTGTGTGTGTGTGTGCGCGCGCGTGTGTGTGTGTGTGTGTGTGTGTGTGTGTGTGTGTGTGTGTGTGTGTGTGTGTGTGTGTGTGTGTGTGTGTGTGTGTACAAAATTTCAACTGGTTCGATAAACAAAATTTGTATAATAAAAGCGAAAGGTGCAATTTTTTTATATTAATGAAATTCACATTACTCGCCTGTTAGTATAATATTTAGCGTACAGTTATTATGATATACTTAAACTAAAAACAAACGGCCGCTAACAATAGTTTGCTGATTTTTATCATATTAAATATTCTGCGGTAGTTATAAAAAAAAAGTTCAGGAAAACATTTTAAATGTTCCCATCCAATTGTTTATTAGAAAAAAATACATCCTGCATTTAATATGCATCCTAAGCGCATAAAACATCGATAAAAATTTAACTGAAAATAAATTTTATTTACGCAGTTACTACAGTTCACAACAATTTTTAGCTCGATTGTAAAACTGTATGTCACGGATAGATGCAAAAGATCAACGATATTTCATTGCACCGACACTTGTTAAGCTTACAATCAAATTCATGAACATAGTTGCAAAGATTAAGGAGGGTCACGCACTAGAGATGCAGTAAATTGGTGGTTTTAATGACAGTGATGGAATAAATTTTTATATAAAAATGTTTTATATAGTTCTGAAAATATATAATTAATATATTATATATTAAGTATTCAACTACTGAAAAAAAATTTTGGTCAAAAGTGCTATTTAAGGTCATTCATACACTCTTACTTCAGTCAAAAGAAAATATTTTTATACATTTACGTTTCATTTTCTGTTTATTATCATTATTTATCATTTCTTCTCAATGGTATTTTAATTTTTATTAAATAATCCATCAACTATTCTATTTTTATCAAAAATATAAAAAAATTGACAACGTATTATGTATTTTTCATAGCAAAAAAAAGGTGGGTATTTCAAAATGTAAGTTTCATCAAAACTTTTTTATTTTAAAAAATATGATGATAGACAATTGGACCCTCCTCAATTAAGAAATCTGATTTTAGAATTTCGTCTTCTATCCATAAAAATTTTTTACGCAATTTTCTTTATTTGATAGTACTGGTTACTTAATTATATGAAAATTCCAAAATTGTTCAAAATTTCGTATTAATTTATTTCAAAGCATAAAAAAATAGCAAAATTAGATTATTTTCTTTTTATTATAAATCTATATAAACATAAATTTTCAAAAAGAAAATATATTTTTGTTACAATATAAACATATCAATGCTATTAAAATAATACACTTTGATTTATATTATATATATATTATATAAATATATCTTCAATGATAAAAGATTATTATAATAATAATTAGAAAATATTAACGTCAATGATGTTATTCTAAAAGATTTTTTACCTCGTTATAAGCACTACAGCTACAGTAATCGTTATTAAGGTACAAAAATTATTGTATATTTATATTTCAGAACAAAAAACAAATAATTTCTTCTTATAATTTTTGTTTTATATAGTTATTGCATTAAAAAATATCTTTAAGTTTTAAGGATTCTCTCTGATAGCTAAATGTAACTCTCAAGAACAAAAGTAAAACATCAAAATTTTATTATAAACCCTATCTGGTCTTCCTTAAAAGGTCTTATAAGTTTACGGGCATTTTTTAATTAAATATTTAATAACTAATTACAATATTTAAACTGAAAGTCAAAATCGCTTTCAAAATCTTTACAGAGAAAAAAGGTCAAAAAATATAAATAAATACAATAATTAAGTATTTATAATAAATAACTTTGAAGTAAATACAAAAAATTTAAACAAACAAAATATCATTGGTATGGGATTAGACATTATGAGTTATATCACGTTATAAAAAAGAATGAATAGATATAAAAACAACACAAATCTATTGAATCTACAATTTACTTCATTTTTAAATAAAATTTACAAAAATAAATTGACAAATATAAAAATAATTAAAAAATTTTAAACATCGGCTGAAAATAATATACTCTATAATGACGGTAGATTATTTCAGTTTAATGATATTGATTTTTTAAATTAATACAACATACATCATTCGAAGAAAATAAGCATAAACTTCATGCAGTTTTTGATGTTTTATTCTAGATTTATTTTGAATAATAACTACTGTACGTACAACCATTCCATTTATCCTTGGCACTTCTTTTTTCTCTGGAAAGATGTGTCTTATATTTATTCTTCAATCAACGACATTTGAAAATATTTAGTTTCTAACAACTTATACTTACAAATTAATAATAAAACAAAGCTCTTTTTAACAAAAATATCTAGAATTTGATTTCTTAATATTGTTTAAGAAAACTATTTATATAATGTAATCAAAAATGAAAAAATTTTTTAATTCAAAGGCTCTGATTGAATTTCAATATCAAATTTCAGTATCAAATACAGTAGTTTGTATTTGATCATTTATGAATGAAAACTGATTGCTTTGAGCAATGAATATTAAATATCATTTTATATTCTTTAATAACATCTATCATTCTTTCCAAACTACATAGTGTAAATAGTAGGTAAAGATGTTTCAGAATCTACCATTAAAAAGATTTTTTTAATGAAACATTAGCCAGGTTTTATATTGTAACTTATCAATTATTTTTTAAATAACTGAAAATCAATAACAATAATTGCTTTGGTATAATTAAATGTCTTTCTTTTTTTGAATCTTAAACAAAGTCGAGATACAACGAATAAATAAAATTACCATAATAGAACTGCTTGAATTCTGTTTTTATAAAATATAAATGAAGAAAATTTTGGTTAAAAGGTTAGTTTCTTTATATTAAAAAAAAAAAAATTTTTAAAAACTGCGCACATTATTAACGAAGAGTTCCCTGCAGTAATAAAAACATAAAAAAATAAACGTTTTCTCGTTAAATGATTATGACGTTTATCTTTTTTATATTAATTAAATTGTGAATAATTGCCTTGGCCGAAATTAGGATAATTGGATCAATGAAACAGTTATTCGAGTTTGCTGAATCCAGTTTTAAAATAATATTATCTACTGAACAGCGTGGTAAATATTTGTAAGAAAAAAGAGTGTATTATATATATATGATACTATTAACTTCAGACAATAAAATGTTATTATCGATGTTATTCAACGAAACTGTACAATTTATTTTCCTTATATATTATGTATTCATAAAAATAATTTATCCTATTTGATTATGTCTTGATATTCCGCTTATGAGATTTCAGTCTTCGAATATTTTCTTCTTGTTCTTTCATTAATGATACTTTTAAATCTTCTAAATGACTTTCATAATTTACAGACTCAGCAACAATATCTAAATTCTCCTTTTCAATAACAGGTATTGATTTACCAACTTTATTTAACATTTTTTCAAAAACTGCCATTTGAAGAGGCTGTAGTAATGAAACAGCTGTTCCAGGTACTCCACCTCTAGCAGTCCTCCCTGCTCTATGTATGTAAACTTTAGCATGTTTTGGCATATCATATGATACTACTAACTTTACTTCTGGAATATCTAAGCCTCTTGCTAATGCATCAGAACTAACAAGTCTGAAAATTAGAAAAACAATCAAATAAATAATTTCTTTTGAAAACTATTAATCTTAAATTGAAATAAAAATAATTTTTTAATATAAGTATGAATATAACTAATACTATTAAAATATAATAAACAGCATATTATAGAAGCAAAACAATTCATAAATGAAATCTTAATTCATTTTAAAAATTGCTATTCCATACATTGTACATAATGCCTAATTGACATAACATTGTCAAATTTAAATATATAATTAATGCAGTCTATTATTTAATTAAAATAAAATTTGCATTGCTTTAAATACATTCACAACGACTATTTCAAATTTAGAAATATCAAATTCGTAATATGAACAGATGAAGAACGACAATAATCTAAATACTTGTAATAATTTTTAACAGATTCTTTAATAATTATTTTATCTTACGTTAGTTTTTTAAAGCTTAAATATGTACATACTTATAAAAAATAATTAAATAGTATTGTATTAAGTATATAAAATTATGTAAATTAATCAATATTATCTTAAGAATTACATTGTCAATGATCCATGTGCAAATTTATCAAGAGTTTCTTCACGTTGCTTAGAGCCCAATTGTGCTGAAAGTTCTCCAATATTAACATCTCTTTCTTTAAGTAAATTTTGCAAAAGAATAGTCAACCTATGAGCTGTATCGCTAGAATTAGTAAAAACTAAAGTTTTTTCAATAATAACATTTTTAATGAGCAGTTGATAAAGAGCCAATGGTTTATGCTGTAGAGAGCACTCTATAATTTTTTCACATAACTCGCTAGGATTTCCATATTGACTGATTAAATTATTGGAAGTTTTATCAAGATTCAAATCTTTGTCCAAGTTTTTAAAATCAATTATTGCTGATGTAAATAATATTGGACGGAATAAACCTAATCTACTTAATTTTTCAGGATCTTGTGACAAAGTAGCACTTAGTAATATCTTTTGAGCTGGTATATTCCAACTGTAAACAATAAATTATATAAATAATATTTTCATTATTGTATGATTAATGTACAAAAAAATTACCTAGAACGAATATTATTTATTGAAAGAGAAGGTGCTTTATAATGAGGAAAAGGAATATATTGCAACCAATCTGTTATGCGATCAGCTTCATCAATTACTAAAAACCTTAAAGCGGATAAAGAAAATCCTTCAGTTTTTCTAATGTGGTCAACTAATCTACCAGGTGTAGCTATAACTATATCAACTCGACTAATATATTGATTATTCTCAACTAAAAATATGAATAAAATATGAACACTTTTAATAAAACCGTTTTAAACAAAAAAAAAAATTATAAGAATTAAGATTATACCTTTTTGTACTAATTTTTCTTGTTCTTCTTTAAATGATGAAGCTCCAGAAATCAGTGCTACATTAAGTGATGTACCATTAGAATATTTTGATACAACTTCGAAAACTTGCAAAGCAAGTTCTTGAACAGGTAAGACAACAAGACAACGAATGAGTCGAATAAAATTATTTTTAAGCAAATGAATAATTGGAAGAGCATAAGCTAAAGTTTTGCCTATAATACAAATCATAATCAAATCAACAATGTAACAATTTATATAATTGATTAAAATAATATATCAAATATTTCTAAATAAAAATATTGTAATATAATGAAAAATTTTTGAAGATCGTTAAATTTATATTTTACCAATTAAGCAATGTTATAAAATTCAAGCTTAAATTTTGATAAAAATTTTATATTTAATATTTTTTATAAAATTTAATTATATATGAAATCTTACCACTTCCTGTTGGCATACAAATACATGTATCCCGAACCCATCTTCCTGCTTGATTATCCTGATCACACTTTATAAGCCAAGATAAAACTTGAGCTTGAATAGGAAATAATTTATTAAAACCTTCTGCTTTTAATGTTTCAATTAAATTCGGTTCTAAAATTGTATTCATGGTATATAAATCAGGACCACTATTTAAATCAGCAGGCACTATCTCAGGATGTGCTAACCAATGAGGCAATACTCTTTTTGTAATCTTAGTCCTAGAGCGTTTTTTACTTCCCAATATCGTAAAATTTTCTTTAGAAATTTTATCATTTACATTTTTCCCAGATTCTAAAGCATTGTTTTGTACAGCCTCTTTGCTCTCTTCATTAATTACATTATTATTTAATAATGACTCAAGTTTTTTATTTTTTACCTTTGCCTTTTTTACTTTCTTTTTGGGAATCTCATTATCCTCACTATGACCATTTAAGATTTCTTTAACTGTCGAGTCTTTTTGACTTTCTATGATCTTAGTTGTTTCTCTCTGACGTTTTCTTTCTCCAATTTGTTTCAATAAAAGTGAAAGATGGTCTTGAGTATCATTGCTTTCATTTTTCCACTCCTTATCTTCATATCTAATAAATTAAAATTATATGTAAATAAATTTTATTTTATTGTATATTATTAAGAAGGAAAAAAATGGGTACCTATTTATAACGAATAAACTCATAATAAATACAAATCAAAATAAATGTTAAGTTTCATATAATTATATCACAAATTACATCATAAATTAAACAATGATTAAACATAAGTGCATAAGTCGTAAAATATTTTAAAAACATAACATATAACCTAAAACTATAAACAGAAGGGATAGATCACGTGTAGTTGTAGATCACATTCACAATAAGATTCAAATGCAAACATATGGAGGGTGCAGTCTACAGAGTATGGAGAATAGAGAGAAGTGGAAACTCCGCTAAAATCGTGCCAAATTACACATAGGACGTCGGGACAGAACTGGCCGCAAGGCGGCGACACCCTGTAAGGTTACTCGTTCAAATGAATGTATTTGAAGAAAAGAGAGTGGGGTATGCACTGAGCATGAAGATTGGAGATATAGAAAAGTTAAATCTCTGCTCCCCTACTTTTCCTTCTTTTCTGCCTCTTGCTCGCCTTGGCTTTTGCTTTTCTCTCTGTTGCACGCAGAACCATCAAGATATTTCCAAGACAGCGACGTCTATCGGACAAATCTGAACTACCATCCTCGGCTAATTTTTGATAAGCTTTTACCACCTAAAGCGAGAGGAGTTTCTACTCCTTCTCTCTACCCTCCATTAATGATGAGAGGGGAAATGAGTAATCCCCGTGTACTGCATGTGCACGCCTTTGAAGCGCTCGCTTGTCTCTGAAATTCCAAAAAGCCAAACTCCAGATGTTGTCTTTTTCAGATCGAAAAACAAGATCGGCAACATAGTTGAGAACCCTTGTAGCCGGTGAAACAAAACTGTCCACGCACTGCGCAGCGCACGCCCGTGCTCCAACCCACTGCAGTTCCGCTCACGCATATAATTATGACATTTATAGTTTTATTACCCTTACCCGTGCGCAGCATAGCAGTTTTCTTTGCCGTTCTATTTTTTGTTCTTTTTTTTCACTCTTCACTCAGTTTTCGCTTCAGTTTTATTTTACTAAGACAAGAAAATTGAAAATGCAGCTTTTCTAAAACTACTAAAAGTATACCGTCACTCATCAGTAAATGTTTTAAAAAAGTTTTGTATGTCTTGTAGTATACGTGCCTAGCTATTTCATTAATATCGTTGTTTGATAGTCACAGATGACAGGCAGGCTGAAACTAACGACAGAGAGAGAGAGAGAGAGAGAGAGAGAGAGAGAGAGACAGAGAGAGAAGAGAGCGCGAGGGAGAGAGAGCGAGAGGGAGAGAGAGTAGAGAGCGAGGGCCCGTAAATTTCATTTTGAACGATGGTTACTACAAGTATGGAAAGTAAGCGGATCAAGAAATGCATGCACACATTTGGCAAAAGTGTGCGACTCATTGGCGTCTTCGATTATGGTTCTCTCCCGCATCATAAAAGGACTGAAAAATCATTACTGCCTTGGCATTTCAACTGTTCGGACCTCGCTTCTTTTCGTTGATGGTTTTCCGTCTTTCAATCGGTTCAAGTTGTGTGTTCAAGTTTTGTGATATAGTGTATAGCGCGAGCAAGTTTGTGTGTAGCTTGACTGATATTGATTGATCACTTGCGATTCAGGATCTTTCCAAGCGGCGTCTGCGCCCACTAGCTGCCGTTGACAGCAAGAGTTGTCCCCGTGCCCAAGACGTTAGGAATGTCAGGTAGCCGAGGAAGCACTGCGGAAAGATCCACACGCCATAGGCTTCACCTCCTTGTATGCCATCATATGATAAGAATATTTGTGTGGTAAGAGCACTAGAAATTGTTGTGACCATATTTGTATAAATATAATATTTGTATAAATTACCGCTGTTATTGTTTGTTCGGTAGAAAAAGAAACTATATTTTTACCTTTTAAACTTTGCCTTTGTAATTGTAGAGTTAACGGCTTTTTCCTCCACTCACCGAGTGGAGGTTTTTTTATGCCTTTCCTATAATAAATGTAAAATCACTTTAACCAAATTATTGTTAAATTATTTATCTTTTCCCTCACGATTATACATTCCTATTTTGTTCTGGACCACTACCGGTGTGATCCACAACTCTCATAGCTCACAGCGCTTACGTCACAGACTCCGTCATCACGCGTAGTTCCGGATTACTATCAGTGATCCAGAACTCTCATAATTTACAGCGGTTACGTCACGAACGACACGCGCAGTTCCGCTATGATCCAGAACACCCATAGCTTACAACGTCGACGTCACAGGCCCTAACGTCACGGGCCCTGACGTCAGTGACCTTTAGCACCATATACTTTTCTCTTTCTCTCATAGAGGGAGAGAAAATTCTGTAGTTCTTTGTCTCACAAGACGCTGTTTTGTTCAATACTTCGCCGCACGCCACTAGCGGCGTGTTTAAAAGAGAGTGCGCTATATACTTTACTTGCTGACAATACAAGTTACGTGTTAGAGCGACAGAAAAATATCTAGCTTTCTCTTTTCCAACACCGCCGGCTGTTTTACAGAGTCTGGTCTATTATGTCCATGGAAGCTAGACGGAGAGAGAAAATATATATTTTCTCTCTCTCTCTCTCTCTCTCTCTCTCTCTCTCTCCGAGCTCACCCCTTTTCTTCTCTTAATCTCTCTACCACTCACCTTTCAAAACTTGCCCCTCGGCGGCCGACAACGAACTGTCCTTCCCGTGCGTCTCGCAGTTTGCCGGGGAAAAAGGACGGGACCAGGGGGGAAGGTACGGCGGCGGCCGACCGCGATCGGGACGTACCGGACGCGGCCCTCGCCCGTAACAATAAATTTTGCTTGGACTGATTGAACATTAAATTCATAAAAAATGTTAACGCATATCTTTACTCATGTTTTAATTAATCTAAATAGAATAAGCGATAATTATAATCAACAACGACTTCGCGACTTATTCACAATATAGATATAATTTTTGCGCGAGACTATTGTCTCGTCGCATCTCCCCCTTCCCCCGTGCAGAGTGAAACGCGATAACAGACAATGAAATGGAGATATTTATTTACCGCTAAACTATATTAATTTATTCCGCCGGACTCACTGAAATAAATTGTGAGGAACCCGGTTTCGCGCATATAATAACTTTGATTTTTCGGCAATAAAAAAAACAAACCTTTAGGTTTCCCTACTCGTACTGCTCCTGTGTTGGCGTCTATTCGGATGCGCCATCGCAGACCGTTGTTCCGAGCCCTGTATTCAGGCACTCCCGGCGGGATCACGATCTCCGGCCCATTCGGGATTTTCACCTTTCTGGGCCGTGAGGGCTTCGGGATGGAAATCTGATGGAATCATTCCGCCGGATTCGGAGGCACCTTAAAAGACGTGTGCCGCTGCTGCCGTTGGATTGGCGGGAGTGTTATAAGCGGCGGTGGAAAGGCTAAGGGTCTCGGGCGCGTCTGCAGCCGCTCCAGCCGCACCATTGGCCTCCTGGCCTTAGCTTCCAGGACTGCCTTACTGGTCGGCTGATAGTCTGCCGTCACCAGTGTCTGCTGTGGGGTGGGCTGAGGGAAATATCCCTCATCTCCAACCACCTCCCCGAAGTACGAGGTGTCCTGAGCGTCTAGCCAACGCTCGAACTCCTCGTACAGCTCCTGCGGCGTCATGTTCATGATCGCTTCCATGTTAGCTTAATCGCGGTTGATTTTACACTGATCAAATTATTCCTCTTTAAATTTAATTCAATATTAAAGTTAGAACGTTTTAAACAGTGGGCAAGGGCGTATTTATTTACATTTATTTCCCGACTCGACCGTATGTTCGAGTTTATCGTCGAGGTAGGGAATTGTAAAGCCCATGCCTATATACAAAATTATTTGTATAGTTGATCGATCATTTAAACTTTGTGTCTTGATCATGTATGTTTGCGGAATATAGATTCTCCATCGTGAGTCGCTTTTATTTAGGAAAACAACCTCTTTCCTCCCGATTTATTTCTGAGCCGTATTACATTATACCTATTATTAACTCGCTGTACAGAATTATTAACTCGCTATTAAAATTATTAACACGCTATTTTAAATTATTAACACGCTATATACAAAATTATTTAGAGAGATCTCGCTTACTTAATTATCCTATTGCCGGCAATGTACAATATTTTACAATTTTACAAAATTATTTACAAAAATTCAAGTATCGTGATCGGTATACGGTTTTATGTCCTTGACATGAATTTTTTCTATTAGTTTCCCATCTGTTCCTTGCAGATCAAATATGACTGGGGAAACTTTATTATTGCAAATGCCCCACTATATTTTTCGCAAAGTGTTGCATTGAGCTGATTTGCTTTGTTTGACAGTATGTGTTGACGCTTCAGGACTTGTTCGCCAACACGTGGCTGCCAATCGCGTCGGCGTAATATTTTCTCTGTCGTGAGAAAGACTGTGCCGCTTTTATTTTGGCGAGCTCAAGTGCTTCTTGAATATTCCTTATCCTTTCTTCTGCTTTTGATTTTGAACGCTGTCCTATTTCTTGTTTCAGGCTACCTGGTGCGCTTAGCTCTCGTCCGAAATTTAAATTAGCTGGCGTATAACCTGTGCTATCGTGCATAGTTGTGTTATATGCGAATGAAATTTCGTTTAGATAATTATCCCATGTTTTTTGGGACTTATCTATGTACTGTTTTACCATAGTTTTTACAGTGCGATTTACCCGTTCTACAGAATTGCACTGGGGTGAATACAGTGGCGTAGTTCGATGAGTAATTTTCGCATTTTTTAATATTTGGCGAAACTCATTCGAAATAAATTGTCTACCGTTATCACTCACTATTACTTGCGGGCATCCAAAACGTAATATAATTTGTTCTTGGATTGCTCGTCCTATGGCAGCACCCGTTGCTTTTCGTAATGCATGTAGCTCGATCCATTTCGTTAATCGATCCTGCATTACAAGAAGCATAATATGTCCGTTATTCGATCGTGGGAGAGGCCCCACCAAATCAACAGAGACCATCTCCCATGGCTGTGTTACATTTGTCGCGTGCATTTTTCCCGCCGGGGCTGACTGCTGTGCTTTATGCTTTTGGCAGTTTATACACGCGCGAACGTACCGTGTGGCTTCACGGAACATGCCTGGCCAGTAGTAGCTTTTAGCTAATTTTGCTAAAGTTTTAGCTACTCCTAAATGTTTTCCTTCAATATTTGCTGTTTTTCTGAATCATTTATACATATTTTCCACTCGCTTAATTCATTTGTTTCATTAAAATCAAGCGTGTATAATATGTGCCGGTACAATCTATTGCCTTCTATCCTGTAGTCCGGAACCGGAAAATCTTTCGGATTTTCTGATACCGATTTATAAGTTTTCTCGTACCATTTATTTTCCGTTTTCGATATCGCATTTATTTCGACTGGATTCCGTGATACTATGTCGGCCACGTTGTTTTCTGTCCCTTTTCGATACTGTATATCGAAATCCCATTGTGCTAATTCCAGTGCCCATCGTGCTAACCTTCCTGATGGATTATCTAACTTCTCCAACCATTTTAATGATTGGTGATCCGTTACTACCGTAAACGGAGAACCTTCTAGATATGGGCGCATTTTTCATATGCCCCACCGCACAGCTAAACATTCCAATTCAGTGACGGAATAATTTTTTTCTGCTGGATTTAGTGTGCGGCTGGCATATCCAATGACGTTCTCTTTTTCTCCGTCTATCTGTGTTAGCACGGCGCCTAGGCCAAGTAAACTCGCATCTGTTTGCAGGACAAAAGGCAGATTCCAAATTGGACATGCCAAAACAGGAGCTTCCGTTAAGTTTTTCTTTAGCTCTTTAAAAGACGTTGCTTGATCCTGTGTCCATGTCCATTCTGTTTTCTTCTTTAATAGTATACTTAACGGTGCTGCTGTTTTTGACAAATCTTTAATAAAACGCCTATACCAGGAAAGCATTCCAAAAAATCTTTTCAATTCCTTTTGATTTTTTGGTGGTGGTATTGCTGAAATTGCTTTAATTTTTTCAGGATCTGTTCGAATTCCCTGTGCATCAACCACGTGTCCCAGATACGTAAGTTGTGACCTTGCAAATTTGCATTTTTCTGGATTCGGCTTTAATTTGGCAGCCCGCAACCTTTCAAAGACTGTCTTTAACATTTCTTTATGTTCCTTGTATGTCTCGGTGACGATAATTATGTCATCAAGATATGCAAATGCATTTGGTGCCATATCGGATGTAATAATTGTATCTAGCAGTCTCTGAAACGTTGCTGGGGCAGTATGAAAACCAAAAGGCATTACATTGAACTCATAAAGGCCTCGTCCTGGCACTGTAAAAGCCGTAAGAGGCTTACTTTCTTCTGTTAAGTTAATTTGCCAATAGCCATTTTTAAGGTCAATAGTTGATAGTATTCGTGCGCCCTGCAACTTATCAAGAATTGACTGTATTTGTGGCAGGGAGTAAGCATCCTTTTTCGAAACTTTATTTAGACAGCGAAAATCCACACAAAATCGAGGTTTGCTGTCTTTCTTTCTTCCTTGCGATTACCACAGGACTACTCCATGGGCTGTCGGACGGTCGTATTATGCCCTCCTTTATCATTTTATCAACTTCCTCGTTGATAATTTTTTGCATTGCCGGGTTTCTAGTTCGGTAACGTTGTTTTAAAGGCGTAGTGTCCGTCAGTCGTATTTCATGTTTCACACAAGGCGTAGCCCCTTTAATAGAATTAAACTTTTCCATTTCCGTATTTATAAATTTTTCTAAATCTTTCTTTTGCTGTTTTGGTAACTCTTGCAATCCTGTTTGGTTCTGAATACTTGAAATTTGATTTATAAATGTATTACTATTTCTAAGTTTTTTGCCTTTCAATGAAACGTCGATGTCCAATTTAGTTAAAATATCCATTCCTAGGATAATTTTATTACTTAATTTATTCATTACGTAAAATTCTTGATTTACGTAATAATTTTTTATCTTGACTGTGCCTTTTATCCCTTTCATTTCGGATATTAATGCACCGTTTGCCAGTATTGCTGCTTTGGATTTTTCTACCGCAGTCCAATTGCATTTATTTTTGCAATGGTTTGCCACGTCCGGCCGTATAAAAGAATTAACTGAACCTGTGTCAACTAATGCTTTATACTTCTTTTGGCCTATTTTTACTATTACAAAATAGCGTAAATCTAATTGTTGGTCGGCCGGGCCTGTGATGGTCCGGCCGCGATTTCGTTTCCCGGATTGGGCATTTGCAATCGCGCGAAAATACGCCGTCTTTGCCACACCGGGTGCAAAATTTTCTTTGCGCATTTTTACATTGGAAACGTGTATGGCCTTGTTGCTTACAACGCCAGCAACATTTACTCTTGTCGTATGACGACGTAATTGCCATAATTGCATTTCGTAGTTTCACGAATGATCGATGATTTTCGGAAGTTGATTTTGTTTTATCTCCTTCCATTCTATTTAATTTTTCACGAACGATTTCCACCTTCCGCACTAAATCGCTTATTGCGGCTATGTTTTCTCTTGAAACATATAATTGCAATTCAGGCAACATATTTTCGTACAAATTGTCTATTTGTGTACGAATATCTAAACCTCCGCGACGTCTCATTAACGTACATAAAGCGTTCGCGTAATCTAAAATCGATTCCTTCGATTTTTGGTTTCGATCTATTATTTGCCTATCCGACTGTCGTTGTTCATTTGGAGGTAAGTAAAATTCTCTCATTAATTTCTGCAATCCCTCCCACGACGTGATATCCCTGGCAAAATTTCGAAACCATTGTTGCGCGTCGCCTCTTAATAATTCCGGTAAGCCCTGCAACAATTGTGCGTCTGTTAGGCCGTAGACGGCACGCAATTCCGAAACTCTTTCCAGGAATGCGTGAAAATTTTTCCCATCGAAATGGCAATTCCATTTTCTCATCTGGTCGGCTATTTTTACCGCCGGATTAATTGGAATATTCGCCATTACTTGATTCGGTGCTAAAAGTATACTATTTTCTCCTAATAGTGGAGACGATGTATTTTACAATTTCTCCGTGAGCGATTGCTGCTCATCGGCCGTCTTATCGTGCTCTTTTACGTAATCCGGCGCGACGTCTGGCTTATCATCAAAAAATTCCGGATTTTGACTTACGTATCGAACTAATCTCTGCCGGAGTTGAACAACATTACCGTCTAAACTTAAATCGAATTTCGTTAACTCTATAAGCAACTACTCCCTACGAAGCTTATATATCCACGAGACCTTCGTTGTTTTTATTCGATTATTGACAATATTGCTATCTACTCTAAATATCCCATCCAGCAAATAATTCCGTTCAATATATCAAAATTCAAAATTTAATAAGGATTTTTAGAATTTTTAGTTTAAATAGTATTAATTTAAGCACGACTGTGTCCATGAAATTCGCCTGTTCGGGCGCCATGTCACATAAGTGCTTTGGTGAGAGCTAGCTCGTGCTCCAACTCAACGCGCCTCGGCCCCGATTGCTTAGCATGCCATCGGGTTCTTTTCACCCCACCAAAGGCTATGTTCGATTCGTTTTAACTTGCATAAACAAGTGGCTCCGGCTCAACCCGCTTCGGCCCCTAGTCGCTCAACGCGCCACTAGGTTCGTTTGTGCAAGATAATTTGTTTTAAATTTTTACGGTGTGTACTATACTTTGGCCCACGCTCAACACGCCTAGGCACTTGGTCGCTCAACCCGCCACCAAGTTCGTTCTAGTGCACGCCGAACCCGCGAAACCCAATTCTCACTCTCGGTCAACCCGCCAGAGTTTGAATTGGATTTTTATTTAATTTATTTGCAATTTTAATTTTTCTTTTCGTTGCTGGATTCGGGATCTAAATAAATTTTAATTTATTAAATAATAAACAAATTTATTTAACATAATTTAATAAAAATGATTAACAAAATTAAATAAAAAAATAAACTAATAAACTATCTTATTTGTCGGCCATTTGATAGCTTAGCCGCTACTCTGACACCCGTTTTATCGCGCCATTATCCGCTGTAACAAAAAATCATCCTCGCCGCTGCCGGCGCTTTATCCCCGCGCCGCGCCGCGCCACGAAGCCTTCGGCGCTCCCCCTTCGCTGCGCCGCGCCGCTCGCGACTTCGCAACTTATTTACAATATAGATATAATTTTTGCACGAGACTATTGTCTCGTCGCACATTGTATAGGTAAAGAAAGGTTGTCTAACTAGTAGTCAAAATTTCATCAAGATGGCGCAAATAGTACGGATTTTATACCCGTAGCCTTACAACTTTAAAGACACACTGTGTAGGATATACAAAAGGTGTTTTGCAGATTTGTTTATTTCCTCATAGAGACAGACAAAAAAGGAGATAATCCCGAAAGGTTCCCCTAATGTATCTTTGACTATTGAAAAAAGGAAGAAAAGTAGACAACAATAGCAGTATTAATAATTACACAGACAAAAAAGATATAAACAAATTTATAGATACAGTAAAAACAATAAAACAAAAAAAATTAACTGAAGTCTAGCGTTACCGAATTCACTGAAGTGCGTGCGGCTTAGCAAGGTAATATCGGGGTAGGACGAAAAAAACGAAAAGTAGGAAAATGGAGGCCATAACCATCAAGTCAACTTGTGCTTCTTCATAAGGGAAGCGCCCGCCAGACGTATGTACAGACGTACAAACTCAATACTTCTGAAAACCTCATTGAAAAACTACGCAAGCCACACCATCAGGAAGTTGTAATGATTGGCAGCGATCTAGCCGACAGACACTACGGATTCCGATAGGGCAGGGCAATTGTAGTTGCAGTCCTTAAAATTCGAGATGCGATGAGAGACACAGAGAGGGGCAATCATTACACTCGATCTGTTTGCCTACTGCCGACCCTTGACGTTTGGGATGACTTCGACTCTGTTGAATGGGTTCATGTGTTAAGGATCATGAAGCAAGATTTTCGGATGCCGTCCTATGTACTTCGTATAATGGACGACTACTTGAGGGACGGTTACCTAGTTTATGAGACATCCGATGGCCGGAGGAGAAAAAACTTAATGCTGGGGTGGGTCTGGAATCTGTGTTCAGACTACAGATGCCTGAAAACACCTTTCTACTTGAATACGCAGATAATGCATCAGCTGTCATCATCGATAGAAACTATGATGCTGCACAGATACGACCAATCAAGTGATGCATTGCGTAACGAAATGGATAAACCACAAGGGGAAAAGTGGCGGTAGTGAAGACAAAGGTTGTGCTCCTGACCGAGAAGTGTATTTTGACGGTACGCCCTATGTAGGTTGGAGACACGACGATTAGTACTAAAGCAGCCATTGGGTACTTAGAAGTGCCACTTGATTCCAAAGTAATCGTCTGGGACCCAAAAAAAGTGACGGATAGAGCTGCTCGAGTGATGACGCAGCTTAAAAAGATCATTATCAACGTTATTAGCCCCACACCCTGCACGCAGTGTCTGTTTATTAGAGTAGTTGAATATATCATGTTATACAGAATGAAATTGTGGCCTAATACACTGAACGCCCAGAATAATATAAACAGATTTGCGGTGGTACAGCAAATAGGGGCACTTTGCATCGCGAACTGCTGTCGTATGGTGTCTGAGTCATCGGTGCTAGTTATTGCATAAGTTATTCCGATTTACTTTCAAGCAGAAAAGATGAAGATTATCCACCAGGAGAACATTCTCGGCAAATGTGTGTGCAAGTGTGCGCGCGAGCATGTGTACGAATGTGTGTGTATATATATATATATATATATATATATATATATATATAGGCGTAATTATATTGTATATGAAAAGATGGACCCTTAAGAGACGCATCACTAAGCTGTTGGAGCTGTGAAGTGTTATTGTATCCCCCCCCCCCAACTTTGCGCCAATGAGACATGGGTGCCCGTTCGGGCCGTGCTCGCAGCCCTCTATTAGGTCTAATTATTGTCCGAAACTATAGAGTCTCTGTATGAGTGACCTTGACTTTTCTCGAGGCGTTCAGATCTTCCTTCCTAATGAGGTCACCACACGGCTGGTGATGACAATGTGAAGTGGTACCCTTCTAGGTGGGCGCGAAAACGGGGACCATTCTAAGTACATAACACTATCGACAGTATCCAGTAGCTTTTAAACGCTTGTGTGCAGGAACGAGGTTTGCGCTCTCTCGTCTCCTTTCTACATAAGAAAAAAAGGGACAGGGCATTAACGGAGAATGGAGATTATTGATAGATCGCATGCATGAAATCTTGTCTCCATTCGTTATATTTTATTAAAGGTCTTTATACCTGATTATTGTATTTCATTATAAATTATATAAATAAATCATACGAATTTGGTTTGTTAAATCATAATCACCTTGCATTTCACCCTTTATTCTTCTCGCTTGCTTGCCTTACCCTGAACAAATAGTTATTTTTCATTTATATTTCATTACAAAGCACAACTCTAAGATACACAAACATTTATTATAAACAATTTGTTCACAAATCATCTAATTAAAATATTATTCACAAATGTTTTTTTTCTAATATTCATAACCGGAACATATGTTTTTACATATTTATCACTTCAAAAATTATTGTATGCATATAATCCAGCTCTCACATTTCAAAAACTGTAACCCCTGATCAGCGAAAAATACGGCAAACTGTAAAATCACTAGCGCTCAACAGAACTCTTTTCTTTTAAACATTCAATGTAAAAACTTCCACCATCTTCAAAAGTGGAATAGATCTTATATTACACTTTCTGGAATTTATGGACACTTAGGATTTTTAAATTCCCAGCAGTCATTAGAAAGTAGAACCACTATAGTGGCTTTAAAGGACAATTTACGGATTGGCCAAAGCATTGAAAAATGTAGAAGGATTCTTCTTTATGTTGCGCCTGGAGCAGTCGTGCCCACATATCTATTTACTGGGAATACGATATTTTAAAACACACCAAAGTTTGAACTTTGACTTGAATTGTATACAGTATTTAAAGAAATATATTTATTATTTAATTTTAAAACGATATTATAAATTGAAACATTCATTATTTTGTAATTATTTAAATTATTTTATTTAAACACGTTATTTAAGTTCATTGCCTGTAATATTAATTTAAGTAATAGAAGTAACGTATAAATTAATTATTTTAAATCACAATAAAAGGAACCTTTAATAACTTATTTTTGTTACATTAAATAATTTGTTATTAAAAAATTTAATTAATTTTGAAATGGTTCGTAATAATATACATCTATATATGTACCAACTAAAAGTATAGAGTACTCAGTAGAATAACTTTCTAATAATATCTAAAATTCTACTTTCTCCATCAATATAATCTAATCATCATTCAATCAATAATTAAATCTTTACCGATTCACCATCAATTTCGGCTTATAGGTGTTTTTGAAGATGCTGATTCAGAATCAATTAATTGTCGCAAATATTAGTTGTTGAAAATTCGTAAATCTAGGATAATGGGCAAGATTTTCTAAAATTTATATTCTAAAACTGAATCCATATTTGTCATCAGCAATGACTGAAAAAACTTGCAATAAAGAAAAGGCAAAAGAAAAACAAGGCTAACAATGAATTCACTTTCACAGAAATGTAATTATAGAGATTTTAATTTTACACCTGTTTTAACGACTTTCTATAATAATATAATTTCAAGCTGTTCAATTATTTTATGATATACTACTCTAAATTGTTGAACTTCATTATACCTTTTGATCCATCAAGTTTGACAAAATGCAAATCTATTGTGCTCGTGTTGTCGATTGTACACGCAGATTTCAGATGTTAATCAGTTATCAATTGTTCTTCGTTACTTTCTAGACGAACATGTGTATGAGCGCATTTTCTTTTTTCTGCAAATAGATAACCATAAAGCAATACATTTAAAAAACAGTATTAGAAAATTAGGAAATGAACACGCAATTATATAGTAATTTCTCGTACTCAAACAGAATATGATAATGCTAAAAATATATCTGAATTGAACAAAAGAATTCAGCGATATTTGAAATAGATTAACAGATTAGCCTTTTACGTTCCAGACTGTGGGCTCTCTTTAAATTTAATATTATATAATAATTATATAATAATACTCGTGTAGTTTCATTTTATCGTTTACTACAAGGATCCTATAATTTTTTTAGATGGTCTACATTGAATTTCAAAGTTTCTAATTTATCAGATACAAATAGCCATGCAGAACGAATATTAAAAATTACTTTAATAATTTTGAAAAGATTTTTTATAAATTTAACCAGAATCTCTCAAGACGACGAACAAAAATCGGAAATTTGACAAAAAGCTGCAGCTTTATTGAAAAGAATTAAAAATCTGCAGAATATTTTCGCATATGACTTATGGAACACTACTATATATTACATTAAATAAAATATTACTGATCAGCATTTATAAAAAATTAATAATAACTATTAAATAATAATAATTGATTAAATAATAATGCTTTTGTTAATCAAGATATATATGTTCAACCTGATTTTATTGCTACTTTATTTATTTATGTGCAAACTATTGAACAAATTGAATACGAAACTGTGATTTTATTTTTTCATTAATCATATATACATTTTAAAGACCAAAAATAAAACAGTCTAAAGTAATTTTTGTAAAGTAACAAAAGAGCGTCCAAGAATAGAAAATTATATTGGATATTTCTAACCTTATTATTTTAAATATTAATTTTCAAATTATATCATTACATGCAAAATATTCATATTATGTCATTAAAGTAAGTAAAATCTTGTTGTCAACCAGATTTTATAGTATGCGGAGTCAACTTACAGCGTCTATTTACTGCATTCAACTCTTATTATATATTTATACTATTCATACCATTTAAGAATCAGCTTAGTATTTCTTTATATCAAATATAAAAAATTAATGACTAAAAAAATATGCGATTTATAAATCGCAAAATAAACTTCTTTGATTATAAGAAAACATAAATATACGACCGACAAATGATATTATACTCTGTGAATTGCCATATTGCTTGTATAAAAATATTTATATATTGATCTTGAGCAAAAGCAATACGGGGGATGTTATATATAGTCATATATTATTATAATAGCAAACTTTTAATATTGAGATTTATAATTTAACCTTGGTAAATAAAATGAAATGATTCTATTTAAATATATTAGTTTTTTGAAAAAGTATGATTGTATTTCACATGAATTTATAATTAAATTTTTGATATAAAAATAATACATCTATTTATTATAAGTTGTTATTATTAGTAACTCTCAATTGACCATGAGAGTCGCTCAAAAGCTTATACCCCAAATCGTTATATTTGAATAAAACAGGTAAAGGAGTACGTTACACTTTATAAAATATTTTATATCTTGTTAAAATTATTAAAGTTGTATATAACATTATAGCCACTAAAATAGTTTATATTATAAACTATAAAGATTTAATTTTCTACCTTTTCATTGATCCTTTGCCTCAAAATGTCGAGTAAAATGGTGTCTGCGCAATCGCAGGCCACAGAGAAACATGTATATATATATATATATATATATATATATATATATATATATATATAAACGGCGTACCTGCCGCACACTAATGTCTGATTTGCTCTGACGACCCTTATACCCGACTTCTATATAGATCTTATATTCGCGTATGTACACCATTGTATACTACTCTACACTAACAACACGTTTACTACTACTATGTGAGCTATAGCGTAAATTGATGTATAGTTGTAGTTGTAGCTGTAGCATTCAAGGCTTAACAGCGGAGGAACGTCGAAAAATCTGGATATAAATAACAATAAAAAGAAGAAAACAATTCATTATTATTAATATTATAAAAATATTATAATTATTTATTTATCTTCCGTAAATTTAGTTTTCAATAAACATACTTTTCATATCAGAAGTTTTATTCACTTTTGATACGAAAAAATGGTGAGTCTAATTTCTTTACGCTTGCACGCGTTCATTGTTAATTCATTTTGTTTATTTATTTCATTTTTTATATTTACATAAATTTTATTAAACATAAGTAACATAATATACGAATTATCGTATAAATTAGCTTTTCTTTCAACAGATTTTTACATACTTAAATTTATTTTCGTACATTCTGTAAAGTGGAGTCGCAAAATTATAGGTTAAAGTGTTTTCGTCAAATAAAAATGTTGATACTCTGATCAAGTTCATTTATTCCATTCGATTATTTTAATCAATTCTAAGAATAAAAATTCAAAATCAAAATATATTTGTTTATTTTCAGTCTCATACTATCTTACTTCTTCAGCCTGCTAGTAGACCTGAGACTAGATCATATTCTGATTATGAAAGTGTCAATGAGTGTATGGAAGGTAATATCTTATACATAAGCACTTAATTCTTAATTCCTTTATATGATATGTTTACTGAATTATAAACAGAGTATATAAACATCATTTAAATGGTATTCAAATAGGTAATTAATATTGAATCATGCTTGAACTATGGAGTATTAAAAGTAATGAATTTTTTTGATAGTTTGTAAAAAATTTAAATACTTATTTAAAAAAATAAAATGTTTTAGTATTTTCTTTTCCATTAAATAAATTAATGAACTCTAAAATCTAAATTTTAAATAATATAATTTTATTTAAAATATTGAGGCTTAATTATGATTATTTCAGGCCTTAAATAATACTTAACTATAGACTTTATTTATTATTTTGAAAATAAAATTAATTCACATCTAAATGCATATTGAAACATCAAAAACATTCAAGCTTACACTCAAGACAATTTTCATACTTAATATTGCCATGTGAAAAATGAATTTCTAATTGAGTAAAGATATTCAAATAAATACCAAAATTTTTCAGTATTAAATCTGAAAATTTTAGACTAAACCATGAATGTTTATAAAATGAATGATGTACAAACTAATGATTTTGTACAATTTATTACTTTATTTTATTAAGTACTGAATTGAAGTTCTTTTATTATTAATTTTTATTATGTGCTTAAAAATTTAACATTTTAAAATAGTACAAAAAAAATTCTGCAACATTCATAATTGATTTATGTATAAATATCAGATATTATAATTTATTAATAGATAAATATTTTGTAATTATTGTTTACTTTATAACTTCTGTAAATGAAATATTTAAATTTTTTATATCAATATATTATATATTAGTAAATAAATAAACATAATAAATATATTAGCTCAGCTCAGATTTTTCAATAAGCAATGAAAAGTATTAGTAGATGGATTACGTACTATACAGATTAAATATTTGTACTACATTTTCTTATTATAAAAATAGTTTTCTAAAAAGTTACATATTCTTCAATTTTTGTCCTATGGGTATACATTTTATCTGTTATGTGTAGAAAAGTTCAAGTATAATATTTTCAAAAATTTTAATTAAATAGTTATTTATATCAATTAACATGTTAATATTTTTAGATATTTCTAATATATATTATAAGTATGAAAGGTTCAGTTTTTTTATGTATAAATAAATGTTCACAAAATGGAAGAATATTTATGGGTGTATAATTTGAAACTTTAATTACATATAAGATTAAGTAATTAAAAATATTAAAATATTGACATTAGAGCACATTTATTTCTTTTATCAGCGTTAATTACTTTTAAACAGGGATAAACTTATAATATGCTATTCAATAAAGAAATGTCTAACCTATTTTATACATATTTTAAAGATATAGTAAGAACTATTTTATTACATAATTATTTAATATTTTGACTAGACATTTAATCTAATACAGACTTAACACAATATTTTTTTAATTTTAAATCTTAATAACTTTTTCATTGAGTATTTCTAATATAAGCATAGTAGAACCTTAATTCTGAAATTTTATTATTTGTCACAAAATAATTTTATCTAAATGTTATTCAATACTTAACACCAATAATTTAGATTTATTTAGATTATGATATCTTCACGAACCTAAGTAAAATATCCTACATATTTTTCTGAAAACCATATCATATTACATTCAATAAAATTGCATTAATTCAGTTCAATTTATAAGTTACTTAGTTAAATATTCAAATAATTTATTTCATAAAAATTAATTATTTCATAAACAATACAACTTATACTAATGGTCTCTGATTTAATATTTTTATTTCTTATTTTGTCATCAATCCTTCGGTTAGTTTCCAGTCATCTTCAGGATAAAAGTTGAATAACATAACATTTATGGGTAAACATTAATAGTTTTAATTATAATTAAGTTATAATAAAAGATTAAAGTAATGAACAAATAGAATCAAAATATTGACAACAAAATAATAAATGAAGAACAACAGAGACCATTAGCGTTCATGTCTTATTTACAACAATATAGCTTTTTAGAGCTTATATCAGAATTTCAAGTTATTTTATCTCTTATAAGCATTTTCATTTCGCATTTAAGTTACAATTAATATAAAAGTGTTTATAGAAGTACAATATTGTTACTTCAACACATAATGTATAAGTTTATTTCATGCAGTGAGATGATACTATTTTCTAGAAATATAGTTGTCATATTATTTTGTTGCAATATTTTTAATATACAATTTTTACTTTATTTATAAAAATACATCGAGAAAATAAGATATCAATATAATAAAAACTTAAAACTTGCAGTAATAGTTTTATTATATTCAGTACTATGATTCACTAGATAATAAATTAAACAGTCAAGAGAATATAAAGCTTAATAAATACTATTGTAATGATTTTTTCTGAATATACTAATTTTATATTAAACTAAAGTTACTATTTTTAAAGTAATATTATTTTTTATATAGGAGTATGCAAAATATACGAAGAGTTTTTAAAGAAACAAAATCCAAATACACCAACAATTACTTATGATATCAAACAGCTCTTTGATTTCCTCGATAACTTCACAGATTTATCATGTTTAGTTTACCAAAAATCAACTAATACATATGCACCCCACAATAAAACATGGATTAAGGATAAAATTCATATATTGCTTCGTAGAGCTGCTGGACTAGATTGAATATTCTATGAATTTATAATTTAGATTCAATGTTTAATTAAGTAATGCATAACTTTAAGAATTTCCTACTCCACAGTTTTACAATTATAATTCAAAAAAAAAGGTAAATAGGATTTATCTGTAATGATTATGATTTTCTTTATTTAATATACACTTTATTTAAAGAAGAAATGAATATGTGAATTACATACATATGCATAATTAAATCAATTTTGTAATTGTAATATGAAATAAATGGTAATAATAAACACATTTGTCAAAATAAGCATTTGGATTACTTACTCTTATAAAATCCTAAAAGAACATTAGGTTTTAGTCTTTAACATTTAATTATCTCTTTTTTTATGTTACATTTCATGTATAATAAATCTTATTATGTATAAAAATATTTATTTAGTAAAAGTTTCGTTAAAGTTTATAATAATGTTCTTAATTTGCGTATAAGACTCGTATAAAAATCAGCCTAGTACAGATATAGTTTGATAATAAAAAATGAAAGTTTTCAGCTGATGGATAGTAAATATTATAAAAATGTTATCTTATTTTAATCAACAACTAGAATTAGCTTCCGTTACTTGCTTTACTAAATGGAGAAGATCATTCACAAAATATCTATTATCCAATTATAGATTTGAGTACTCAAGTAACTTCTTGTATCGCTTTATTGTATCGTGTCCACGATTCTCTGCTTATGAAAATTTTCGTACCACGGCGTTTCTTCATTCTTTTTTTTTTTAGAAAAATAGTAATTTTGTCCTTCTTAAAACATTGATAAATTTTTACTTTTTAAAAAATTTCGACCAGATTTTTGGAACATTAAGAGTGCATCTACCTAGTATTAAACATGCAAAAATAATTAATAGAAAAGTTTGTGTGTGTGTGTGTGTGTGTGTGTGTGTGTGTGGTGTGTGTGTGTGTGTGTGTGTGTATTTCCAGATGGTATTTGCAGCAAATTCTTAGGGATGTACAACGAAACACTTTTTTCAATTTCTCAGTCCAATGTCGAGGAATTGAGTTTTACACAAATTAACAATTTTTACTTTTATACAAAATATATAATATAGCTCGTGCTGACAGTATTTCCAAATAAAAAAGAACATGTACTTTCTATTTGATCAATTCGTTTTACCAATGATAATAATGTACGAAATCATATTTGCATATTTTCTGAAAATTAATTCATGGAGGTTTACAGCCAATTTTATATAGGTTTTTATGTAACTCGAAAAAATATTCCAAAGTGGCATGGTGGGCATTAGAGGTAAGGCCTTGTAGAACACAATGAACAACACGGGCACATGAGAAAACCTTGTTTATTTGCAACTGCTTCATAACTATGCAATAATTTTAATTTTTTCGTAAATTTTACGTTCTCTATAGCTACTTTTTATACGTTTATATTATTATATGTCTGTAATTATGTATATAGTTTTAATTTCCTTTTTTTAGGTCGTATGGTATTATCGAATTCTGATTGTATGAATGCAATTTTTACATTACTTTTCTCGTTTGTATATTTTATATCCTAAAGCAAACCCACAAAGATAAAAGAATAGAACCTACATAAATCAATTGTCATTTATCAATAAGTCTCCAAATTATCCGATGTAAAAAAAGAAGTTTTCTAGACCATAGAGATAATATATCTGTAGATTTAAAGTATATGGGTGCGTATAAATAGGTGTAAGAGCAAATGAAGTCTGAATAGAGAAAAAGCAAATATTAGATGACATTCTTATTTCTCTTCAATAACGTATTGTAATAGCTTTGGTTAAGTTATGTTTCAATGACATGAGTAGTTACTTGTGTTTGCGCACGTGTTGATTAAAAAAGAATAACGATATGTCACACGACCTTTTAAATCTTTCTTTTGATACTTTACTTCTATGTCTATATTGTTTCCTACTCTAATAAACGCATTATCTCTATGTTCCATACCAATCCCAACTTGTAAAATTGAAATATTTAAATAAAAAAACACAAAAAAGTACTGTTATACTCGTCTTAAATAACATAACAATGGATATAGACGCTTAATTTTGCAAATTTGGAACGTAGATATTTCAACTCTTTGGAATTCCGTACTGAAAAAAATCCATCTTTTTCAAATCTATCGCACCTAATTTGACCTTCTTTCAAAATGTTATAAAATGTAATAGTTATTAGGAAACAAATGCAATTGTCAATATTGAAGATATAGCGTAACAAGGACGTAAAAAGTGGCTACATGTTTTCTAGGTCTAAATTAGTTGCAAATGTTGATTACTTTATTCCATCTGAGATTCTTAATCTAAAAAATAATCTTCATTTACGCAAACTGATAATAAAACAGATGGTTTATAGTTTAATTAAAAGTACAAAAATATATTAAAATGGATTAGTACAACGTTTGTGCTTTATGTCTTGATAAACTGCTCAATTTAAATATTTATTCTCATTAAAAAAATAAATAAATAAAACTTGAATAATAAATGATTCCATGTGCAAGTGAACGGCTAGGTAATCACAATTTTTTAGATTCAGGTTATATCGATTTTGAAATAGAAAAAGAATATGTTTTTGATAATTTTGATGAAAGTGTAGACTTTTTGATTAAGCAATGACAAATATTAAGTTATTTTTTTCCACATTTTAAAATTATAAAACTATTTTTAAATTACATAAATATATTTTATTTAATATCACTATTTTTTAATACATACATACATATATGCATACATATTTATATGTATACATGCTTATATACATATATACATATTTGCACTTGCATGCACATCTCCCTATGTGTTATACTCACATATGCATATCCAAATATACACCTACAGTAGTATATACAGTTCAAATAAGTTCTAATTATTTTGTCAACGATATAAAAAATATCATTTATATTTAAATCTAAGGACAGTTTTTGTGTATTTTGTCGTTAGTTCTGTGGAATATTTGAGTTTCGACTTATCAATGTATTTACTAGTATATAGTATTTGATTAATATTTCGTCGTGAAATATGGTAAACGATAAAAATACATATTCTGTGTTAATCCCATATATTGGTTTATATCTAGAAGTTTGAAGTCATTGAATGTAATATATCCATCATTGGGCAATTCCAATGCGTTTCTGTTGGGTGTTATACATTTTTGTGATTAACGAATTATTAATATATTTTGCACGGTTCACATAATGCCTGTTCAATTTTATTATGAAACAATCTATTCTTATTATTTCTGCTCCATTATATAGCAATAAGTTTGAAATCCAGTTTTTTTTTCATTTTCATAATTTCTGTATAATTTATATAAAAAGTTCTTAATATGTACATTTAAAGATTCATATTTTTTCTATCATCAATCGACTAATGTTAATCCATATAAGACACGCGTAAGTTAACAATGGTCTCACTAAACTTTGATAAGCTATTATTTTTGTTTTTGCGTTTAGAGGCGCATAAGAAAAGGTTATTTCCATCTGTTTTATATTCCCTGTCATTTTTCTATTTATTGGGTCGCAGAATAGAATTTCGCAATTCGTAGCGTTTATTTTCAAATTCCAATTCTTATCATATAGTCTCTAATGTTGAGCAATGTGATAGCGTTTGAAATATAGTTTGTGCTTTTGAAATATTCTGGTTCGCTAGAAAATTTTGATCCTTTCATTAAAATACATTCTCTCCATTAAATTATTTCGTGAAGGTCTTATTGTACTTAATATATTTTATCACTTTTGTACGCTTCGATTATAATATTTAAGCACTAGAACCCATAAATGTGTTATAGGCATAGAAGGCTGGAGATTAAACGAAGCCTGCTGATCTTTAACGGAGCGTCGTGCAACCAGGATCATGATTCAACTGTTCAGGAGGTAGAAACGAGTCAGAAAATTAGAGCTGTGGAGTCAGAACAGCTCTAAGGAGCAACTTCTTGGCTGTCACACCCAAGGAACTCTCTATTTGACGGAAATATCGCTCTGTTATACAGAGAAAGTTAGACCGCTGCTAGATTAATTTTTCTTGAAACTGCTGCAAAATAATAATAATAATTATTATACTTATAATAATCTTATCAATGACTTTAAACACGCTTACATACACTTAACTAGCTGCATATCTTAAATGCATATGATTATATTATAACATGTAATTAAAATCGTACTTATCATATTAGGATTTGATTACTCAGTTTGAATATATAAAACTATCATATATTATTAAATCAAGGAAATCGCTGTGCAGTTAGCTTAACCCTTTACTGCATTTCTAGTTCCCTCTGTTCGCACAAGTTTCTCGTTCGTCCGATCACGCGATCCCTCCCTGCTGCCTCCTAGTCATATTTGTGGTATTGGTGAGGGTATAGGGATAGGTATACAAGATTTTCTTAAATTAAGAAAATATTCACTAGATTGAAGAGTACGTGGTTTGATTCAAGTGAATTCTTGTCGCATTAAGTAAATACTTCCTTGATTTAAAAAGATGCTTTCTCAATTTAAGAAAATAATTTACTTGGTACAAAGCAAGAAAATATTTACTGGATAACAGATATTTTTTCTCAGTGTATATACCTAAAATTGATAAAAATGCGTAGATTTATTAAAGATGTTTATATAAACAAAAGAACTTCTCCATCGACATTTTAAGTAGACTAACTTGGAAAAAATTTTAAATTATATATAAATTTGTCTGCACACGTGCGTGCCATGGTTGCGTTAATTTGCATTGTAAATATAATATATGCTACTATCAGCGGAGAACAGAATTAACTAATATTAACGCACTACGATAATAAACGAAGCAATGAAAACATCTGTTTTGTGTCTCAATTAAATTTTGAATTACTCTCGTATGTTTAGTTTTGATGTTAGCAACTTAAATATAATATGCGGTACTGGCGGTGAAGAACAGAACTAAAAATTGACAGCCATGTGCATTACAGAAGTACAGATTAGTAAAATTCGGAGTTCTTTAAAAATTTATTTTAAAAAACTGAAAATCACTGAAAAATATTAAAGTGAAACTTAAAAAGTGCTGTATCATACTATATTATATATGGTATAGCAGATTTAAGACTATAAAAAAGCATGCTGGAGTTTTCTCCACATCGAGAGTTTTACAAGGGGAGATTGCTGTAAAGAATTAAATTTTTTATAGAAACATTAATACTAATTGTATGCCTATTACATTGTATGCCTGAACCAGAATCTCTTAAAATTTATTTGGTCCTACTAGATTGGAACAAAATAATAAGAATTGCATGTGGTAAGAAAATAGTAATTTACGACTATAATGATATTTATGTTTGTAAACAAAGTACATCTATAGCGATTATTAAGAGATATGAATTTATTTCAAAAATTATTTTTATTCAACTCCTTTTTTAATACGTTGTGTATTTAATTCAAACGTAACAAAATTATTATAACACATCTATTCTATATAAATTGTAGAATTTTTTTTTATGTTATTTGACGTCTCTCTATTTATGCTTCCAAATATCGGCGCTAATCAACGACGGAGATCTACGATGTGTTTGTAAACACAGCACATATAAATTATTACAGCGGGACTTGTGTCAATCGGCCGAGATCGGGATTTGACCTCGGATCACCAAGTTACTAGTTCTTGGCTTTACCGATCGAGCCATCGTAGTTCTCGTATTATTCATCGTAGATTGTAGAATATATTACAACATTTAAATAAATATTTAAAGTTCAAACACCTATTTTTTAATTAAAAAAACAAGTTCACTCCATATTCACTATGTACTACTGGTAGTATAGTACCTGGTACTATCTTGACGCCCAAACTGCTATTTTTTTTTTTGATCAGTGGCGCCCTCGTAGATGCGTGGATCTTTCCTTGCCAATGCTTGTTTTACTATCATCTCATATTTCGCGCCTCCTATCTGTATTTTTACATGAAAAAGTAACGTGTATAATACATAAAAATTACCTATAGCAGCCCATATAGTCTGATATAATAGATTACGCCCCATCGTGCAGCTAAAGGCAGCCAGAGGTGCAGCTAAGCTGTCATCTACTTGTAAGTGCGTGTAAATATGTACTCACAAATCACAATAGCAAATTAAAAAAATATACTTATACACAATAACCAGAGAACCGGGCACTTAGCGAACATCTAGCATTGTTTTAATTTAATATAATATCAAAATTTATTCAAAAACTATATGTAGAATGTGTTAAAAATGTAAACAAACTTCTTCAATGACGTCATTACTTCATTAATTTATTCTGCTCAAACCAATCGTATATTGTCGGAAAATCGGAAGAGATGAGCTTTTATTTTTGAAATTTTACATATAATATGATAACATTTTCATTAAAAAATTATCCTAAAGTTACGAAAATATATATACAATAATAACTATAAAACTACGCATGTATTTGTACATTAAACGAATATGTCTGAATAACAATCAACCATAATTGAAAGCATAACTTTATATTAATAAAGAATGATAAATTGTTAATTGAATTTAGAGCAGTCGACATAAGTAAAATTTTAATTTTTAAATAATAGTAAATATAATTTTACGAAGAAGTTGTTAAAGAATTTTTTATTTAAAACGTAGTGTACAAATACTGAAGAGTGGGTCAGTGACAGGTTCGGATGCACCGTTCCAAGCAATGCATTGTAATTGTGAAATATGTGTAATTATCGGTTGTTATAATAATTTACATTGTAGATTCTGCGCACATAAAAGAGCGAGGCTGTAGATTATATATAGAAGAGAGGGCGGGGGCAGAGCAATATGCGCAGACGCAGGACGCAGAATCTATTTGTGTTTAAAGTGGGTTTAAAATAAAGTTGGTACCTCCGAACCGAACGATTCATAAAATGCTTAATATGATTTGTTTGACAGAAAGTTGCAAAAATGATACCAAACACCGAATATGAGCAGATATGAGATAATCAAAGTCAGTGACTCAATAGGCTCAGTGGTCATTTGTAGATAAGGATTGTCTGATGAAGCATCGGAGTAGAGCCCACAGAGGCCAATTGGGAGTTAGGACAGGCGCCTGTCGGTGAATATTAAGAAAAGCGTGTGATAACGTACACGCGGAGTGTCGATGAACGACTGATGTGCGTGAATAGAGACGAAATGTTCAGTTTTTTATACAATATACAGAGCCACGAACACGACAGCGAATCGTGAATCTTTTTATCACTGTAAACACAAGATAAAATCACTGATATGTTTGTAAGTTATATATTATTGCAGCGATTTTCCCCGCGATTGTAAAGTCAACTTGGAAAAGGACGTTCTTATATATGTTTATCGTAGTATGAAGTAAGTATAATGACCATTGTGAGTGTCAGTAGTAAGTATCGGTCTACTTACATGAGAAATATGAGATTTAGATTAGGCAATAGGCATGGATCTGTAACCTCTTTCTGTAACAGCTATTGTTTCTGTGAACTCTAAAAGTTATAAATATACGAACATACATTGTATACTTTTTTTAAGTTGATCTCGGTTTTGGTTGTTGAAGCCTGATATAAGCTTGATTGAAGCCTCCTTGAAGCATTATTATAGCTTATAGAAACGTCGATTTATTGGGTGGTTATAATACGAATACGACTACTGTCACAGTTCCTTTCTTTTTAAGATTTATAATTATATTTATCCTTATTGGAACTCTTATCTTGATCAAAAGGATGTCTGCTAACTTGATCAGCAATGTAGATCCATTTAGTGAAACACCTCTAGATAATGATGTGACTCACACAGGTATATTGTCTTTGTTTTATTTTACTACATAGTTAAAATTAAACAGTGATATATATAATCAAAACTAAATGTAATTTTTAAACTTTTGCTTATAACATTGTTATTAAAAAATATGAAAGTTAATTTTTTTGAATCTTTAATATTTATTTATTAATATTGTTAAAACGATTTATAATTTGAGAAATTATTGAAAACAGTAAATAAAAAATAAATTATTTTTCTATGAGTTAGCTTTTTTAATTAAACAATAAAGACTGAAAAGTTAATTAAAATAGAAATTAAAATTTTAAATGTTGTAAATAAGTCATAATTTGCGGATCAATTGCTTCTAATGAAATTTATATTTATTTTTTTACTGTTTGACATTATATAATTAACAAATAAAAAATAATACTTTGAAAAGTTCAGAATTTATATATTCAAATAAATTTATAAATGAACTTAAAAAATATATTTAATAATATTTATTAATAGACATTTTTCAATGTTGATCAATGTATTTATTTATTTTATAGAAGAATGCAATGACAGTATACAAGATGATGAGGATTTGAAAAAAGATGAAGAAATACCTAAACAATTACCATTTGCCGAACCATTAAAACCTGAAGAAGTGAGATGGTTATACAGAGATGATCTGAATAAAAGATGGATGGAGTTTTGTGGATATGATAGTTTAAGAATTGAAACAGCTTGGCAAGAAAAACAGATTAGCACTAATGAAAATGAAAATAGTAATAAATCTGCAAATACTAAACGAGTTGTTGTAAGAGGTGGCATGTACGATGTTGAATTAGAAAACATGAAATGTGTATCCATATATTGGCCTGGTAACTATATACTTTTTAATTAATATTAAGTATGAAATTTGTTGAATCAGAATACGAAATTAATTGTTTATTGAAATAATATTTCTTTATATATTTGGAGACTGACATTAAGAAAATACTTTCTTTTTGATAACTGTGTATGTATAGAATTTTATTGTTATAATTAATATTTAATATTACTGTAAAATAACTTTCAATGTCTTTTTTTAAATATCTTCTTATTAAATTATATAATTCTATTCTATATTAGTTTTTTGTGTAATTGGTTACTTTAAGATTTCTAAATCTATTTAAGGAATGAGATAAAAGATAAGAATTAGATATTCTATATTATATTTAAAAAATTCAGAATTAACTTAACATATAAAATATTATGTATTTGTAGGTATTTCAAATTAGATTTAAGAAAAGGATGTATAAATACTTCTTTATTATATTTTAATAATTTTTTAATAAAAAACTGAAGTACTCAAAAATATATGATGATAATATATTGTATAGTTAAAATATAAAAATAATTTATATTAGTTCAAATTATATTTATATTCTTTCTAACAAATATACTGTCATTTATTATAACATCAATCTTTGTTTAAATGAAATGTTACGTATTTTTAATCACAATAAAAATTTGAAAACTAAGAAGTTTTAAATATTTAATTTAAAAAATATTTTTACTAATTTAAAATTAGTACCATATTAAATAAAAAAAAAATTATAATTCCATTATAGATTAATTTATTCTTAGATAGATTAAAAAAAATTTTTAATATCTTGCAGGAGAAGAATGGGAGATTATAAGAGGTACATGGTTTTATGATGGTAGTTGGATTCCTTTAGAGTTAGAATATACAGAAGTAATAGAGGAAGCTCATCTAAAAATGTTTAAAAAACAGACCCTTACACAATCAAGTTCTACTCCTGAGCTTGGTACACCATCCCATTCATGCAAAGGTATAATTTCAAATTATGTTTTAAAGATAACATTTTTATAAGTATTTATTATTTACTTTTAAGAATAGTATTTTTATTTATTACAGTACTTCATACTGAGCATTTCACTCAGTATCACATTGATTGGCACGCAATAAACGATGTAGTTATATATAGCGAATATACGCCTAGCAAATTAATGCGCAGTGTTACATCCAAACTAGGATTTACTAAAAGTTAGTCTTTTTACATACTTCGCACATTTATTTTTAGAGTTTTCTACACATTGTTACTTTCTTTACTATTTTCTTTACGAAGTAATTATAATTGAAGTCAATATTTACTATTTTTTAGCCAATCATAAAATAATTTTCTTAAAGCTTTAAGAGACAAGTTTAAATAATAAATTATAATTAAATATAAAAAACATTAGATTAATGTTTTACAGCTACAGGATATAGACTTTTAAGAGGGTATAAAGAACCTGCCTTAATGGAAGATAAACCGCACGACATTGATCATTTAGTATTTGTCGTACATGGAATTGGGCAAAAAAGAGACACTGGAAAAATTATACGTAATACATCTATGTAAGTCTTTTGAATTATATTACACACACACACACACACACACACACACACACACACACACACACACACACACACACACACACACACACACACACACACACACACACACACACACACACACACACACACACACACACACACACACACACACACACACACATTTACTGATGTAAACTTTTTTTTTATTGTTTATTATTTTATTATTAATTTATGATTTGTAATTTGACACAAATAATTATTGTATATTTATATCTATTCATTCATGATAAAAAAATTATTTTGATTAACATACGTCCCAAAATGTATATGGGGATTTATTTCTTAATACTTTTCCTGAATTTCTTTGAAATCATAGGTTTAGAGAATGTGTAGAAAGAATGAAGCAAAAATATTTTCCAAATTCCACGCATAGAATTGAATTTTTTCCTGTTGAATGGAGATCTTCATTAAAACTTGACGGAGGTAAAATTGATTTAACTAATAATTAAAATAAAATAGATGGTAATTAGTCTTCTGAATTTCAGATATAGTTGATGCTATTACTCCATACAGTGTATTAAGTATTCGAAATCTACTCAATACTTCTGCTATGGATATACTTTATTACACAAGCCCTCTATATGGAGGAGAAGTAAGAGCTGGTCTTCGAAAAGAATTAAATAGATTATATTGTATGTTTGCTAGCCGACATCCTGGGTGGCAAGGAAAAATTTCAATCTTAGCACATTCTTTGGGATGTGTTATTGTTTATGATATTGTTACAGGGTGGATTGGGTTTGAAACGCGGCCTCCAGATTCACCTGAACATTTAACAGAAGGTTTACAATTTCCTGTAAGTATAAAACAATATTAATGAGGTTCAAAAATAAAGTTTTCGACTTGTTGAAAATATATATCAATTTAAAAGTTTTATAATCTTATTGCATTATTAGTATTATAAATAAAAACAAAATCTTTAAAAAAAAAACTAATTTCACAAGAAAACCCGCACATATGTGTATAATTACTATTTTTCTTTTATACAATTTATTTTATATTTACAAATATTATTACATGTTGTCATGATCAATATATAAGATAACAAATTAAGATTAAATATTGTCTGTAATGAAATCCTTGATTAATATATTTATTTATTATTTTCCAATGGCCTAAATAGTCTTTCAATCGAGACTTGCACAATCTACATATGCAGAACACAATTTACGCGACATTAAAATTTGGTAGAGACTGCTTGTGAATAAATCTACAACAAATTCGATTCACAGGAATCGAACTTAGACCATCGAGTAGACTCGACTTAATAAATAAAGACCGGCGTTTAACGATGCTAAACAAATCGATGCCTTAATCGCCTGAGCCAATAACTGCTCTCTATATGCTGTTATTATTTTAAATTGCTTCATTACATTTAACGTCAACATTCTGAAAATGTCTCAAATTTTATTTTAACCTATTCCACTTATTTTATTTCTTTCTACGATCAATCTTGTTATTTTTTTGCTATTATCAGATATTCGTACGTGTTATCAAATTTTTCTAATTCTTTCCGTCTTTTCTAGTATTTCCTTCCTTCATATTTATCTACAATATGTTAAGACATTTCTCTTCCTTGATTTCTACATAATTTTTCATTCTGCTCTTTACAGAACTCGATTACCTTTATTGCATTCTTCCACTCTAAATTTCCATAGAAATTTTATTCTTTTTGAGTTCTTATATTGGTAGTTTTTTTTTATTCATATTTTCCCTTCATACTGTTGTATGAAGCATATCCCTTATTTCTTTAATAAATCTTAAATTTTATATTTTTTCATTTCTAAGCTGTTTTGTCATGCCTCTTGTTTTGAACTCTATTCATTATCATTATTTTATCTTTATACCATTATATTTTCGTTCCGTATCGAATACGCTAATGTTTTCAATAATAAAATGTAAAAAATTCTTCCTTTTCAGATATTTTTTGAACATTTTTTCATCCAAACATACAATCTCCTCAATAATTCGGTGTTATTTTTGGTCTCGATGAGCTTAATCGATTTCTCGAATGTATCAGGCCCAAGTATTGATTATTTCTGAGAAAAAGTTCATTGTTTCACAAAAAAATGAACATTTTTCAGTCTTTCTGAATTTTTTTCATTTCATTTGCGTTAATATTTTTAAACATAAAATCTAGATAACAAATTTAAATAAACATTTCTTCATCCATTTAAATTTTACATTTTTCTCCTTTCGATTTTTAAAAAACTGCTTGTTTATATTCTATAACGTATAAGATACTAAAATTTTCTAAACTGTTAAATTTTTTTTTAGAAAATCGTAGTATGTAAATACGGCAACACATTTATTTTATGACTAAATATTTATTACGCCTAAATTTGAAATAATGTATAAGTTTTTCAGCAATTAAAAAACTAGCAATTTTTGAAAATAAAAAATAAGTTCAATTTAAAAAATGTAAAAAAATTTCCTGATATTAAGTATGTATAAACCTCTATAAAATGAAATTCAGAAATTCTAAGGACGCGTAGAACATGAAAGTGCGCGTATTATTAAGAAATAGAGGAAACTGAATTTTCTTAAATAATAACGAAACTTAATATTTTTTAAAATATTTAAAACAAGCTTTGCATTGAATTTTCTCAAATAATAACGAAACTTAATATTTTTTTAAATATTTAAAACAAGCTTTGCATTGAAACAACAAAATTTTAATATTTCCGACGTTAGTTTTCATAACTGAAAGAATATCATTGAATTATTAGATGTGCCAGTTGTCATTAAAAAACGGCACACATTTGAAATGTGAACTATCTTATCCTTTCGAATGAAAAGTCAAAATTTTCGTTAGCACATTTGAATTACAATAGAAAAGTGCTTGAAAATATCAGGGGAATTTTCGTTATTATATCAGAAAACATTTCCCAAATACTTTCAAGATTATTATAACAGTGTAATAAGGTATGCCGAAAATAACAAACGCTATAAATGATATCACCATAAATATCAAATATAATTCGCATTTTGAATAATAATATAGCACATTATTACTTTTTGGAGTAATTTTTAATTATTTCTTAAATAAATATTTTTACTACTAATTTGTATTAATCTAATAGAAAAATCAATTTTTTCAAAAATAAAATATGCGACTGTAAAAAGTGAGAAGATCTGTTGTTTTCTTCTTATTAAAAGCTAGCCTTTAAGAAAAAAATTAAGAAAAAAACCACCCCCTCCCCCAAGTTTAAAAGTTTAAAAGTTTAAAAGTTTAAAAGTTTAAAAGTTTTAAAAGTTTCCTCAATTGATTCATATATTTTTTAATTCTTTATATCGGATTCATTTCTATATATTTATGTCTCACGATTTTTCAATTTTTACTTCTTAATACACCACCAAATACGGTTGTAAAATTTGTCAAATAGGTATATATTTCTCAATATTTGTCCTTTATAGCATTACGCATTACATTTTTCAGTAGGCAAACAGCATTATGCATTACATTTTTCAGTAGGCAAATAGCATTATGCATTACATTTTTCAGTAGGCAAATAGTATGAAGAACCTCTCTTTCGCTTTTAAATCAAAGCTACTTATCATAATTCATTTTTCTGCTAGTGTTTTTTTACCAATTTTCTAAACCTTTCCGTTTATATTTTATATCTATTATCAATCAATATTATATCCGTATAATTTTTTGTTAAGTTTCTATCTCCTTGCTTATAAATGACAATCGTTCATTTTTTTAAAATTTTGAAATTTTTTTTTGTGTCAAATTTTAGATATATTCAGATAACATTTGAACTTCTCTATTTCAAATATTATCTTTAGAACATCTTTGTTCTTTTTGTATGTATACTCTTGTATTGAAATCACCTTTTAAACTTATAGTTTATCTTTCTTTTTTTTCTTTAAACTTACAGTTTGTCTTTCTCTATATTCTTTTCAATATATCATTCCAGTTTGTTTTACCGTTTTTACAATCATCTCTTTTATATTCATTATCGTTTCACCTAACATCGTCCCTCTATTTTGCGGTGTCTATTTTTCTCGTCTAAATGCTTTTCATTTACATGTCTTTCTTAATTAATACAATAATTATAATGATTTGATAGTAGATGAATAGTAACTGTGACACTGATGATTCCCAGAACTACTCACTCGACTCGTAGTCATTCGTATACTAATTAATAGCGAGCCCGAACAATAACAATGAGGCCAGTACAAAATTAGAGCACTGCTTGGTCAATGCATTATCACAAAAACGCTTGGCGATTTTACCATGCGTAAGTGTTTATATTAGAACAAAGTTACCTGTCAACTTTTATTTGAAAAAAATCGCTCGTAAAATCCGTCTGCCGTTCGAAATCGCTCGTTAGTGTCGTCTTGTAAAAATGGAATCGATGAACAATTTTTTTCTCATAACAGTTCTTCGTCAATCTTAACTACGAAGGAAATCGTCTCACGTTAGCGGCTGCCACTTAAAAAGTAAGCAATGAATATTGCTGTAAATTTTATCGTGCTTCAGGGGCATGCGTACCAACATAATATAAAACATTTTTATTCAGGGGGACTTTCCAAACCCGCGAAATTTAAAAATTCTCGTTACCTTTGGAACACACCTCGTATATTCATTCACTCGATCTTAACTTTTGACGGGTTAACTTTCCTCGCCGATTATGGCTAGCCTCAATGATTTTTATTAGGTTCGCGAGAAATGTTCAAGCATAACAGATATTACTATATACCCTTGCCGAATTTGTATATACACGTGTGAGTTATTATTATTCATTCCGAGGATGACCGAACACTCCAGTTAACGCTTTATCGTATCCCTACCAATATGGAGATCTCCAGCTATTACCAAGCTCGGCAAATATTTCCAAGCTCGTGACATTTTGACGCGTTATATTGTCATTAGTCTGATACTATTAGATGGCGAACTTAGTTTCCGACCTTTTTTAACAGAAAAAGAACATTTATGATGGAAAATGGATGCACGTTAGTTTAATCAAAATATTTTCCGCCATTTTCTACTACTTTTTCCCATCTTTCTGGCAATATGGTGATACCGTGGCCAAAGAAGGATGGCGGTTTCGAGGCAATCCAATCTTCCACAAATTCTCGCACTTCTTGAACATGTCGGAAGTGTGTATCAACGAGATCGTGCTGCATCGATCTGAGTAGGTGGTAATTAGAAGGCACTATGTCTGGTGAGTACTGTGCCATATCTGGCTGGGTGCGGTAATACTTCCCATTCAAGCTTCAACAGGGTGTTTTTTACGGCTATCGCAACATGTGGCCGAACGTTATGCAAGAAAATGACTTTGCGCCTATTGCTCGCAATTGCTGATCTATATTCGATCAATTTCTGTTGCATATCATTCAGTTGGCATGTGCTTACCTCGGCAGTGACAGTGTCATTCGATTTTAGCAGCTTGTACTACAGCACACCCTGTTGGTCCCACCAAATGCACAGCAATACCTTTTGGCCGTGGATGTTCCGTTTTGGTAACGATGTGGACGGTTGGCCTGGGTCCAGCCAAGACTGTTTCGGCTTAGGATTCTCATAGCAGATCCACTTTTTATCACCAGTCACAATACGCCGCAGGAAACTATTCTTTTTTTTGCCTAACAAGCAAAGACAGTGCGATGTTGTGTCGATTCATAATGGCACTTTCGGTCAAATCGTGTGTAATCCATTTTGCTTCTTTATGAATCTTTCCCATCGCACGTCAACGTTTGTCAACTGCTCTGTCACTAACTCCTAACTTATTAGTGAGTTTTTTCTGCGTTTGAGCTGAGTTTTCGTCCATTAATGCTTGCAATTCACTGTCTTCAAACTTTTTCGGTTTTGCAGAAAGTTCTTTATCATTAACATCAGTATCTCCACTTCTAAGCCGCTGAAACCACTCTTTACATGTTTTGAACGATAGAGCTTTTTTGCCATAACATTCTTGAAGTAATCGATAAGTTTCTGCTACACTTTTTGCAAATCAAAATAGTGCAAAAGGACATGTCGAAAAAATGATTTATCACGATTCAATTTTCACTGATTAAAAAATTATAATGTTTGCACAAATGATAGCGCCTGTTAACTGAATTTTATTGGTAAATGTGAAAACTAAAAAATAAGTACTAGATCTGAGACATATAACTTTTCGTACTACATATATCGCTATCTAAGCGTGAAGATCAGAATCTAAGTTTGCCACATAATACTTAGCTCCTCGGGTGATGCCTTATTTTTCAAATGTACTTTTGTGCTTATCGGTGATTTCTTAATTGTCCAAACATTGTTTAGATCATCGAAAATTGTTTGTTACTTTGGAACTATCTCAGCTTATCCAAAATTGCTTAATGCTTCAGAAATATCGTTGAGAAACAAATGAGAAGTTGTTTAGTACCTCGGGAATTTCTTGACTATTAATTTGTCAGAGCTTTTTGACTTTCCTTTCTCTTTCACCATTTTTTTTATATTTAACAAGGAGAGTATCTCAACTGCGGATCGCAGATTTTGTTTTAAATTCATTCCAAATTATTATTAACATGTAACTAGAAAATTCCTAGAATGACTAATCTTAGTGTACGAGTACGTAAGTTTTACAGAACTGTATACATACTTTTTTAATAGCATATAACTACATTCTTCTATTTACATTGCTCTAATGCAGTTACATTCAATAAATGAAGCCACAGATAAATAGAAATATTAAATATAATTTTTTCTATAATTACTCTACTGTGCAGTCTATATATTATTTTACACACATATGTGCAAGGTTTGCTGCATTGTACGTTGGCAATTTTTCTAACTATTTAACTTTTATATATTTTTTATAAAACTTTTTGACTAGAAAATATTTATATTGCTCATTACTTTCTTTCAGATTGAAAACTTATTTTGTTTGGGTTCTCCACTATCGGTATTTTTAGCTTTACGAACGCGTACACCGTCCAATAGATTAGATTTAATGCCAGAATATTTGTGCAAAAGATTTTATAATATATTTCATTGGTCAGATCCAGTTGCATATCGAATGGAACCTTTATTGGAAAGAGGTTATAGTAAAATAGAACCAGTTCTGATTCCTCCTCACGGTGGGGTAGAAAGTCAGCAGATTGACCAACCATCACCATTACCTTTAAATAATGATGATCAAGGCAATCCCCAATCAGGTAATTTCGTGATAAAAACCTTATTTTATTACATTTACAATTTTAGAGTTTAAGTTTTTTATTTTATACTTTAAAACAAGCTGATACATCAATTGAAAAGTTTTAAACCCAACACATAAATCTTTTATCATTATTTCGAGCATTGTTGATTTCTTTTAAATTAGTCCATAAGTCCGTCCAAATTGAAATAAATATTAGATTCGAATTTCAAATTAAAAAAATATAGAAAACTTTAAAAAAAACACACAAATTTCAACATGTGGTGCGCAACAAATTTTTTTCAAAAATTTGAGACTTTATTGTTAAAAAGTGATTATCTGTTTACGATTTCACGTACTGTCCGTTATTAGACACTACTTTTGCCATCGTTTGGGCATGGTCAGATACAATCTCGAAAAAACGATACGTCTTTTGAGGCCATTTACAAATCGATCCATTCTTTAACTTCTTATTAAGAGTGGAAATGCTTATCAGCTAGGCGATGTGCATTGATCGGAACAAATGGTAATTGGAAGCAGTAATATCTGGAGATTATGATGGGTGGGGTTAGGTTTCCCATTTTACGGTTTCCAAGTATGCTTTGACGAGTTTTGCGATATGTCGCCGAATATTGTCATGTTGCAGAATAATTTTATTACGTCTCTCTTGATACTGTTCTCCTTCAATTACTTTTTATTTCAATTCCTTCAGTTTCTCCTTCAATGTTAGCTCAGACGCATCGATAACGTTCGATACCGATTTCGTGTAACGGTTTCACTCGCTTTCAACAAATTATAATACATAACTGCAAGCTGGTTCCGCCAAATACAGATCATAACGTTAGCTCCGTGAATATTCGGGTTGGGCGTCGATGTGGAGTTATATTCGGGTATTTCCCATGATTTTCTGGATTTGGGATTATAGACCATGGGATCATAGTGGACCCATTTTTCGTCATCGGTTACAATATAATGTAAAAATCTTTTACGATTCTGTCTTTGAAACAGCTGTTCACAAAAAAAAGCCGTTTAACATCTCTCGGCTTTTCCAGTCATCTAAATTTACGTTTGATGTTGTCTGATGTTTCGGACCACTTCGGTTCATTTTTCGGGACTAAATTAAAATAAAAACCCAGCATGCTACATATATACCCTATCTCAAAATCATTTATATAATATTTATATAACTCCCACCCCTCTTGATTGTAAATATAAAACGCAATTTTGCGTTAATACGCAATATTATATTAATAAATAATGACGAGTGTTGTCCAATTTACTTGACTCTTACATTAAATTTACATTTTTACAATTTAAAATTATGAATATTTTCAAGAGTTTTCTTCTTATATTAACTTTTTATGCATTATTCTAAAATATCTATATGTTCAAAAGTGAAAGAATGTAACAAGTCTAAATATATATATATATATATATATATATATATATATATATATATATATATATATATATAGAGAGAGAGAGAGAGAGAGAGAGAGAGAGAGAGAGAGAGAGAGAGAGAACTGAGAACATTTTAACACTTCTTGAACTCTTCTAATAGTATTTACTAATTGCCTGCTTGTGTTACCTTGAAAATACATATTGTGCTATTGTAGATACTGAAGAAAAGGATGATACCAGTCCAGTAGATAATTTAAGTAGAAATGCAGATAGAGGTTGGAGTTTTTGGGGTTTAGTAAGAGCAGGATGGAATGCAAAAGAAGGAACTTCTCCTACTCCTGAAAATCCTCCAATACAACCTGATCAAGGTAAATTTTATTCATAAAAAATAATTTCACTTTTATGATCAAGAATGAAAACCTCTTTTTTTTTTGCCTTTTCAATTGCATTGTATAGAACTTTATTCCTTACGTATAAGACGAGTTGTATACAATTTTTGTTCTAATTTTTAAAATACTATATCTTATCCATTAAAGAACCAACATTCGATTTTAGCTAAATAATCTTTATACAAGAGCAGACTTTACTTAAAAAATAGGAATCATTTTGCTTACCAAAACGTAAACCTTGTTCATTAATATTATAGAATCTTAAAATAACGTTAAAAAGCGGAAAAATGTTAATTTCAGATTTATTTTAATAATTTGTTTACGATCTTATTTTTGAAATTTATTTTAACCAACAAACATATGCTAAGGATACAAAATGATTGACATATAGTTTTTATTAATTGTTAAATAAGAACTTCAAAGTTATTTGAGTTTATCTGGTAGCGATGTATATTCTGTTTTTTTGTAAAAATCAATATAACGGAAGAAAATCTACGCTTCTCTTTACATAATTATGTAAAAAAATGGTTTCTATTAGCCCTTGCTTGAGCTCATGGGCCGAAATAAATTAACCATAATTTAATAAAACTTAAGTTATTAATATATTATAAAATGTCAATGAAAAAATATTTTACAAAGTTGAAATTTTTCGTATAATATTTATAATTATATTATGAAAATATTATTGTAATTAAAAAAATTCATTTTATTCAGAATTATCTCAACGGCTGGATTATGTGCTACAGGCTGTTGGAATAGGCCGTAATTATTTATACAGCGTAACGGCTCATACTGCATATTGGACTAACAGTGATGTAGCATATTTTATATTGACAAGAGTTTTTCCAACCCTAGAGACGTGATGTTGGTGTATAATTTTTAACATAAAATCTATGATGAAATCGAGCTATACAAAGAAAACCACTAGTCTATTAAGGGCCTGATAAACCTGATTTTGCAAGCAGGTCTGCCACCAAAACTAATCTGTGATAACAAAAAAAAAACAATACAATAATATGACAAATTCTGCGATAGATAACTTGTTTTGTTTGCAAAAATAATAGTTTAAATTTTAGGATCAAGATTTTGTTACCTTTTATGATCTTTATATTAATAGTTAATCTTTACTTCATGAAGAATAATTCGTTATAATTAATTAATTTCGTTTGACAGATATCATTGGTGTCATATTTTTAGATATTAATTTTATATATTGTTAAACAATTTATCTATAATATAAACAAAATTATGTACATATATACATATATTGAACTTTTCTAAATTTTACATTTTTAAAAATACTCTGTTTTATAATACCAATTTGTTAAAATGTAATATATAAAATTCTTTAAAATTTTATATAAATGTTACTTTTTATTTACCGAAAATAAATGTAAAATAGCACAATGATAAACCTGAAATGTGTAGTAATAAAAATAAGAGTGCAAAATATTTCTCAGTGACTGATATTTAATAATTTATTACCAATTTTATATTAATGTACTAATCGTTTTCTAAATGGGGAAGATTGAACAATTTTACATACAACCATATTTATATAGAATATACATATGAATTAAATTATATTCCGATTTTATACTATTTTCTTGTAGGTGTCAATTTTTTTATACATTCTAATTCTTACAAACTTAATTTATACATAACTGAAAAATATTATGAATTAAATTAATGAATTTTTTGCTTTAATTATGAAATTAAAATTTTGTGCTAGAAATTTTTTGATAGAAAATAAAGAGAAATAGAAATTTGCGTTTTTTCTACATAGGATAGGGTTAAGGTAGGCCTGTAATCTTACATACGTTCCGAGGAAATCATTTCTGCTCTCACTGCTGAGGGGAATCAGTCATTAACAGGTTAAATAAACTGTATACCTATTGGGAATCAACATGGCGGCGTGCCCGAATTTGTATACTCAGCCAAAGTGGTTACCACTTGCTGGTGTTGAATATTGTCAGCATATGAAGAATGCATTATGTTTTATAGTTATTTGTATTTTTAGTTACAAAAGATTAAGCACTTATTATAATAACTTATAAAATAGTTTTATAATTCATGAATAGATTCTCTAATGCACTCGCAACATGAACATATGCATAAATACAATTATTGCTATTTAATTATATGGAGTATCAATGATAAAAGAATAATTTCATGAACTTAGTTATGTTATTTTTATTTTAATTAATCGTTAGATGTTTTATTATTTAACACCTTAATAAATATTTGACAAAATAACAGTCGTTACCTCATCGTTTTAAATATAAAAAGTAATTTTAAAGCGATGAAAATGCGATTCTATCGCGCCGAAATAAGCGTATATTTGCAGATACGAATACGACTAGACGACTGGCATTATTGCAATATCATCCATTTTTATTACTTAATATCTTAACAAACTTTTCAAAACTTTCCGCCGTCACATAATTATTTTTTATATGAAAATCTCTGCTGTTTATATTGAAATTCAATACAATAGGAATTTTTAGGTTTCTACATTACTTTAAGTATCTTCAGATTGTCTTTCAAACGACATAAGAACTATACAAGTTCACTTTTAGTTACAAAATAACTATCCCAGAAAACTAATGATTTTAATCAATTTAATCTCAATATACGCACGTGTCTCCTGTGACTTATGTGAGCAAACGCACTCACTTACCAGTAACATTTATTGATTTTCGACTCCTATTCTGATGTATTGTTTTTATTGTATATTATATTGATTTATTACCCTTTAAAATTTTTTGAATGTTTCTTCTGATCGTTCATTCAAGATTAGTATTTTCATAATTAAATGAAGTTGATGGTTAAAAAAAATAATAATGTTTTGGAGATCGCTATAATTATAAAATGTTTTCATAAACCTTTTTATTGATACATTTAAAGAAATTAAAGCTGGAAAGAAAAGTTTAAGAATTGATGATTTTAAAATGCTTTATAGGAGGTGTAGACGCCAGCGTTCTTTAAACTATAGAAAAGTAACAACTAAATAAATACAAAAAAATTATTGAAGATAATTTAATTTTTAATTGATAATAAATTTGAACAAGTTTGTAAATATAAACACTTCATAAAAGAGATCGATTAAATATGTTTAAAATATTCCATTAATTCTAATTATTGTTAATTTTTTAACAAAATATTTCAATGGTGTCAAAAGTTTTTAAAATTCTAAAATATTTTTTCCCATCCATCTGATCATTATGTTAATTGCCAAAGAATATTCTTATTAATCAATATTCGATGAATGAAAAATACAGCTGCTTATCTCTTTATATATGTTATATATACGAAATATTATTATCACACAAACCTCTATTTGAAAGAGTTTTTTAAATACTTCATGCACTCACTAAATATATCAGTGCGAAAAAAGCATTGCCAGTGTAGAAAAATATCTTACATATATAATTCTATTTTATCATTAAAGACGATCACATCGAAAATTGGTTTCCTTTTTGTTTTTACTTTATTTCAATGTCGATTTCTCAACTTCAGATAAAGAGCCTTTTTCCAGGTGTATATTATTTAATTGCAAACATGTACAGACAAATTAACTCCATTACAGAGTAATTCATAAACTGTTAACTATAAAATATATATATATATATATATATATATATATATATATATATATATATTTATATAAATATATATATAAAGTTATAACGTGATAATTAATTTAATTTAATCTATATATGCTCTTGGCTTCAAATGAATGTTGTACATTCTGTACGGCAACTAATCCGATTTTTCTTATTAATAAATCCACCGAACTTCATTTATTTTATCGAGTTTCCCAAATAGATCAATAAATTTATTAATACTTTACAATTCCAAAGTGTATAAGATAACATATTAAATTCTATCATATAACACTATTAATTTCATTGATTAGGTATAATATTTTATGACGAAGAAAACTATTTTTTTGTTTATTTTACAATAGTCGGCATAAATACAGCTTAAATTTTTAAAAAAAAAATTTCGATGTGATGCACAGATATACCATATATTGTAGATGCAATAAGTGCACAAACTTTGATTGTATGTACGAAAAATTATTTTTGTTGCAATCCTTTATCCGAATAATATCAGCATAAATATATTAATATTTTTTTATAAAGAATACAATCTAGTATTTATATTATCATTTTACAGATGTCGCAACAAATTGTACCCAAATAACTTTATGTAAAATATTTTACAGACCACATCTACATACATTTACAAATATATGGATTAGTAAGAAGTTTGTGAGCTGACGTTTTATATGAAAACACACGTGTTGAAAATTCAAATTTTTAACATTTTAAATTAATACAATTGTTAAGGGTATTATAACTGAAATAAGAGTGAGGTAATGATGTAATAAAGTTTTCTAAAAGTCCGTTCGAAATAATAATGCATCTAATAGAGCAATATGTGGAGTTCATTGAGCGTGATTCATCCGAAGTATCTTACACTTGGAAAGGAACAATCATTATTGCGTACTCTGTTTGTTCATTTTCAAGCTATATTTGTACATATCTGTTTTACATAATTTGGGTAATAATGTGTGTTTTCTTTTTATCTGTCTTTCAAACGGTTACAATATATTGTAGATTCATTCTGCAATATTATATTCTACATTCTTTTACTTACGTACTTTTCAGCAAGAAATTTTCGGAGGACATTGTTTGTTCTGGGCACAGGTGATATTGACATCAAATGCACGGAAGTCAAAAGATTTAAATGAGTTAAAAGTTCAATACAGTTACCCCGAATGGATCAAAGGAGTTCTCGTGGTTAACCAATTACAGTTTAACTGTAAAACTTTTAGTATTATTTGCATGATATCTTGCTTTGCTGCTATTATTTTGTTGGTCGTGTTTTCCATTTGTGGTAGAGGCGGATATGACACGAGCTTGCAAGTTTGATTTCTATTTATTTTACACTTTAAATATAGGATTTGTAATTATAATAATACTCTTTTAAATTTTTAATCATAGGCTAACTGAAAAGTTGTTAAGGAAACACCGATCTACAAAGAATATATCTCGATTTGAGATTATCCTTTTATCCTTTTTATTTTAATAAATAAATCAAAAGTATTTCTTAAAGCTATCTTTGAAAATGTTGTTTGAATAAAAGTAACAATATATTATAGTGTTAAAATAATTTATACTTACTAATTTTATAAAACGAAAGCATCCATTTATAGTTATTTATAATACTCTCAAATGTTTGCAATAACTTTTACATTCATTAGACAATTTCGAAGTTTAATTCAAAAATTCAAATAAAATATATGCAACTACTATTGACCTCCAATATTTATCGAGTATTCACATTGTTTTATATATATCCAAATCGACATGTTTTTAAATTTCTTAAATTTTAATATAATTAAATTAATTACTCGCAACCATTAAATAAAGGCGAAAAACTTCACAAACATAAAATATTATAATAGAATAAGTGTATAAATACAGCAGAGTTAAATAAATAGTACATCTGTTACCGTGTACGAGAGTCAGAATCAAGCGGCGGAGGTGCGATTTGTAAGGTAGAATGAGGGGAAAGATTTTTATTCTGTATATACCGAGATTCTAATTATATGCGCGCAATTTATAACTATATAACTGCTTTCACGCTTCTGAATCAATCCCAATTCGATTGGATTTTATGAGATAATAAGTGAAAGAATTAAGTGAAATATAATTATTTTATAATTAAAAAGTTAATTAAAATTATGCAATTATTTTATTAACATATAGCTATTAACATGTTTTCACAAATGAAGGTTAATTGCTCCGTGGAGGATTGTCCTTCCATCTTTATTAGGCAGTTTAATCATGACAATTGTAATGTCATTTATTATACTTCGGTTTGACCGAGGATTTGAACACTTTACAAACGATCTCTTTCACGCAGCCAACAAAATGAATTATATGAATAACAAAACTGCTAAATACAATTCGTAAGTTTTGCGAAAAATCTGTATTATTTTAATATTTTACTAAAATATATTCAATAAATCATTTGTCATTATTCGATGATTTCTTTAGACCTTGCGAAGTTATTCAAGATTATGTAGCCATCCATAACGTTAACAATCTTAACTCTTGTCACATGTATCCGTTGGTCAAAGTGAGAATTCACTTATTACAAGGGATTTTTTTTTAATAAAAATTGATTAATATTATTTTATAGGTATTTGCATGGGCCATCGTTTTCGGTTGGCTAATCAGTTTCATGATTTTGTGCGCACGGACGATAATCGCGGCCGACTTTCATATAGTGAAAATAAAAATTTATAAACTGCCAGAAGAAGAATCTGAGAAGAAAAAATATTTAAACAAAGTTTTACAATCTCAACAGACTATGGATGAACGAGAAAAGAACGAACAAAAAGAGAAAGTGGTATAATATATAAAATATTTGCGATTGCATATGTATCTATATAAATTAATTTCTGATTTTCTTTGTTGTTAATCCATACATTAAAGACACTCTAAGTTTTCTCTTATCCTCTTGCGTTTTCGATTCAATGATTTTAGATTGCTTGTTCAAATTTGCCATTTCTTTTAAAGTCCTTCCCATTGTTTTTAATAAGCACGGATGCTCGAGAAGCTCGATTTCGTCCTTTAATTTCATAATACTTTTAAATGTTGTCGCCCTTTCTTTCATAAGTTCAACGACCTTAGTATGTTCAATTTTATTCTGGCCGATTAACGTATTTAAAATGCTGGATTCGTCCTCGATCAGCCCAGTATACATTTCTGCTTCTTCGTCGACATGCTTAATGATCTAAGAGCGTAATTATTATAATTAAAATTGGACGAATTTTCCGTACATTGCGTATTTACATATATTAATTATTATATCTTTTATCATACTGATGTTTTTTTATCGAGATATATTATTATTATTATTATTTCAGTGTGTGTGTGTATTGACAGCATATATAAAATGCTCGTACCGCGGCGCAGGCCAAGTTCTTTTCCTCCAGTTTCTTCATCAGCGCGACCTGCTCGTCGCGCTTTTCGCTGTAAACGTCCTTCTTTTTCAGCAGGTACTCGTAATCCATCATCGAGAAGCCCGGGCCCAGATTGTCCAGTTCTCGCAGCTTGGCCCTGAACCTCTCCAGCTGATAGTACAGGCGCACGTACGCGAGGCGTATCCTCGCGACGTCGGCGATGCGTTTGCGCTGATTCGCGATCATTTGCTCGACCTCCTCGAGCCAGACCTCCTTGCCCGTCTTGCGGGGCCGGATCTTTTTCGCGACCGCGAGCTCGCGAGCCGTCAGATTCTCAATTATCTCGCTGAAATTCGACTCGGCCAGCGCATAGTCGTCGTCGAGGCTTCGTAAAGTCGAGGCCAACGAGGCACTCTTCTCGTCAATCTCATTTCTCATCTGCTCGTAATTTTCCAATGTGGAAAAGTAGCTGAAATTTCGTTGTACCTATATTCGAATCATGGTATGTATAATTTGAAAACAGATTATTTCCTATATATAACTTATAGAAATGCAAGAATGTAATGCTCACAAGTGACTCCTCTATTATAAATATATATTGTCCCTAAAATACTAACAAAAAATAGAGGATACGACCATCAATATATAGATGTCCTAATCTAGTATTGCAATAAGTTTTAGAAATAGAAATATTAAGTTTTATTTATATATATATATATCACTTATAAATATAATAAATTAAGTTATTATATTGTAATTTACACATCTTTCAGTTTTATAATATTGAAATGCGATCTGACATCAGCTTTTGAAATAAAAGACTGAGCTATTCTAAATGCCTAATGATAAATCTCTTAAGGATTCGACATATTGTGCCAAACGTACTTTTTATTAAATGATATATATGATTATTTTTATAGTATTATATACAGCGTCAGAACAACCTTAAAATAATTATACCTAATGCAAATTATAAATGTAGCTTATTAAAAAAATAAATAAATAAAGGGTTTATTAATTGTTACAAAAATTATTTAATATATAAAACAACTATATATACCGATCATCTTCGAAAATCAAAGACTCGTCGAAGTTATCGAGCGCATTCGTGAACGAGGAAGAATTGCGAATGACGCTGATGTACTGTTTATGGAGAAATTTGTTTTTTATCAACAGCACTTTGGATTCACTGAACATTTCTTCGAGGGTCGCCACGATCTCCTGTCGCTCCTCGTTGCTCATCCAACACTCGCCCAATTCGGTTAGGTCGTACTTGATGCTCGCAGGGGCATAGTCGTGTTCCGGACCAAGCGGCTCCTTCTCCTCCTCCTCCTCCTCCTCCTCCTGTTCGCTCACGAATTTATAATCGAATAGAGACGCTTTTGAATAAGAGCGCGAGGGGCTCGACTGGGCCTCGTTTGCCTCATCGTCGGTCTCGCCCTCGTCGCTGTATTCGTAAAAATTGGCCTCGTCGACGGAAAGTTCGCCGGGATCGTTACTGAATACCGTATTATCATCGTTAACTGCAGCCAGCGTGTTAGATTTTTCTGCAATGACGATTGCGGCACAGTGTATTATTATTATTATTATTATTATTATTATTTTGTTATTATTATATGAAATCCCGGATTATAATAAATTAATATCCTTACCATCTTCTACGAGATTAGGAGATGAATTTACGCTCTCGGCTATTGAGCTCATTATTCAAATTATTTAGATGATATGATTTACTGAAACTTGGAAAATTTATCTGATCCAGAAAACGAATATTAAATGACCATGAAATACGCGAGGAATCTTTCGCACGCTAAAAACAATTGCGTTGCAATCCCACAATTTTTTCCCGTTTATAATGTATAAATTTCAATATTTATAGGGAAAAAATTTTTAACTTGTCTAGTATTATGTTCCTTTTTTAATTATTAATTTTACTTTAAGATTTAAAAACATTGAATTAACTATATGAATTTTTCAATAAACTTTCAGTAACATTTTATGATTAATTATTTTTTATGAACTGATTACAAGGTTAGAAAATTAAAATATGGAACACAAAGTAATAATTTACTCAAGCTTTTATTTCTTATGCGAGTTGTACAAAATATTATTTTATAAATTTTATAGACTTTATTTACAAAATATTTAATTACAATAATATTATTAACTTAGAAACAAAATTATAACATGCTTAATAAATTAGAAGCATTAAAAATATATAATTAAATCAATAATTTCAAATGCTCTTAATGAAATATTTACAAGTTTTATATGAAATTTTTTTAATTAATTAATTTCATAATAATTTTTTATAGCTTCTACTTATAAAAATTATTCATACAGCAATCAACAATTGTTAAGGAATCTCTGCATGCGAATGAAAAATTATAATTTATTCTTGTTGTTAATTTTGTATATTTTGTAATTATATTAATTACCAATTCTCTGCTTTCAAAATAATATATATTTTTAATTAATAAAAATTAATTTAACACTTTGTATTTGAATTAAAAATAAATATTTATTTACAAAAGTTAATTTCCAAATTCAATTTTGTCATTTCTACAACTTCTACATAAATAAAAAATTTCTTTTTCATTAATATATCTTGCCTATACAAGTAGTCTAACGAAGTACTTTTCACTAAAGTATAAATACAAAAAACTTTACAAAATTATTTATGTTACCTCATTTTTCAAAATGTACATTCAGGCATTGCTAATATTAGCTAATATCACTTGTCAATATAATTAAAAATTAACTATCGTTATCTTAAAAATTTAAATCCTTTAAAAACTTCTTTTGATTGATACCATTGATAACAAATTTCATATTCAGAATTATTTGTTATTTCTGTGACATAATTTTCATCAGCATTGTTAGTAACATCTTGATGAATTTTAACTAAATTTTCACAATTACAATTTAGTTGATTATTTTCATTATAGTTCAGTCTTATGTAAAAAGAGGTAGCATTTAATGATGATAAAACAAATTGTGGTTTTGGTATAAAGAATTCAGAGATTCGATTGGCATCTTTTTTCTTTATCAGCACAAAAGTATTTGTAGGCCCCAAGGATGCAGTCATTTCTTCTTGAAAGTCTGAACATTCAAGAATTGATCTACCAATGAAATAAAAATTCTTGTATAATTGACAATATAAAGAATAAATATTATTTAATTATTAATAAATATTTTTATTGGTATTACAGTCCAGTTAAATTAAAAATAACATATAATTATATCTGCTTTAAAAGAATATTGCTTGAAGTTTTTACATTCTTTTGAATTTGCGAATGTAAATATTTTGGAGTATTGTATTAAGAATAAGTACAAAAAGAGTCTTGAAAGTATTCACATTTCAAAGACTCCTAATAATGTGAAGTTAATATTAGAATCAAGTAAATTAGATAACGTTATTCATTCTTTGATTGGTTTTGAACATTTTGTGTGGAAGGGGGATTGTATATGTACATTATTGAATCTTATAGTTCGGTGGGGATGAAGGTATGTATAAATTGGAATATTAATATATAGTTTAGTTTGGTCCTTGATGAGGAGCCGTAATGAGCTTGAAACATTGAACAGCAGCAGTAACTTCAATTAAATAAAGGTAGTGGGGACAATCATATTATACTTTATTAAAAAAAAATTTTTTTCAGCTAATAAAATTTTTATTTCAGATTAGTCAACGGAGTGATTTTAAAGAAGCACAGTCTAACTGTCATTATAATTTTTAATTAATTATACATTATATGTATTATTATTAATATAAACATATATTGATATAATTATATATTATTTTTTAATTGAATTGGATTGTAAGACCAATAAAAATATTTATTAATTTTATCTAAAAACAGTCGACATAAGTACAATTAAATAATAAATAAATTATTTAATTGTATTTATAGTAATTAGTGAAACTTAAAAAAATATATATATATACATACCTCATAGCAGTTAATAATGGTTTGCGGAAGGAATGTTGACAATCTAAATGAGTATTAATATCCAAAATATTTTTCGGTAGTTCAAATCTTATACAAAGTTTTGGAGATACAATTGTTGCTCCAATAATAACAGCAATTTCTTTGATATCACATCCACCAAAAGCAATTTGCGAAGCCAAATGATTTGATACATTGTATAATGAATTCATTAGTTTCAGCATTGATGAATAGTTTCGATCTGTTGGTTTTGAATTTGCATGCAATTTTGTAATTGAATCATACGATATTGGAATTTGTTGTTTCTGATACATAATGTATTTGACAATTTCCATTATTATTTGTGAACAACCTAGACTAGTTACTGGCTCTTCTAAATTCACGGTTATGTCAGATTCAGTTTTTTTAATACTTCTAAACATATTGAATAAATTTCTGTAAAAATTAACTGCTTTTTAATATGTTATTTGGTCATTTGCTCTCCAATTTAATTCATTACAAAGTTATTATATTAATGACTTATCCACGAATTCATTTCTATACTATCATTACTATAACCATAAAGTATGTAGTACATATAGATTATATAGGCCTATGCAGCAATCGTGCACACATAGAAATTGAGGGAAGGGAAATGGTAAAGGAATCGCTGATAGCGTTTTAAGAGTGCTCCATACCTCTGGCGGAAGTTAAAATCGATTGAAGCGCCTGATTTTTAATATACTGTGGAAGTTTACGGAACTTGAAGTGTACAAAAAATGCTGTTCTGTTTTATCGATTGTTCTAGTATTAATCAGGGCCGTAGTAGCCCAAGTTAAATATGTAAATTATAAATGATCCATACAAAATTTATATTTTATAATATTCTTATGAAATAAGTAGCGGAGTAGTTGATCATTTGTCACAAGAAGTTTATTATTATTATATATATATATATATATATATATATATATATATATATATATATATAAATTTACACACCTACAAACGTACAGAAAGAGAGAGAGAGAGAGAGAGAGAGAGATATGCATATATATGTGTATTAATTTTGATATGTATATGTATTGATATTATTATGTATTAATTTTAATTTATATTGGACTGTAACACTGATGGAAATATTTATTAATTTATGCATGCATATATATATAGTATATTTAAGTGTAGAAGATAAGGATACTAGGAGACGAGCAGTAATAAAGAAACATCAGCTCGACATCCAGCGTTTGATTGAAATACGCATATATATATATGCGTATCTACACACACATTAACATATATAATCTCCATACTCCTAATTTCTAACCAAATTACTTACTCAAAAATGTCAAGGGCGGTGGTGGTCGCAAACGATTAATATATATATATAGTAACTTCATATTGAGTTTATATCAAAACTTGTTTGCCAATGATTTACACAATTTTATACGAAACTTTGGTTTATGGAATGTTACAAAAAAAATGATAAAATTAAATGATATTAATTATTTCATTAATGAATAGAATGGGGTCTCTTAATTATGAATATTGAAATAAGTATAAAGATAACAGCGAATAATATTTTCAAATTAATTTTTTTTTTCGAAAATTTAGATATACAAAATTGTCTGTTTAAGGTCAACAATTGTAAAATTAATTATTATACTTAATTTTTGGGATGACAAAATCCAATACACAATAGACTTTATTATTTTATAATTCTTTCAAACTGTTAGTTTATGTATTCTATTAAATTATTTTTTATTAAACAAATAACATAATAAATTATTATTCTATAAATATTAATTTCTTGCAGTATAGTAATTAAAACTTGCATTTGAAATAAAATTATTATTTACTAGACAGAAATAAAAGGACCTAGCTTATACCTTTTTCTTAATTTTACTATAACAATGTTGAAATTTTTCATTCTAAGATTTGTCTATTTTATAACCATAATAGTTCAATTATTTTTAGTTTGTAGTGACTAGATTTCAGCCTACTCAAAATTATTAGATGCCTACGAGGTGATGTATAACGCTAATTTTCGATTCTGTTCTGAAAGTTTTGAAAGTATTTTTTCAGCTTTTGTTGGTCATTCTTTGATTTGTTTCTAATTTTTTAGTATTCCTGTGAAATTCTACTTTTAATCTATTCTTGCGCTATAAATCAGCCATTATAACTTCTTTTTTCTACACTTAAATTTGGAATTATTTTTTAGTACCAGGAATGTAATCTAAGGAATTTTTCTTCGTCATTTTATAGAAAACCAAGTTGACATTCTTTACACGTATAATTTTTAGATATAAAGAAATTCAATATTTTCATTTTATTGGCTTTATGTATAAAATATTAGTTTTGTTATTGCAATGCTATAATATGAAAGTAGTAAATAAAAATATTTATAGTTTTGCGTATTATCTAAATAAATTTGAATTTGTCAGAATTGCCGTGCACTTTTTTCTTTACAATTACATTTTTATTGTATTATTTTTTTTTACAATTTTATCTTATAAATCTGTATTTTTAATCTAAAATTGGAATAGTAATCTATAATTTGACAGAACCGTACTTGATTCTATCGGGTAAAGAATATAAAAATACTAATTATATGGAATATAATGGCACTCTAGACTATTCTTAATATAAAATTACGTAATTTAAAAAAATAATTAAATCATTATTTGATATTTATCTAAAATAGATTATTTTATTTATTGTATTAAATTATATTTAAATTACTTATTCTAAATAAGCGTATTTTAGAAAATAATAAATTAATAAAAATTATATAATATTTGAAAACAAATTTCAATTGTTTTTATCGATTTATATTAAAAAATTTAAAAAACAAATTCGAATAAAGATTGTGTTATTTGTCTGATGCAGTGTTCCAAATATAGATATATATATATAGGTCTTATATAAAATCCCTTCTGAATTTTGCAACATAATATGATATAATGTTACCTGAAATTGAATCGATCCTTTTAGCGGGGATACCTCCAGATTACCTAAACTTAGTCGGATGTTTTTGCTCATTGGAGTATAATTTGTTTATATTTTATATTTTAATATTTTTCATATTTAATATTTTCTGGGCATAGTTTTATGTTTTAACTTTTAGTTAAATTTTTCTCTGTTATTTCTTTTTTACCGTTTAATTAAACTTGTTAACCATTTTTTTAAAAATAGGTTTTTAACATTTTTTTAATTTATTTATGCTTAATTATTGTTATTTTTTTTTAATTATAGGTTAAATAAGATCTTTGTATTAATATTTTAAGAGTCGTAGTTGATTTTTTATTATCATTTTTTCTTACTTAGTTTTTACAATAAATATTGCAATTAAAATTTCAACCTGCAACAGTAAGAATGACCAAAAATTTAATTACAATACGAAAATGATACAATAACTATAAATAATAAAAAATACTACGTTTAAAAACCAATTTGTATATTTCATTTATTTAAAATTAAATATGATATAGAACATTTTATAAAAAGATACATTCGCAAGTTTAGATTCTACGTGGCTTGGTGATAAAATCACAGCGTAGCCCCCATCTATGTTACGAAAATAGGACTTTTTTTCGAGGAACATAAATTTTAGATACAGAAATTTGGTCTAATAAATAATAAAAATTTATTCAATTTTTAACTACTTAAAAAATAAAACTAATGACTAAGTATACATTTATAATAAATTTTTTAAGAAAAGCAAAATAACTAGGCGAGTTTGATATGTTTTTAGAATATTAAGAACTTTAAAAAATAAATAACTATTATTGTAAAATTTAACTTGGTTCGAAAAAAATTTGTCTTTATTGTTTTTTTTCCTCTATCCATATGTTATTACAATATATTTCTATCGCATGTAGTGCCATTCTTTTTCGTATTAACATATTTGCGGCGTTGTTATATTTTAATTTTTACGCTGTATTAGAACTGCTTCTTTGGCTGCTTTGCTGGCAATACGATTTTCAGTGCTGTTTGAATGAGCAGATGTCCTTAAGACTTCTATTTTGATTTCTTTTCTTGATTTATTGGATTTTATGAGTTTATAATTCATTTCATTAACTTCTTAATTATTGGCGCTGAGATTGTGCAGTGAATTTAGTACACATTTTGAATATGCACATATATAAGATGAAGCTGTGTCGAGTGGATTGAGCATATCTGATACCAAGAAGTATTTAGCATATATCTGAAGCAAATGCTTCAGCTTAAAAGCTAGAGAATTCGACTGTAAATTGATAAAAATTTTTATCGGTCTTACAGTTTTTCTACAATAATATAATATACTAATATAATGAGTATCGGGCCGTCCTTATTTATAATCACCACCGTACAATCTGAAATAGAAATTACAACTAAATAATAAAATAAAAATTAAATTAAATAAAAAATAAATAAAAAAGTTAGAATGAAGTAAATTATATTAGAGTTTAGTCCTTGAAGATGAGCCGGAACTGTTCAAAACGTCGGAAATGAAAAGTAAATTTAAATTTAAGCTGGTGGGGGAAATCAGATTCTCCTTTATTAACATAGAATATAGATTACTTTATTTTTATTATTTTTAATTTTTAATTTTTAATTTAATTGATTTTTTATTTTATCTGTTATTAGTAATTTGTATTTTCAATTTTATGGGGGTTACTATAAACTAGGAGAGTCTGACTGTCATTCTATTAGTATAATATTTTATTGTATAAAGGCTGTAAGACCGATAAAAGTATTTATGAATCCACATTAAAATATATATATGTATATATATATATATATATATATATATATATATATATATATATATATACCCTTAAGTATACATATCTCAGGGTTGAGATATTTTTTAATTAACTTGTAATAATTTATGATTACTTTTTAATTTTTATCGATAAATATGTATATATATATATATATATATATATATATATATATATATATATTTAATAAGGTATTATTTTCAATTAAATGAAAAGTTAATTAATCATTATTTTTAATTAATACAATAGCTTGTGTTGATGAATTACTTTGTCATACTAAAACTGTAATGATCAGATAAAGGAATCATGTATTTGAGTATATGGTCAATAACTGTATTACGGGCATCACGATCCACGTTCGCGCAAATCGTATCATTGCGCTGGCAGCTGGTGTATTCTATCAATTCGTTCAATACTGTTTCCAAAATCGTGTAAAAAGTAGTGGCAACATCGCATTGTATACGATTTGATAGACAGCATGCGAGTGTTTACGATTTTCTAAACGAATGAACGACAAATCCGAATAGTGTCGACCCAACCTCTCGACAACTGTCGTACAACTGATCCGATAATATATATATATATATATATATATATATATATATATATATATATATATATATATCCAGGTATCAACATAACGATTACCTGATGAATGGAGATGGGTCTTGATACAATTCTTGGTCATGTATTCTAATGGATTATTCTTTTCTCTCCTAAAATGTTAATTATCTCCATATTTAACTTTTTATGAATTAAAAATAATATCTAATTAAAATTTTATTTCAATAATAATTGTAATTTAATGATTAATTAAATAAACATGTAAACAATAATTCAATAGAAATTATTAATTATTAATGGCAAATTAATATATATATAATTTATATTAGTATATACTTCATTAAAAAAGTAGAGACAAACGGTTATATACAGACGAGACATGACGGGCACCCAAAATTCAAATAAGTTCAGTTATTTTAAATTTCAATGTGCAAGTGATAGACAAAAACCTATAATTTAAGGTGCTTTTTTGAAGAAAAAAATTATTAAATAAATTCATCAAAAATGTAAAGCTTCCCAAAAGACAATTTGCTTCATCTCCCCTTCCCCAGAGTGGGACACGAGGGTATGAAGTATTTATATTTATATAATAAGATTCTTATATGTAAAGAAAATAAATATAAGGTAATAGTACAAACATATTAATTTATTACGTATTAATAATTAAACAAATCGTATAATACGTATGGCCTTCTTTATTTTTAATTTTAAAGAGTCATTTAAAGTATAAATAATTATAAAAATAATGATAAATTAGAGTTTTGAAGGGGGCGGTTTGATTGTTCGTAAGTGATAATATTAATATTATAGATATAATCTGATGTTAATGCAACAAAGATAACTATTATTTTAGTTGCAAGGTGTCCAATATGCAAAATAGTGAAAAATTAGAGTGGAAAGAATATATAATTTTTACTTTAAATGAAAAATATAAAATCACCATCTTCTGGGAAAGTAAGCAGAACATTATGATTGTATATTTAATAGGATTGGTTTGTACATAGAGAGCAAGTACAGCTTCTAAATATAATGGCATATTATATTCTACATTATAATTATTGAAAAACAATATATATATATATATATATATATATATATATATATATATATATGTTTTTACAAAAAATATTTCTATATTATATATCGTGATATTTTTGGCGGGAATATATGTATAATTTTTGTATTTTGACGTATTGACTTTATTTAATCTGACATATTTATTCCAAAAAATTACAATGTATGAAATACTAAAGAAAACTTTAGCTGTACAAGAATATATTTTAAAATAAAATTTTTATAATTACCTATTGAATAGATAGTAATGAAACTATTGAAAAGATACTTATTGAAAAAGATAGTAATTTCTAATATATAAGTGCTATTATCAAATAGTGTTACTTCATGAAAAATTATTTTAATATTTGAATCTGTAACAGTTTTCTTACAAAAAGTTTCTATAAAAGCTGTTTATTATATAAATTGTATAAATTATACAAAGTGCCAATCACTGTATAATAATGTGTAATATAAGAATAAATTTAAAAATTGCTTTATATAGATAACTATATATTTAAATATTTATAATATAATATATTAATTTAGGAGTTGTACTTACTCCTTACACAAAATTCAGTACTATAAATACACAATCATACTCTTCTACATTCCAAAATGATGATGGTTTTATGATATTTTACATTTGAATTAAAAATTATATATTCTTTTCACGTTACTTTTTCTTATCCGTTTTATATAATAGGAGTGCATATCGAAGTAATAACTCAAATGCATCAATTACACGTTGTGAATACTCAAGACTCTCATTTCCTCCTAAAATTATGAGTTTTAATCGTAGCTAAAAGACTATCCTGCAAAAAAAATAAAAATGTTTGAAATTTTGGGAATTAAAGTGCTTTAGTTGTCATAAAAAACGATTATAAAAAATTTTTAGGATGTATATAAATATTAAATCTGCGTAGGCAATAATAACATTTTTGCCTACATAAATATTATATATACTTTAGGTAAGAAAAATAACAATTACTTTCCTATTATATTTTTATATATATTTATTGGCTCAAGCTCGTACATATCGCACCTCCCTGTAATTTCAAATTTCCGTATTACGTTACTATGTTTGCAATGTATTTGCACACATGCATGTGTGTATTTATGTGCATATAATATATATATATATATATATATATATATATATATATATATTTTTTTTTTTTTTTCTGCACCAGGCTTCATAATTCTTTATTTGATTTGTACGGCATTGAATATTTTCTTCAGCGCCACCTATTCAAAAAATCAGAAATTAAAGTTCTCACTTTTTTATCTACAGAATTGACAACTTGCATTATAACCATAATAAAATCTTATATTTCGTTTTACTCCCTCAATTCTATGAATAGAAAGATGAAACAAAGTTCATTCGATTCATTATTCAATTCTACATCCGGGGCTATCCAAGTTTGATCGGTACTATACGTATAAAATTTATAATATTTGTTGTTATTTAATGTTACTGCAAATGGCGATGTCTATAGTGCAGACGACAGTTAGATAAACATTTTCTTATTTTTTTAAAGTAACTTTGAAACATATTATGAAAGCAGTAAGGGATACCCCCAATTGTAGAATTTTTCAAAGATTCGTATAAAATTTGTTTCAACATTGTAAAACGTAAAATGAGGACGCAAAACGAAATCTACGATTTACACATTTTCATTTCCGTTTTAATAGTTCATCGTGGCGCTGGGATCGCGGTATGGAGCACTCTTAAGGTATATCAAAGTCACGTGACAAAAGGAGGCAAATATAAATTTCAAATACAAATTACAATTCACTCAAAATCAGTGCATTGGAAGTTGAAAAAATTACATTTTTTGACATAGGAATTCGAAGAGCTTATAATTACTGTTGAAATCGGTTTTTCATCATTATGACAACCACGTTCAAATTCCCTGCTTTAGCAAATTTGAATTTATTTAGCAAAATAAAAATAAACGACTACATGAATTCTTATTAAATCATAAACTATTTTTTTCTTAGCATCAAAATAAACAAATAGTTGAATTGTTATTAAATAACAGACTACTTCGACTTGAGTAACTCGTTCGAGAAGTTACTTTGCTTTTTTATCTTCTTTTGGTTTTTTAAATTTTAATTTTGGATAAAAAGAAATTTATATTTATTTTGTTCAATTTGTACACTTTTGAGAAAATAATTCTTGATATTTTAGTTTGATTGATATTTTATATTAAATTTTTAATGTAGTCAATGGCGTGAATTGCAGTATTCTCCTTTTTTTAAAGCTCTCAATTTTTTGTTTCACGGGTTTAAAATAGGCAAAAGTATAAAAAATGAATTTAATTAATCTAAATTATTATTAAACTAAAAAAATTAACTCATAATTATACTATTTATACTACCAGAATGTATTAAAAATAACGTGGTATACAACGTAATTAAGATTTGAAAGGTTTTAAATGAATTAATAAGAATCTTTACATTTATAATGAAAATTATCTTTTAAAATTTTTTGTACATATTAGAACATTTGTTAAGAATTTTAACGATAAATTATTTTACTGGAAATGTATATATATATATATACATATATATATATATATATATATATATATATATATATATATATATATATATATAATAAAATGTAACCTATTAGGTTAATCTTTACTTAGATTTAGATTCATATATGATAAAGTTATTAAACGAATAAGTCTAAAAAATTTCATCATTAGTTTTAGACTTATTAGTTATTAAACTAATAAGTCTAAAAAATATTAATATCGTTGTTTTGCCGATTGATCAATACGATAAACTATAATTAAATTATGCCTTGTATGTCGTTTTGTTGATGGACTCAATAAAAAACGTTATTAGGGTTCATTATTTCTGTATTCAAACGCTGCAGTTTTTCATTTATTATATTTTTTTTTATTTTTAGTTTACTCTTTATACTCATTATCTATAAGTGCAGTGATACTAGCACTGAAGATATCAAGCTATTGTAATTTTTCGATCCCATTGAGACATAAATTATGTTAGATTTGTATACTTCAATTGTGCTTACCAATTAATAAATATTTTCTGAAAAATAGCTGAAAAAAAAATTTCATGTTAGTAAAGTGCAATCTGACTGTTTCCACCACCCTTACTTAATTGAAGACGTAGTCCAACGTTTCGAGCTCGCAACGTTTCAGTCCCTGATGAAGAGACGTAGCGAGCTCGAAACGTTGGACTACGTCTTCAATTAGGTAAGGGTGGTGGGACAGATCAGATTGCACTTTACTAACATAAAATTTTTTTTCTTCAATTAATATTTTTATTTTCAGATTAGTCTAAGGGGGTGATTTTACACAAGGACAGTCTGACTGTCATTATAATTTTAAATTTTTATTATTTTTGTACATTGATGTATTAATATTTATATAACTATATATTGATATTATTATGTATTATTTTCGATTTATTTAATTAGACTGTAAGACCAATGAAAATATTTATTAATTTAGATTTGTATATATATAGTATGCACTGACGTCATATGATAAAAGAAAGTATCTTTCTCTATGAAAATGTTTAAGAGTGTTTCCAGTGCTACAAAAGACTACTAATCTTGAATTTTCCCCGTATTTCGAACTTTGAAACATCAAAACAATTTGTAACTAAATCCTTACATTTTTCTACAAATGAGATAATTCTGATATGTATTAAAACATTTTTTTTAAATTACAGGGGGAAAATTCTAAAAGTTTGCACTTATGATTCGTGTTATTTACACAATCTAATACCAAATTATTATTATTATTATTATTATTATTATTATTATTATTATTATTATTATTATTATTATTACAATTATTATCAAATCTTCCAAAGAAAACTTTTATTATGAATTTAATACTGATTCAATTTCATTCGAATTTTCCCATTTGTAGTATAAAATAATGAACCTTATCATGTTTTTTTCATATAATTGTAAACAGAAAGAAATGTTGTTCCTGAGAATTAAAGGAAATGATGCAGAAAAACAGTCAATATTACAGGGATTTGATGAAATAAATGGGGCCCTGTAAATAAACTTCTTATTTGAGAAATGGTAAAGCTTATTTGGGTCTGATTCGATTTTCTCTCAGTCTATTTGCGCCTCTGCCTGCGTTATGATCCCTGCCTTGGTTTCCTGTTTATTTTTCGAATACGGTTTATTGCTGCTAAGAATAATGTTCTTGTCTACAAGCATAGGTTTAATTCTCAAAAACGAGAGCTAATGTTTTTCTTAATCGATAATTTCTGTGGGCAGACCACTCTCTATCTTTTACCATCGGTAAATTTCTATTAAACTATTTTCCTGATTCCATGCGTGCATTTCGTTTACCGATATAACGCGTATGTTCAGTGTTCTCCTTTCTAGACTCGAGGTATTCGATCGATTTTTTTATCTTTAATTTCTGTTATTTTATCAATTCTATAACCCATGTTTATTTACATCTGGGACCCTTATTCTTCAGAGTTGTACGATATGATTGTACTTATAGCTCGTGTATCCTTATCCACTAGAATGATACGGTAAAGACTATGTTCTAATCTTTATTTACTTATTCTAATAGGTTCTAATTTATCAATGTACAACTGCAATATTGGGTCGAGAACAACAAAAGAAGAAGGAATACGGAAACTTGACATAGGTCCGCTTATCGATTCAAATATACGTTATTAATACCTGTCATAAAAACCATAAGTGGCCACTGCATATTCCAGGATATCATCGGGAGTGCCACTGTGCTTTTCAGAGTCTGCGTGCCTTGTTTTGTCATGCATAGTGTTATACTTACCGACGGACTCGATTTTGTTTCGTGGTCGGTTGTGCTGAACCTTCCGTCCGTTTCCTCTGTTGACCATCCGAGGTAATCTTTTCGGTTTCATTATTGCCGAAGTTTTAGATAAACAAATAAAGAAATTTAAATGAGTTATAAAAAGAAGTTATAAAAAAATAATGGTTATTATTTAATGTCCTAGTTTCGCATTAATTTAGGATATGTTAGAAAGGTCAAGAACAAAGACATTAAATACGAGATTATGAAAAATGACATGAATATAGTTTTACAATCAGATCGTATTCGTTTGAGAACCAGCTGAAATATTAGAAAAGTTTGAAGATAATTCAAACAGTTATAATCTACAAGTGAAGAATAAAGAATGATAACAGGTACATATAAATAATCTTAATAATAAAAATTATTATCCAAAACTGCACTGCTGGATGAAACACCATAATCATTATTATTATATCATAAACAGGTTTTTTTGAGAATAATGAACACCAATCAGGAATACTAGAAACAGGTTGATAAGCGTCCCAACGGTCAGTCAGATGTACCTACAAATTATTATCATATTTTCAACACGTTATTCGACAATAAAATGCGAGAACTAATACAAATATCGTGCGGAATCGCTGATATACTGACTCTCTTTGAACTTTATGACACGGCGGAAAAAATATTGTGAAATATATAATGTTGCAAAGAATGTCAAATTGAATTTGAACTAAACTAACAAATACTGCAATAAACCACATACAGTGAAACCTCTCAATAAGATCGCCCAGGCCTATAAAGGGAAGATTTTTTCGGCGAATATCGATACCCTCAATTAATCATCTTTTAAGTTCATGGTGTTTATTTACTGTTTTTTACCTTTACTTGGCGCGTCATCTCTGAATAAAACCAAGCGGTTTTCTACCTCACAATTGTTCATTATTGGCCCGATTTTCTATCTCACCATTGTTCATTATTAGTCGTTACTCAGTAGTGTGTTAATTAAAAATGGACGAAAAATTTATTTTCTTATAAAAAAAAGCATTAAAAATAGCAAGAACTTAAACATTTAACTTTATATGTTTGAATACATATTTTGACGGTTGGATTCACCATTTTATTATTTTAAACTACTTATTATATACGAAAATTTCTTTAAATACCTTTAATTTCTTTAATTAAGTATTTATCGGCTTATCCCAGTATACCTTTGGCTTTATAATGAGAAATTCGTTCGCAGATCACAATCAAGCTCAGGTTACTACTCGAAGTGGAAAATTGTTGCGAGCAAGATATTCGAGAAATCGCCTTATTTAGGGAACCTTGTTCAGGGATATCACTACAACATTATTCAGGAAAATACGATAGATCTACATCCCTTCCGTAGAAGAAACTATTCATTCAATATAACAATTTGTCCAGACTTAAACATCGACTGCAAGTCTGAAATCCACCGTCGCAAATTGTTGAAGAGAGAGAAGAGAACGAGATGGACGTGCATCGTTTGCGAGTGATCGACATAAATAGGTACACGCAATATATCTCTCACGCGGTACCCATATTTATATAGATGAAAGAGAAGAAAAAGAAGAATATACGATGCCATGCGAGGTAGGAGATCGACAATCGCATAATATAGTAATGCGTGTGAGGAAATCATTTTTTCTGAATTAGAAAATACACGAGTATTAATTCAAACAAAGTTAACAGTTTGCGAGAAAAATAGTCGATAATTTACAATGGAAATAATCTGAGAAAGATAGCTTCCATTTTGGAAAGGTCGCTTTTATATATTAACGATGTGAGAACTCGTACTATTTTTAAGGTCGGATTGAGCGTCGGAGTTGGCATAGGCTTGTAGAGGAATCAGCGTGTATCAGTAAAACTCGGAATTGTGTTGTTGGGATATTCATCAGCAACGCCTGGGTAACAGATGCATGTCGAAGGAAATCACAACAGTCAGTTGCTCCACGAATATGTGGCAGTGATAATGGTCTACACTTTTTTACTATTATTTTTTTGTTATTATTATGTATTTATTACGGTCAGGTCATAATTTAGTGTGTTAGTATATATATATATATATATATATATATATATATATATATATATATATATATAAGATTTTAAAACATTTTAAATACGTTTAAAAATAAATTGAGATGTCAAATAATTTCAAATCTTATTTCTTATGATAATTTTTGAAATAATTGTAATAATTTTGAATTATTTTAAAATAACTCGTAAACAAAGAGTCCAATGAGTTTAAATAGTATATAGTTCTAGATGCACATATGGCCGTGTAATGGTAGTGGCTTTTGCTCTCGTCTGCCCGTAATACGTGATCATAACTCATAACATTGCCTGATATGAATAATAATTTCGCAAAGGTTATCTTCGTTTTATAAAGTTGACATTAGAAAATAAAAAAAATTATTAAAGTGAAAGGAGTACAATTGTCTTTTTATTATCTCGATAATAGACTAGGAATACAGATAAATGATTTTAGTTCTAATTAATAAAAACATGAAAATTTAAGGTAATTTCTTTAGAATAAGTGCATTTTATAATAACAAAATTTTTTCTAAAAAAAATAGATAACAGTGGATAATTTACCTTATTTCTCAGGGAAATTTTATATTAATTAATTATTTCAGCACATAATATATTAAAATACTTTAATTGTACTTATATTGATATTATTATGTATTAATTTTAATTCATTTAATTAGACTGTAAGACTAATAGAAATATTTATTAATTTACATAACATATTAACATTTTTCTACAGATTTACGAAACGTTACCACGTGGAGATTTGGGATTTTCATCAACAATACTAACAAAGTTATTAAACTTTATTATATTCAAATTTTATGAAAAATATAATAAATTGATTTTACAATCTTCTCATTAAGGCTTTATATAATATCAAATATTATATTTTAGTTTACATTTGAATTTCAATGTAATAAATAAAATTTATAATTTTAACTTCACCAATATATTTACCTTCTTTCATATGTTTGTGGAACATAACTAATTAAAAAGAATAGAAACACGTAAATAATTAGAAAATTTGCTAAAAAAATTTTCTGGGTTGTATTCAACATTGATCTTTTATTTTTAGTAATTACAATTATTTTTTTCTTAATTGCTTGTTATTTTAATGACTTATTTTAATTAACTAAGAATGAAATAAATAGCAATACATAATTATCTTAGACAGATACAATCTACATTGAATCATACCAATGAATATATAGAAAATTGGAAATAAGTTTTACAAACGCAACAAAACAACGTCTGTAAATCAGCTTCTTTATTTTTTTAGATTCTGATAAAAATTTAAAATATTTTTATTATTGTTTCTTTTCAAATTACAATTATCAAATTAAGAAAAAAATTTAATTATAAATATTATATCATCTGCGACTTCTTTTAGATAATCGAATCTTCCAGAAGCACCGCTGTGACCTGCATCCATATTTGTTTTTAATAATAACATATTATTATCTGTTTTTTTTTCTCGAAGTCTTGCAACATATTTGGCTGCTTCCCAATACGTTACTCTAGGATCAGAAAGTCCTGCTGTAACAAATAAATTTGGATAATTTTGTGCCTTAATGTTGTCATATGGTGAGTATGATTTTATGTAGTGAAAATAATCTGGATCTTTTGGATTGCCCCATTCCTTAAATTCACCAGGAGTTAAAGGTAAAGATTCATCTAGCATCGTATTTAATACATCAACAAATGGTACATGAGAAATTGCAGCCTTAAATAATTCTGGTCGTTCATTAATAACAGCTCCGATTAATAAACCTCCCGCGCTTCCGCCGCAAATAACAATGTTATTTTTACTAGTATATTTCTTTTCTATAAGTAATTCCGCAGATGCAATAAAATCTTCAAAAGTTCGTTTTTTATTTAAAAATTTCGCTTCTTCGTACCAATCATGCCCTAGATCATCGCCACCTCTAATATGAGCAATAGCATAAACAAATCCACGATTAACCAATGATACTGAAGTATTTCTAAATGATGGTGGTATTGAATGTCCATATGAACCATAACCATATAAATATGTAGGATTAGAACCATCTTGTTTGAACAAAGATTTTTTATAAAATAAGCTTATAGGTATTTTTACACTTCCATTTTCAGCAAATATTCTTTCTACTTTATACTCTTCAGGATTAAAACCACTTGGAATTTCATCAACTTTTAATATTGATAATTTATCTTCAACAAAACCATAACTGTATGTAGTATTAGGTCTAGCAAGCGAAGAGTAATTTACACGAATATCATCTTCTTCAAAATTAGTAGACAAAGCATTGGCTGTAAAAGACGGATCGGGAAAATTGATAGTTTTTTCGGATTTATTTTGAAAACTCTTCACTTTAATTAATGGAAGTCCTATTAAATTGTCGCGATAATTCAATATTAAATAATTTTTCGTGATATCAAAACTGGATAAATATTTAGATGGATCTTCAGGTACATAATCATTATTCCACGAATCACCTTGAAAATTACTGTCATTCAATGTAATAATTCGAAAATTTTTAGCATTATCGTTAGTTTTAATGTAAAACTGATCGTCGTTATGATCAATGTCATAAAATATATTCTCTTTTAATGGTCTAATTAATGTTGTTTGGAAGTCAGTATCATCCATTTTTATCACAAAAATTTCATTAGTACTATGACCTGCTTTATTAACAAATATGTACTGCTTATCTGATGATTTGCTAACATGAATTTTATATAAGGTATCAGATATATGAAATATTGTTTTATCATTTGTAACAGAATCTCCTAAGGTATGAAATAATAACTTATCCGGACGAAGCTGCTCATTGAGTGGTGTATAAAAAAAGCCATTAAGTTCTTCATGCCAAACAATACTGCCACTAACGTTATTTATTTCATCAATTAAATATTCTTGAGATTTCAAATTTTTAATTCTTATTTTATATCTTTCATCACCTGTAAAATCCACACTATATGCTAATAATGTATGATCTGGAGATACAGATGTTGTTACGACATTAGTAAATTTATGTTCTTTTGCAAGTAAATTAACATCTAATATAATTTCTTCTTCTCCATCCGTTGAATTGAATTTTCGACAATATATTGGATAATCTTTATCTTCCTCTGTCCTTGAATAGTAATAATAATTATTTTTCTTAACATAGGTTGATTGGTCCGTTAATTTGATTCTGGCCTTTAATTCTTCAAAAATTTTATCCTTTTCTGTTTGTAAAGGCCCAAAAAACTGTTCTGTATATTTATTTTCTTCTTGCAAATATTCTAAAATTTTTTTGGTTTTTACGTCTGGCCAATCAGGATCTCTAAGCCACGCATATTCATCTACTATTTTTTCGTTATTCACGATAACAACATTATCTACCTTGTCAGCTTTTGGAGGTAACATTTTATTCTTCTCTTGCAACTGATAACCTTGTAATATAATAAAAATAATACATTTAAATACATTAATTTAATAAAATCATTTCGCGTAATTTCTTATTGTTAGAATGAAATATTTTAGTTAGGACATATACATACTTCATACATGCTTCGGGTATCTTACATATATCTAAAAACATTATTTTCCGGAGCGAAATAACATAGTACTAGGTATTATTAAGGCATTTTAAACAACTAAGTTATATAATAATAAAAATTAATTGTATATGTTTTACTGTGTCCAAAAAATAAGGCGAATTACTTATTCAAAATTTACAGATAGTAGAAAAACATAAAAATATTTTAAATTAATTGGTAGCATTACCCCTGCTACATCGTGTAGATTTTCAAATTAGTATATTGTATTGATAATTCGAAACGATTTTGCCAAAAATTCACTGTCAGTTCCAATACTATCATATGCATCTAATTTTGCACTGAGCTTTTTGGCTATTTCCTAAACTTAAAAGGCTATTCCGTGAATATCATTTTAACTTATATAAGAAAATAAAAGAAATATTATAAGATAAATAGATTAGAAGATAAATAATTTTTTAAATTATTTGGTCGTAAAACTTTCGTTTAAAAATTTTAAATATGAAAAAAATAGTAGAAATCTCTGTCCTAACTTTCTCACAGTAAGGAATATATTTTTTATATTTCATTATGTATATATTTTTATATTTTTTTTATTTCAGTTTTTATACGATAAAAAAATATAAAAACTGAATATGTTACAAGAAAAGAAACTAAATTTATATTACATCAATATGAAATCAATAATGCATATATAAATATTTATTACCAATAATATTTATGATAAAAATAAGAACTGCAGTGTAACCAGGTGTAACATTACCAAGAATTCATTTTCTCACTATCAGCTTTTTCTTAGGTAAGACTTCTTAGTAACAGCAGTATATCGCGAAAGGACTTCCCAGATTTCAAGAGTTCGAATAATATTGATCTGTACATTGTGACATAATTGCATTGTACCCTATTGTATGGAAATTACATTAAAGATGGCAAAATTGATTTGGAAGACAAAAAAATTTTTAAAACATTTAAAAAAAAGTCGCCATAGTTTTTGAACTCAGTGGTACAAATTATCAGGAAGGATAAATTTTAATTCAAGAATTGATTGTTATATCTATAACTTTTTTCAGGATTAAAAATAAATGCATAAAATACCCATAATCTTTTCTTATGTGATAATGATATTTATAGTTATAATTGGATTAAAGTCAAGTTTCGTAAATATCATAATCTTGTAGCTATTATACATTTTTTAAAAGTTTTAAATTACATACAGAATATCAGAAAAAAATTTTAATAATGTAGGCTAGGCTATGATTAAACACTTAATGCGGTACTAATTCGGTAATCTAAATCCAAAATAGACCCGTAGCTTTCAGTATTAAAACATTTGTTCATATTTTATAGCTTTACTTAAGCTAAGCAGTTATATCGTCACCTTTAATTTGAATCGTATTTGTGCAGAAATTAACACAAATATCAAATAATAATACTAATAATAATAATAATAATAATAATAATAATAATAATAATAATAATAATAATGCATATAATGCATATAATGCTGTATAATATCCACTATATATAGATGAATATATATATATATATATATATATATATATATATATATGTATATATATATATATATATATATATATATATATATATATAAAATTTACTAATACTCCATTAAAAGGTTGATTATTACTTATTTTTTGAATCAATGAACGATTTTTGAATTCTCTGAAAGAATATATTAAAAGCAGTATAGTTAATAGATACCTGATTATTTTTCGAATGTTCTTTTTTGAAAATAGCTTAAAAATATTTTTATCATAAATCTTTAATTAAAAAATATTTTGTTACAAATTATCATTGTTTTTGCAAAACAATTTTTTTCGTAAGTTTTTGTTTCAATCTACAATGTCATATATAGTTTATCTGTAGAATTCATCTAACAAATTTTTCATTTAAAAAAAATAAAATTTTTTGTAGATCTTAATCTCTTTTCAAGTATGAAATGAATACCATTTTTTTATTTCTTTAAAAAATTGATGTAACTATATTGTAATATATTTATTAAAACTATATTGGAATATATTTATTCAATGTAATGAACCTTGTGAAGACACAGGATGTATCGATCGTTGCTGCAATCTTATGGATATTTTTTTATGAACAAAAGTACGAACGAAGTAACGTACTGTAAACATTTCTGGCAAGTTGCTGCTACATCGAAAATTGGCGCATTATATTCGAAAATATATAGTAGTGTTTAATACAGTATGCGTGTTCTGTCAATTACTGACACATTACCTAAAAATGTATTTTTATTCAATTAATCGCCGGTTACAGAAAAGGCAATAAAATTTTTTAATTTAGTTTCGAAAAAAATTACCTTTGAAATTGAAAAAAAAAGTTAATTTTACTTATTTTGAGACGCTGTTTATGAATAGCATGGTGAAAATTCATGATGAATAAACTTTCATCATGAAATTCACGAAGAGCCTTTTTATATTTTTTATTGATCAAAATGTATTTCTATATGATTTACTCGAATTTTAAACTAAATGTTATATTTTTAGAGAAAAATTAATTGAAATATAACCACTTAAGGCAACATTGTATAAAATTAGTAGAATTGGAATCATTTTCGCAACTCATAAAATTATGAGATAAAATAAGGTTTTCATGGATGCTAGCCAGGCTTCAAGGGATGGTTATTTTTTTGACTTGAAATAAGCGTCTATTTAAAAATATGCGATCCTTTTTTAAGCTATCCATTCCTCTAACAAGTGTTTTTATTTTTTTAATGTTCAACGGGGTTTATATGATACCGATAACTACAATTCCTTCCATTGTCTATAATTTTCGTTTGGGTCCATTTTTATCTAAAAATATAATATCTAGAGGGAAATTGTATAGTATATTGTAAAAGATTTGATTGGAAAAATCTTACAGAAGAAATTAGTTTTATTTTGATGTTATCTACTGTTGTTTGAAATATTTTTGAAAATGTTCAGTATTTTTCAAGTTAAAGGTCAAAAGCATAATTTGTATGGAGTATTTTTTTCGCCATAATATATTTATTTTTAAATTTTCGCATTGAATATTTTACATTCATATAAAATGCTATTCAATATATTGATAACACATTTTTTACATATTTATATATTGAATACCAAATTTTAGATTCTACGCTCATTATACGGTTGCTTCTAAATATTTTTTAATAGAAATACATTGTTAAAACCTTGCTAATCCAGATCAATTTATCTATATGGATTACAAAATAGCAAAACTAATCATTTTCAATTTTTTTTTTAAATTACGATTTTTATTACAGAACAGAGCAAAAACACGCCGTAAAAGTTGAATACCGAACAATCAATTACATTATCTGAACGAATCATCTAATCAAATAAAATTATCTACACTGGAAAAAAGATATGCTTTATCAATTAAACAATCACTTGTAAGCACTGAAATCGTTTACAATTACTAAAATTGAAGCGGACTTTTTCATGATACTTTTATATAACATAATATACATTCTATAAGGCATACTACAAATCAATGGTTCCCATTCATACTATCCCGTTAAAAAAAAATTATAAAATGACATTTCAAAAAATAATGCAATGTAATACTATTTCAAAATCGGATTTTATACAATGTTTTGGTTCAAAATTCATACAATATAATGCACGTGTATAAATGCCAGTTTCATACGATATTATCAATATAACAAATTTCATATAAAGCTTTGCTAAAACTGTGTTTTGAACGATTCTATCACAGTAGAGCGTTTCATAAAATTTTATTTGAATAGGATTGTTGCATGATTTTTTAAAAGATTACGAATGAATAGATTGTAAATAATACTATTGAAAAATATTTTTTCCTCATTCTAACCTACAAATCGCACTTCAGCCGCTTAATTCTTGTTCTTGTGAGAAAAAATGTAGTCCTTACCTAATACGAAAAGACTTCTTTACGAACCTCGTTACAACCCTGTATTTCGCCTAGGGTCGTAAACCTTTAGTTACGCAAATAAAATCTTTCCGTACCCGGTAAGAAATGTACTATTATGAAATTTTTTGGTCCCTATTTAGTTACAATAAAGCAACAAAAGTCTTCATTTTTTTAAAATTTACAAAAACAATCTGGAAATCTCGAGCATGTTCGAAGGCATGAGTATTTCGTTCTTGATATACATTTATCAATTTTAATAATGGTTTTCTCTTAACTTTTATTGTTTTTGAAACTATCCTTATTCGTAAAAAACCGTAAAATTGGTATATTACCAACATATACAAAAATAACAGGAAATTCATTCGCCAAGTTAGTGACGCATAATTGCAATGGGTGACAAATATTTTATAAGGAAAGTACATTATCATACGGAAAATTAGTGTAAAAATGCTTTAATTGAAAAGTATAAATTGTGTTTTCTTAGTTTTCTTATCACAGCAACAATAATTTACTGGTTAAGTTTATTTTATTCCTGCCACACAATGTACAAAAACAGGTAGCAATAAATGAAGAGTCGAATTTTTTCTATATTATAAGTTTGTGTTGCGATCACAATATGACGTATTTGACATTTCAAACAATAAAAATAATTTTCTTATCAATCTTCGTTCAAAGCTTGTTGTGACTGAACGTATTCCTAAAGACTGATTGTAATCAAATGCCTTTAATACCAGAGTAGCCAGACACATAGTTTTCAATTGTCACTTAATTGAGCCGTCATGGCTTCAAAATCAAGGAGACGAATACAATCAGCGATTGCTACGTTCAAAATAGATAAACCTTGTAATGGAAGCTATGCAACGGCAACATTAGTTCATGGAGAACAAGAAATAATCCTCGACTGTGTTGAAGGTTTACATCTAACTGACTACATATGTGCTATCGGAAATTTAGTGTGGAAAAAATATTTAAATGCTTCTAGAATCTCCAATAATAGAATATGTGTATAGGTAAATAGTAAGGAACTCGTAAATCCAATAACAGCAAATCAAACCTGTAGAACAATCAATGAAATCAAGTAAATCTTAGAACGCTTATTTCTTCACATAAAAGGATCATATTCTCAAATATTCCGACAGAACTTCAGAATTTTGCCCTAGAAAATATACTCATGGATTTACAAGTACATCTTGTATCCACTATTACAACACTGCGAGCAGGAATAAACAAAGAAAAATATAGCTACGTACAAAGTTTTAGACGGCAAATATATGTAAGGTCAGAAGGGTTAGAAAAATTTTAAAAGCCTTCGGAATAAATTTTAACAATATGGACTATTATATCTTTGCAGGCACAGAAGTACTAAAATGCTTTATCTGCAATATAGGGCATCTGGCAAGAAATTACAGCAGTAGTTCCCAAATCATCAATATACCAACAGAAGAATCGAAAATAAATAGTAAATACAACAACGACATTAATATTACAAGTTCTTCTATCAGTAACTACACAACCGACAACATAACAGAAATAAACGAGACAGATATCGCACTAAATCTATTACCATTAAAAGTATCAAATCAAAATAAAGAAAGAACCCACTCTGTAATAAGCTCAAATGAATCATAAAGTAAAATACCTGATACAATAAAAGAAGTAAAAACCAATAATAAGCGGAAAAATTTAAATATGAAGAACAAAAGAGGCGCAAAGGAAATAAGTGAAGTAGTAAATATGCATCAAGATACCAACAGCAATAATTCAAAAGAATCAACAAAGAATCAACAATAATTCAAGACAAACCAATAGAAACAAACCTTAAAAAAGCATTCAAAATTATTTAAACCAGAAATACGCCTTACTAAACGATGACCAGTTCCAAAAATTTTTGGAAAGCAGCAAAGATGTTTGGAATGTAATTAGCATAATATGTTAATACACAAATGACACTAATGAAGTCATCAACTTCCTCAATAGTGATATTTATCCTAATGTTCGTGATTCCAGTATCCAAAGACACCTAATAGTACACCACGCAATACACCAAGAAACTCTTGATTCCGAACCCAATAAAAAAAATTAAAAACAAAAAAAACAAGGATAATAATAATATACAATGGCTAATATAGAAAAGAACAAAATTTTACAAGGGAATATTAATGGTATAAAAAATAACTATGATTTTTTTACAAGAATTACTAATGAAAAATAATATCGACATTGCCTGTATCTAAGAGAGAAATTTGAAATACGACGACACAATTTAAATAAAAATTTATGCATGTTTGATTAAAAACAGAAAAGACTGCGCTAATGCAAGAGGAAAAATAGCAATATTCCCAAAAAATACACTACACAGCCAAAACTTTCCACTCAAGACTAATATTGAAGTTATAGCGATTAAAACTAAAATTGGAAATCAAGAAATATACATTTGCAATATATACTTAAGTAACCGTTATAAACTTAATATATCCGAAATTGAATCGCTAATATAACACTGCCATCGACCTTTTTATTACTTGGTAACTTCAACAGCCATCACTCACTATGGAATTCGTATAAAACCGACAAGACAGATAAACTCATTGTAGAATTTATTTTTAATAATAAAACTATAATTTTCAATCAAAACTTTCCAACTCATTTCAATATAAACAATGGCTACTTTAGCGCTATAGATGTGATCTGTATTGCAATAGAATAGCTAATCGTCCACAATGGCAAGACCTAGACGAGCTCTACGGTAGCGATCACCTCTCCATTATAAACACCACTAATTTCACAATTGCAACTAAAACATTGAAATATAATAGATGGAAATTTCAAAAAGTAGATTATGAAAAATATAAAAATATAATATCCAACAACATAAATGAATTAAACATCAAATTAGATAATAAATTAAACAAAGATAAATTCGATATTAATCTAATTACACAAAATTTTATAGAAATTCTTCCTGAAGCTGTAGAACAATCAATATCTAACACAAAAGGAACAATTCGATAAAACAAAGGAATAAAGAGTGGTTCAATAGCAAGAAAACTCACTTACACTCGATAAAAAATAGCATATTTGAATCAAATCAAACAACAAAACTAAATAGAAAAGTTCAAGTACTTATAACTAGATTATGTATCGGTATACGTAATTAACCCATAAACACCTTACGTGGGTCATTTAATAAGTACCTAGCCTCACCGCCTGATGGTGCCCCTATCGCACCAGAAATACACTAGAGTCCTGTAAACATTTACAGATGAAATTTTAGCTGGATCGTAGTTGTAGTTTATTTTTGAGAGCGGGTGAAAGCAAGCTGTCAAGCAAGGTGGGTGCCGCGTTTGCTGACTGCAGACAAGCGCATCCGTGTTACCAATTCAGAGCAGTGTTTGGAGCTCTTTAATCACAATTTAAAAGAATTTTTGTGTCGTTACGTGACCGTCGACGAAACATGGATTCACTACTACACTCCAGAAATCAAGGAGCAGTCCAAACAGTGGACCTTACCCGGTGAACCTACTCCGAAGAAGACGAAGACAGTCTTATAGAAAGGAAAGGTGATGACCATTGTTTTCTGCGATTCTCAAGATGTGATTTTTATTGATTATCTTGAGAAGGGCAAAACGGTTAGAGAATAGTACTACGCTGAACTATTGAGCCGATTTGACGCTGTGTTAATAGAAAAACGGCCCCATTTGTCTAACAACAAAGTGCTTTTTTACCACGATAATGTACCAGCTCATACTTGTACACTCGCAATGGCTAAATTGGTTGAATTATCTACGAACTGCTGCCCTATCCACCGTATTCTCCAGATTTTGCTCTGTGCGACTTTTTTTGTTTCCGAACCTAAAAAATTCGCTCACCTGAAAGATATTCTACTCCAATAACCAAATAATCGCCACCACGGAGGCCTATTTTACAGACCAAGAGAAAACATTTTTTTCAATGCGGTTAAAAAAATTTGGAATTTGGAACACTGTTTGACCAAGTTTATTCAACTAATAGGAGACTACATTGAAAAATAAATTTTATTTTTTATAAAATTTTAGTTTTTTCATTTGTAGGTAAGGTACTTATCAAATGACGCACATGTAATAGTCCGGGAGCCAGCGACTTATTTTAGTGACCAATTTATTCTCAGCCGAAAATTATTTTAAATGATCCTTTGAGTGTACTGAAGAGTGGAGCGATCTTTGTAAAAATTATAAAAACCAAGTTTTAAGGAATAATTTTGAGTTTAGAAAAAAATTGTTCAAACAAATGTTGTAGATCCCATTCAAATTAATTTTTTATGTTCTATCAATTTTTGCTGTAAAGCTAGTAATTATCGAGAAAAACGCAATTAATAATAAGCGTTTTCAGCTACTGTAATCATCCCAGGTTACAGTCGATACGTCAGGGATCTACCCCACTGTTCAGATGATATATGATACAAGTACTTTTTCATTTGTATAAATTGTACTCATAAAATTCTAGTTTTAAAGCAAAAACATATGGAATGTAAAAAATTTATTGCAGGTAGGTCTTCAAATTTTATTTAAAACAATATTTAACAAACTCTTTCCACCTTAAAATTCGGAGAACTTTGTCTATAACATTCATTTTTCTGATTTGATTATCATAAATATATTTAAGTTCGAAAAATAATATATACAGTCTCTTTAATTTATTAGAAATACATTTTCTGAAGTTGAAATTGAAGCACGTGTTTTCGAGTGCACTTTACTCACTTTTCTGTTATAGGGAACGTACTTTTCATTGCTTCAGTGGACATACATTCCAGATTGTTGTAATCCTAAAAATTATTATAAATGTACTTACATGTATTGTATAACAAGGTAGAAAAAAAATTTTGCAAGGATAAATGACAACTGATGGGTAAAACTGCAGTTGTACCACGCGCTTTCGGGGAACGTGAAACACGATGGATATCTCGTGTGGTGTACTGTCATCGAATCACCTAATAAATTTTCCAGAACCTTATTGTCATTTGAATAATTTTTGTCATATTTATCTGTTTTATTATTCTTTGACAGAATACGAGCGTACATAATTTCTGTAATTTTGCAAGCACTTTTAAATGATTTTATCGCATGCATTACAATTATTACAAATTAAAGAATCGTGTATATTCTTATAATAATTTAAAAATTTTTCTAGAAAAAATTCGGTAAAATTTAAAGAAATAAACTATATGTATATAGATATATTACTATCATACATCCATATAACAAATTTCCTTTGCCGTTATTGTATTTTAGTATTTTTTATTTATTTGTAATGAACAATTTATAACAAAACAAGAAAAAATTTTTGGAGCTTTGAAACATTAATATTCTATACATCAAATTGGCTGAATTAATACTGAAATAGTGAAAAGCATAAAAAATTTTGTATATAAAAATAAATAAATGATAGTATATAAAACAATAGAGAGTTTATTAAAAATTATTTTAAACAAAATTTGGAGATCAACCGAAAATAAATTTATTACATTCGATATATTTTCGCTTTAAAACTATAATTTTAAGAGCAAAATTTAAAATTAAAAAGTACTTGTACTATGTATGATCTCAGCGGCGAGGTAGATCCCTAACGTATCGATTATGATTTCGGTCGATAGCAGCTCGAAATGTTCATAGAAATTCATTCATTGCGTTTTTTTTCAGTTTTAGAGCAAAAATGGATAGAACATAAAAAATTTGCTTCAATAGGATCTACAACTTTTGTTTGAACAAGTTTTTTCTAAACTCAAAATTATTTCATAAAACCTGGTTTTTATCAATTTTTTAACATTTTTAGAAATTTTGGGTGCCTGGCGTTGCCATCACACCCAGATTATTTGACGCAGCGAACGATCACTACGCTTTAGAGAACATTGAAACGAATTATTTTAACTAATTTTCGGCCAAGGATAAATATATGACATAAAAAGGTCGCTGGTTCCTGGACTATAAGCAACGAACTTAGAAATAGATGTCTAGACTGTAATGCACCTATAAAAGTAAAACATATCTTAATCGAATATCCAAGTTCATTAATTTCTATTAAAATAATGTAACAGAAATCTCAAACATGTAAATAGAATGTATAATTTTGTAATATTATACACAATTAATGTTATAATTATGTAATACTATATACTGTAATTGTAACAATGGCTAATACTCATTATGAGGAGTGCGATAAAATATAAAGCAATAAAAAAATTAATTATTTCATAGATACTTAAATTGTTTGAATTTGAAAATAATGATCCAGTCTTAATTATTATTAAAAATAACAGTTATATGATAGAAAAATGTTATAATTTCTAAACAAATAAAAATTGTTTTCTTTTTTTAATTCAATAAACCTATTGTATGTATAGGAACTGGTTCAATTGTAGAGGAGTAATATAATATGGCTAGCTATACCAGGACAAATGCTAGGGAGAATTTGAACTCGGACGGTAGTAACCATGTCCAGGTCTATCGCAACGAGTTTTATGGGGAGTTGTGGATCCAAACGATAGTATACAACAAGTAGTTGTGCCAGGAAATTAGACTACCATCCAAATATGACAGTTCCAGTACAAGTTATACTGACACAGCTGGATATCGTCTACTTTCGAACGTCCAATTTCCCGCAGAATTCATCTCGGTATTTC